>VXAX01003742.1:0-318991 GCA_013399835.1 Leptocoma aspasia
CGGCCGCCCGCGCGTCCCGGGCTCGCCGGGCGGTGCCTCGGGGGCGGCGGCGCTGCGGTCGGGGTCGCGCCTGCCCGCGCAGGGCTTGGCCAAGGAGGGCTCTGCTCCCCAGAATAGTTGGCGGTGAAAGGGGGAGAAGCCGTCCCTGGGGCGGCGGCTGTGTCACCTGCGCGCTCCAGCGGAGCCGCCAGAAACATCGGAACGCGTTCGGAATGTCCCTGGGAGCAGCGGCCGCGGCCGGCGGGCCGTCCCTGCCGCGCTGCCTGCCCCAGGCCCCGGCAGCTGCACACTCCGAGCGCGCCCTTGAGCGCCCTTACCTTATTGCCGTGCCAGAGGTGGATAACTACAGGCATGGGGCTGTGTGCTCGCACCGTAGTGTTTTTCAAGACTGCATTCTTTCACTGCCGACTATTACCCATTTAAAGGCGATTTTGTAAACGTATTTACAATTTTAGTAATTATATGCTATTACTAGTAAATATTTCTTAAAAAGATAAATTGCCTAAACTTGACTTAGTCTGTATCGGTATCTCAACTCCTGAGGGCTGACAGAGGCTGAACAATCCCTGCGTGCCCTTTAGTACATCACTACAAGCATACACTGAGGAGTCACTGTCTCACAAGGCCACAGATGCCCGGGTAAGAAGAAAGTCTCCAGTCTGTCTCCTACTAACCTACTAACATGCAGGGTAAAGGGTAATTTAAAACTAGAATGGCTCATGCAGTCCAAAACGTGTAAGTACAAGTGTAACTATATGAAGCAATTGATTTTACAGGTTGTAAAAGTGCATTATAAGAAATTACAGTTTATTAGCTCTAGAAGGTAACAAAACGTGGACATGGTATTTGCTGACTACCAGAAAGGTATAAATGAGCTTGCATGTCAAATCCTGGTCTAACTCACTGCATGGCCTGCTCACCTTTACTCCTGGATGATTTGCTTCTCAGACTAGAGGATACAGGCAGGTTCAAGACTTTTGGAGGCCACATGAAAGTCACAGCTCATATCTAGGCCTATGTGCAGCTTCTTGCCATTTGAAAAGAGAAGGGTTGCCAAATTTTATTAAAAACAAAATCTATTCTTGGTCCAGATGAGTCTGTAGTATTAGAAGTTAACTTCCAATAAATATTTTTGCTCTGTCCAGCACTGCAAGTAGAAGCTGGTACAAAGACACCATCCATCTGTTAACTCTTAAGATGTGTGATCCAATGAGCTAGTTTAAAAAAAATTGGATAAGCATGTATGCAGACAGAATATATATAATTTTTCACTATGCATGGAACACGGCTTGTAGATGACTTTTGTCTGTAACATACCAAATGCTTTCTCCTACTTGTTCTAAATTCAGACTTACAAATATAGACACTGATGTTACATCCTAGGCCCGTTGAAGGCAGTGACAGAATTAATGCTGGTTTCAATAAGGTCAAAGTTTTTCCTTTTTTAGAAAAATCAAATAAAATGAACTAAAGCAGCAGAAAGGAATGTTATAAATAATGGCCTGTTACTGCACGTTTATGAATTTAAAAGTTTAAACAAGTTAAAACCCTAATACGAATTTATTTTCTGTTACTAAAGATTACATTTTAAGTAGCTGTAAAAAGCTGCCAAGCTTCCTGTTTTCTCTAACACAAATGAAATATCAGTGATCTACATCAGCTGCCGATGCTGAATAACACTGTTCACGATCCCTGCTCCATGTCTGAACACAAGCCTTACAAACTTAAGGTCAGGAGCTTTATCAGTCTGCAGGGGAAAAAGGTGCAGGGCTGTTTAAGGCTCCCTCATTGTCTTGGGCAAGAAGAGAAGGAACATCAGATGCAGATGATTCAGTTCAGACACCAACCTCTGCAGACTCCAGTAGGATTACATGAATCACGCCTACCGAGCCTGAGCTTTCCCTTCGTGCTCAGATTACTCACACCGCCAACTCCAGGATTAGCATACAGCTAATTTCTTATGCATCAGACTCTGTGCTAATGACCTTTCTTGTAGGGAAGAAGCCTTTGCAACTTCTCAATATCACACTAAGCAGCAGCAGAATTTTCCCTGAAGTGCACCTCAGTAAACCAGTGACCCAGTTAGATAAATTAGGAAGTTTGGCAGCAGCAAAACAACCAATGCTGTTGTTTATATCACAGTAGCCATCAAATTTCTTAATAAACCAGTAATCAGAAATAATTACTGGAAAACATCCCCTATGAAAAATTGGAAAACACATTTGAAATCCTGAAACTGACCACAAGCTTTCACTTGCCTTCAAAGAAAGGCTGATGAAAGATTTAGGCAGAGCAATCACAAAAGTCCTGTAGTCATCTGGAATACAAGAAGGAATAAAGATGGAACCATGGTGTGCCTTATTATACCAAGGTATTTGGCCAAGCTACGCAGTAGTTCTTGTACAATGAAAGAAGCAGAACAAATTTTTTCACAAGAACAGAACCAAGTCTGTTTTTATTTTACACATCACTTACTAACTCAATAGTTATGTCCAACTTCTAAATTGTACAAATCTTTTGGCTACAGAGTTTAGCTATGCCATCTTAAGGTAGTGGATATGGATCTGGTATCAGAGCTGGGAAGAAGATAGTGCTGGTGACCTAGCAGTTCTGAGCAGTGTTTGCACAATAAAATTGCTGCACACCCTAATGCAGGATTTCTGGGCACCACCTGTGCTGCCTTAGCTGTCCTGTTTTTTCCAAGGAAGCTGTAGAATTCTTCTATTATTTAGGAACACTTACTTTGAACTCTAGGACCACACTGTCCACATCTGTGTAGCAAACGTGCTTGTACGAGGCAAATACCTTCCACACATTTTCTAGGATTTTGCAAAAGAAAGCTTAGACTCTTCTACCTGTCATATGAATAAGAAAAATTGAGAGCCCTGACAATTATTTTTCTTCTTTACATTTTATTTTCTCATCTTCTGCTCTAAATTATTGTTTTAATGGGTGCCAAGCCAAACCAACCGCAGGGCAGATGGTCTTACGTGCTTTGACAGTGTGCTTTGCCCTCCATAAGGTGCCATCTGCCTGTTTATCTTTTGTCAGCTCAACTAATCCTGGTTCTCTGAGAGACAAAGAGGACAACTTTGCACATCACTGATTCTACCTCTGCCTTCAGCCTGACCAACTCATAGTTGATAGTAAGAAATTTGCAATATTCCATTTATTAGTGACAGAGGAACTTCTTAAAGCTAGTAACTATCTTACCTTTCATTTATATGTAGATACACAGTAGCTGTGTATCTACATTTATATGTAGATACACAGTAGATACAATCTACTAGCATAGACACAAGTATGCAAGTGACACATTAAAGCATCTGTTTTCACAAATGATAAAGGTAAATGAATGGTGTGACAGAACTTAGTACACCTTTTAACTGTTAGGTAATTAACAGTTTATTTAAGCAGCTTGTCGTTTGCAGGGGGGGATCTACCCAAGTGGTATTTCTGTGTCTTTGAGCATGTTCATGGCTTTGAGCAAACAGTCCTTAGAGACTTGTTACATTTGGAGGTCATCTCCCTTACGTCTGGATTCAGCCTTCTGTCTGGAGACAGGAACTGATTATCCTCTCCAAGTGACTTGGAGGTTGCAAATAAAGGGATTAGCATTAGCAGCACCGATATTGTGACTTAAGCCATCATGACAGTATAGAGTCATGGAAGCTGGAATTAGTTTTTGAAGGCACAAAAGCACCGGTTTATACCAGCAATGCCCATATAGCTGTATCCAATGGATGAAATCCTCAGAAGGAATTCTTTTTTTTTAATACCATATATACACAACAGATGAAACTGTAATCAAATGAACATTCCACTGTGTAGCAGAATAGATTACATGTTATAAACAAGCATTGAAAATAAATAAATCTCGTGACACTTCAGGTATTAGTGAACAAGCTTTTAATACAAAACATTTTAGAGAAGATCTTTAAAGTGGTCTTAATATTTAAGATCCTAACTAGTACAAAACTGTGCTGTTTGTAGTAGTTTGAAGTTAAATTCTATATAAACTACTGCTTTCACTCAAGATATTCTTCGAAAGATGCCATAATATCTCTCTGCAGATTCACATCAATTATCCAAGCTGTCTGCAAGAAAGCAAACGAGTGTCTTTTCAGAGCAGTCAGACATTAATGAATACTATGCAGGTCAAATACTTAATGATTTAAGAGAAAACTATAAAGCATCTTCTCAAAAAATGTGTGTCTTCTCTGTTAGGACAAGTTTGAGTGTGCATGTTGTTGAAGCCCTCAGAAGAGAGCTGAAGGATGAAAGCTTCAGTTGAACTTATCTGAATCCAGCATGGCCACACACTGGTACTTACATTCCATTGGACAACACTATGAATTTTAAAAAACTGTTTAATCTAAAAAAGGTAGCAATTAAAAAAACATTAATTACTGTCCAATAAACATTGGACATTAAAACATTAAAAAAACATTAATTACTACCAATAAAACCAGGTAGTTTTAAAAAGGCTCAGGCCTGGTATTTCACACACACGGTATGACTAGCACTTTTGTTGACATGGACCACATTAAGGAGGATGGACAGCTTGCAACAATCAAGGTTTGAAATTATTGAGAGGGATTCCTCTTCAAAATTTTATTTTACCACACAATTATTCTAAGCTTATAAGAGTACTAGGACCAAGCAGATAGCTTTTCATATGATGTCAGTTGAAGACATACTTTGAGTTTCCCACTGCATTTTCTGGACTAACTCTTCAGGTAGTATAGTTTGTTGCTTTAAATGATTCAGATCATTTGAAATAAGGACATGATGTAATATTTGTTTATTCTCTAGTAAAGTTGAAATAAAAATCATGTAGCAAGAGTCAGAAACTTACTGCTTCCTTCCTCCTGCGTTCTTGTTCCATTTTTCTAGCCAGGTTACGGTCTTGATCAAGAATGTGTTGTTGAGCTTGGGGCAGTTTACTCTTATGTATTTCTTTTTCAAGCTCACAGTCTGTCCCTGCCATGGCATCCGATCCTGTGCTTTCATGGCCCCTTTAAAGACAGTAAAAGAAATCAGTATAGGATAAAAGTTCTTTTTATTTCATAACAACCTTATAGAATTCTGCAAATAATTTAAATCAGTGCCTACCACTTAAAGTGTGGTTCTCTTTCACATTGTTTCATAGTCATTTCCCTTCACAAGAGTTATGTGCACACAATTGTTTGTCTGTAGTAGGTTCCTGTTTCCTGTGTCCCATTTCTAATCTGTATGCATGTGGAATTTATAGATATGCTACACAAAATTTACATACACTTGCTTTGAAATTTTTTATTTTCTGTTACTTTCTTGGTCGGTGATGTTTTTCTTCTACCTTCTTCCTCTTCAATTAGTTATTTGAGGGAGCTTTCACTAACTTCTGAACCAGGAGTATACTCTTAAGTCTCTCAAATGCTCTGATTATTAAAATAAAACAGTCCAAACAATTGACTTATTCTAATACAACCAGCAATGGGCAAGTGCAGGAGAATTTAGGAACCAGATCAGATTTATCTTTCTCAGGGTGAAACAGGCAAGGAAAAAAAAGCAGACTACTAGAGAGGGAAATATTGCAAACAGTTTCCAAAAGGTGGCAAACAAACTCCAGGGTATTACTGCAATGCAGTAATTAGTAGGCAGTCACTTACCCTACTCAGCATGACCACAGACCTCAGGGCACTGCCCGAAACAGGAGCTGCAAACAACTAGGGAAGCAGGGGCTTGTTGAAGGGGCTTCTCTACAGCAATGCAAAGAATTCTGCTGTGTGAAGTGGTGCACACTGGAGGCCCTGTGTAGCTATGTTAACACCACGCTCTCAAAGACAAGACTACCCTGTATCCCCTTAGGAGAGCACTAAGATGAGGACATTCCTGGCTACAGGTATAGGAAAATAGGACAACTGTGAACTTTGGTCACGAGTGCTCCAGGGGACCAAAACCCCTCACCTTAGTACCCAAACAAAAACCAAAATCCCCTCCATCCAAAAAATAAAAATCCAGAAGTAAATTAACAAATTAACAGCAACAAGAAGACTGCTGAAATAATACTGATTTGAAGAGAAAAAGGTGCTTTGTGCATTTTGGATGTGCAGTTTTGCTTAGTGTGGTACTGCTCCCCAGTTTGACCTGACACGTGGCAATTACCTAACCCAAAACCCTTGTTCCTGAATAACTAAGCCCCCCAGTACCATACAGGCAAAAATCAGAAGAATACTTTCACAGAAGTGGTTACAAACCTTTTGTTTTCTTGTGGAAGATGTTGCAGCTCCCTCTCGGCTTGCACAAGAGACCTTTTTGACTCCTGCACTTGTCCACTCCTCTTTAATACTGCGTCCCTGAACTGATTGAAGCTCTCAACAGATGCTTTTATTGGAGCTGGAAGCTTCATCGTTTTACACAGGCTTACCCAGGAACCTACAGCCTTCAATTCCTTGTCCTGAAGTTATTAGAAAAAGGAAAACACAGAAGAGGAAAAAATACTCTGCAACTACTTTACCTGCTTAGTTCTTACATTAGCACAATGTTGTTTGACTAGGCCTGTTGGAAATATCTACACCAAAATAGCCTTCCTTTGGCAGGATATTAGTGCATATACAGCAATCTGAGCAGATTTTAATGGGCTCTCTCATCAACTTTGAGAGTCTTTGGCAGTATGCCAACAACCGTTAGCATTTGTAGCTATTCTGACCATTTAAGTCTACCCCTCCACTTTTTCATTTCAGAAAACATGAATTCAGAAGGCTGAGTTTACACAAGGTCCATCGACAAGGTTCTAACACAGAGAACATCCATCTAATTTCTTTATGTAATCCTTACACAATAAAACACATAAAACAATAATTTTATATTAGGCTTGTGGGTTTTGTTTGTTCCCTCGTAGCATTTTCTTCATAGTATAAATCAGAATAAAACCAGCATTCTTAAGAAATCCTGCTTCTAGTAGAAGCAGATGCTTATGAAGGAAATACATCTTCTTGGAATTGAATTCAACATGTTAGGTAATAGCTTTCTGAAACATAAGTGCCTAAAGAAAAATCCTAGAAACACTTTAGTTCAACAGATGATACAGAAAGCTTTTTAGGTCCAGAGATTGACATGATCTAGTATTAGTAATTTTGATTTGATGTTTTCAATTAGCTGATTACAAGAGAAGAATTTAGTAGATAAGAAAATGTCTCTGTCCTTCCAATTAAGATAACTTACTGTATGCTAGGAAAGATTTCACTCAACTGTCATAAATACCTTTAGTCATTAAAAGTGCTTTGTCTTACAGGTTTTCCAATAGCACCAAGACTATATTCCACACTACTCTTATTTTTTTGCTGGATCAGTAACGGAAAGCACACTAATAACTTCGATATCAGAACTAGATCAAGGAACACTAGTTCCTTGTTTAAATATTAAAACTAGATGAAACAAGCCATATTTTAATATGGCAACATGGGCATATTATGTATGTATTTGTGTGTGTGTATGTATGTATCTTACATGCTTTACCTTCTTCAATGAAGGTAGTCCATGGAATTGTTTGGTTTTAGCACTAAAGATGAGATAAATCTGTACACATTATAACAATGACAAAGGCCTATTGTACACTCAATATTCTAATTGTAAAAGAACAGATTTTTAGAGAAGATCCTAGGTCAGGGAGTTATTCAACCTAGTAAATACATTCAGCCTCTTCTCGAATAGAATTTGAGCATCACTTACCTTTCTTGGAAGAAGTTCAGACATTGGCTCTAGTATGCTTTTATCATTAGATTTATCATTGGGTGTACAATAACCTGATGGAAGAATAAAAAAAGACTTTTTGATCGTGTTGATTTTATAGACTATTCTTTCTCAAATTTAAATGATAAAACTTTAGTCTTTCAAAGAACTGACTTAAAAGCTTACAGTGCAGTTTATTATTTGGTTCAGAATGACAGAAATTCTCCCAAATATTTCCTAAGCTTAAGTTGAACTGGACCACTTCTCTCCACTTTTGGGCAGGAAAAAGTATAGCTAGCTCAACTATAGATGAGAAATTAACTCCAGGTTAATTCTCAGAGAGGTCCCAGCAGAATGCTTACAAGGTTTGGTCAGGAAGCCTCAATACAGCACTTTCCCACTTACTCACTTCCTCCTCTTCCCACCCAGCCTTCTTTCCTTTTGATTCCAGCATTAAAAGTACCTGACTGATCATGCAAACTCGTTTCACCTAAAGCTCTCAACCCTATTTACTTTTTTTAAAAGCAGATAGGTCAGCCATCAAGGGCTCATCCTCATGTTTCCAGTAGCCTACAGATATACAAATACTCCATGCTGTTACTTTATTATTTGAGGGGAAAAAAAACCCCAAACACTATTTTCAAACCAGAGATAAACAGCATATTTTATCTCATTCAGCAAAAATCCTCTACTATAGTTTGAGATGTTTCAGTATTTAAGTAAATGCTTAATAAAAAACTTCAGGTAATATGTTGACACTTGTTATTATGTGAAGGATAAGTTTTTGAATGTTTGAATCCAGAATCCTGGATTCAAGGTATCAAACCCTCAGCCAGGTTGTCGTTAAGGCGATTTTTAGAATGACCTCACAGCCACAAAACTTTGTAAGTCAAAATCCTTAGCTGAGGCCATGTACCAATTCCAGCTGCTGCAAGTCTAAGCAAAAGGGGGCAGTAGACATATGGCTTAAGACCCTAAAATGAACAGAAACGAATGGAGAATTAAATCTCCATTTTTAGAATTGCTTTATTACACTAAAACTACTTAGCATTATTCTTTGCCAAAAATAAGAGTTCATCAGTGAACAGGCTCTGCCTTTTAATTTCATCAAGTTTTCAGAAGCGTCCTCCCTCCCTGTAAAGGTGTTCTAGAGGGCAAAGAGTAAAGGAGAAACCAAAACAATTGTGTCTGGTGATCCTGGACACATACAGCATGGATGTTCAGTCAATTCTTTAGTTTGAAAGACATATGAAGTATAGAATGCAGCTTTCAGAGGGCCAGTGTTCTTGTAATAATTGCAAGTTTATTCCATAGTGAAAGTCTCTTTGACACTGATTTGCTGTCAGATCCTTGTCACCGAGAGCCAAAGATAACTCAAAATACATACAAAGTGCCCTGGGAAAAGAGGTCCATGAAGCTTCAGCAGGAGACATTTGCACAAAATTCATTTTACTTCTGCTTCAGCAGAAGACAATGCACAAAAGGCAGTGAAGTTCAACAGATTAAAGCATCAATTTTCAGACTTCATGGAAGACTGGGTTACATATCCCTAGTACTACATTCAGAAGGCTAAATTCTTAAATCAAAAAGTAATTTTTTAAATATATTTTAACACAGAACAAGAACCAAACATCAACTTAAATTTTTTTTGTTTGTTTTTACACAGCAAATAAAAAAGAGCAAGGGAAAACTGCACACCCACCATTATCCTGCAAATTTATTAATATACAACGTGTTCAGCATGATATTTCTTTAAAGCAGTTTCATGTGCATTTTTAACTTTGCACCCCTGATAATGGCTACAGTTTTTATTATGACATTACATACTTTGTTCTTGACTTATGGATATTAAATCAGCAGTTCTCACGCTGGTCTTGTTTGGAAGTTTATTTGATTTGTCTAGATGTCTTGTTTGCTCAGCTTGTTTACTCCAGTCAGCACTGTCAACTTGGAAAATGGTGTTCGACACCTAGAAGAGAAGCTAGACTTCAAAATGCGTTCTTCATATTACTTGTGTTTAGAATATGAGGCTTCTTATCATACAGCATCAGGATTAAATGTTTAGAATCTTAGAGCAGTAAATTCTTGCAGCTCTAGCTTCTGTAAACACCAGGGAAGAAAGAGATTTCATTCATATTATGGTAACCAAAGCGAATTCATACATCAAAGCTTCAGATTTAGAATATGCACAGCTGAGCAATCCCAAGTGATGGAGAGGGTAGAGCATGAGAAACTGACACAAGATCTTTAACCCTTAACATTGTACAGCAGAATAAAGCTGTCATAAAGGCAGTTGCTGCACTCTAGCTTGTAGATCAGGGTAAAGGGTGACTGATCTTCAGTGCAGTGGTATTTTTTTCTCTGTGCAAGATTACTCTGTGTAGTAATCTCTTGAATTAAGGACAGTGCTGCACAAACCTGAGTCATAATTTGCATTACCTGCTACCTTGGACAGCGGACACCAATAGGAAAGGGTGGGCTGCTTTTCATCCTTACTTGCAGGACACATTCTTGTGCTCATAGTTTCAAGAGGCAGTTTCTATCCGTTGCCAAAAAGAAAGCTATTACAGCCTGATTAAAGCAACTAAATTTTCAACCATGTTCAGAAAGATTATTAATCATCATAGGATGGAAGTGATCCTGCTGCAGTAACATCAATAACTTCCTTTGCTCCACAGCAAAGGAAGTTATGTTGGAAGTTGGCCCTTCCAACCAGGATACTCTCCAAGAACAGAATTAAACACTCATTAAGTATTTTACAACCTCATCTAGACCCTGAAAGCCCCAATTTCCATAGCTTTAGGAAATGGTATGAAAAGCAATACACTTTCCCAGTATAGACTCCAGACCCTCAGTATTGCTGAGTTGGTGAAATTGATATTTCTACAAAACCAAACACATATTATAACCTGCCTCTTTTGTAAAGTTGTTGGTTTACAGGGTGGACTTTTAACCTCTAAGTGTGTAGCGTTACTTAAGTTAAAGCTATAGCCCTGAAAAGAAATAAAATTAGCTTTATAGTACACTATAAACGTGATCAGCCAAACTTTCCTTTTGTGTTACAGCCAATAGGCAATTAAGTAATACCCTGTAAAAGGATACGAATCACTTTATTATTGGGGTTTTAGAAAATGTTTGTTGTAAACCTTAAATGGCCTTCATCACATCAAATTCAAGCCTGAAGTATTATATTACATCTTATTTAAAGGGTAAGGACATGCTTTACAGATGCGATGCTGTTTGAAATTAATTCATTGGAGAGAAGCATGTGTTCACCTCTGGAAAAACATTTCTGGAGTGGGCGACAGAAGACTGATTTGTCTTTGGAGTACTCTGAGGAGTTTGCTGGTCTGGAGCATCATGCAGAGCAGGTACAGCTGAGATTCTACCTGAGAAAGAAGTAGGGTATGATTTTTCCCCTATCATGCAAAATGCAGTCCTACATCTCAGAATTAGGTCACTGTTTAGATCTGTGGAGTAACTCAGTATGGAGATATGTGTTCTGGCCATGTGATTTAAGAGAGTTATTTTTAATTCGTTTTTAATTGATTTCTCAGTTAATCAGCTACCAGTTCATGCTGTCTTCTACCAAAATTTCAGAAGTGTCTGACGTTACTAGACTTTTTGAAATGAGGGAGGGAAAAGAATAGCTCCTTGGATCAAGTTTCTAAGCAACTTCATGTATCTGATGTGTCTAGACAACAACAATCAGCTCACAGGGCCTGTGGCACCAAGCCTTACATTCAGCTAGAAGGCATTTCGGACATGAACTTGGGTAGTGGGCATGAGTTTAAGCATCTAACCCTGCCTTATGGTGTTCAACACTTCCTGTAACTCCAAGTTCATTAAGGTATCCTTTTCCATCTCATTGGAAGGAAGCATGAACACCTCCTGTTTTTAATACTACTCTGCCCCACCACAAGTGTCCCAGTAATCTGAAACCCCCAGCCAATCCTCAGTGCTCCCTTGCTTTAATTTGCATCATGCTCTTTGGTACGGATTATCAAAGAATATTGTTCGATGGGTAATACAGGCATCCTGACAACCCTTCTTTCCTCAGCAGCCAAATATAGCTATAAAGGTATTACCTGAGAGAGTCTGAGCATTTTGTTCTGATGGATTAAGTGATCTACACTGAAGCATTTGCAGTACATTGGTAGGTTGCTGCTGACGTTCAGATGATCCATGATTTTGCAAGCTGCTAGTAAAAGAGGAGGGTTGTGCTTGCAGAACAGCATTGCAGGATGTCCTCTGTAAACAAAGCGGTATTCTCTATAAAGAGACTGTAGTAGTTAATACAGCTGATTTTTTTTAATAGCTATTTGATCCTGTTTCCCCATCACTACCCATTTCCACTGTTTATCAGATTCAGTACCCCTTGTGATACTGATCCATCATTTTCTAAGCATTTAGATGACAAAAAGCCATGAGGTAAAGTGCACTCACTGCCTTGGTCTGACAGGTACAGAAAACCCCTGAGAACAAAATACAATGCAAGGATTTCAAGTATGATGTTTATTGCTACTCAGAAGGTCAGTAAGGAACTGTTACAACTGACCAAGCTGAAGCTCATTTCCTGGATCCTGTTGTCTCAAGTTTATTGCTGTCATTCTGTCACTGCAGAGGCTGCAGCTCTTAAGCAAAAAAAGGGTGTTGCATAATTCCTTCCCTGCATCTTTGCTTATGAAGATGCAGAAGGAGCAGCTGAATAATAAATTTGCAGCCTAGTTTCCTGTACTTTAAGGGAAAGTCAGTCTCTCGCAAGAAGAATGAAGGTTTGGCTGTGATTTTGCTTTGAAATTCAAGGTCTCTGTCTCTAGTAGCTTCAAGGGAAATTCTTAAAGGCAGCTAACCTTGACAAGAAATAACACCCACTGTATAACACAGGAATAGAGCAATTCCATCTAAAAGGCATTAAGAATTATTTCTAGATAAAACTGCTGTTGGTTCTAATAATACCATAACAATAAGCAACATTAAAGTATCCTGAAAATAAGTGGTATATTGTACAATTTATTTATTTTCAGGTGTAGAAGTGAGGTTATTAATAAATTAAAAAATATCACACTGTTTGTTAGGTCAATTCTCTACTCAGAGATTGATTTGGAGAGTATTTGCCTTTTTTGGGGTTGGGTGGGGTATACGGAGCATTCTGCCCTTCTTCATCAAACACATAATCACCACAATGATTATAAAAGGTAAAAGCCTCCCAGTATACCTGTTCCTATACAGATGCATAAGATACTTTTAACAAACAGCTCATGGGACATCTTCATATCAAGTAGTCCTACAGAACAAATAGCATTCAAGCCATATTCATTACTTCCTGATAAAGTCGCATCATTTCTATTACCACTGTATGTTAAAAAATAACTTTAACGAAGTAATTTGTGGAATAACTTTGTTATTTGCTTAGGGCAAGATTATTATAGCCATTTCAGCCAATTTACCTTGGACTTTTCCATAGAAGCTGGACAGTTCTGCCTGGCTCCAGTCTGTTTTGAACAGGTTTCTGTAATTGTAAATACAGTGAGGTGGGCAGAAAAAGGGGGACAAAAAAAACCCAAATCAGTCATTCACAAATATTTCATTATTCACACATACAAGGTGTGATTTTCAGTTGTACCTGGAGTCAAACCTCACAGTGAAAGGAAGATTCTTATCTTGAATACTTTTTGATTTGAGCTTGATGTGTTTAGAGAACTTCTCCCAGATACAAAAAGAGACCACCAAGATTCCTGCAGGATCAAGGTCTTCATTGCCATTGATTCACTGCATTTCCTCCCCCCCAGACTGCAGAGGGTTGAGCATTCATCTCACCTTATACCTCATATGGAGATCTACACTGTAGACTCCAGTTTGGCAGATCTATTCTGTCCTAGAAAACTAAAGAGTTCTGTGTACAGAGAAACATTCAGTGTTCTGATGCTCTTTTAAACAAACTTGAAACATTTTAAGCACCAGGGTGGATTTTCCCTCTACAGTTAATGCTGTAGGCACTTTTGTTGCTCAGGTCACCCTTCATGCTGCAGACCAGTAGATGAAAATAAAGTGAATCACACTTTCAAAAAGGGATCAAAGCTACAAGAGTAAGCTATAGCCCTATAGTCAAGTGTCCAGGTTAGACAGAGACCTTTTGCTAGCTTATTTTGGTCCCTACAGATTTTCACAGGTAAGTGAATGGATGCAGTGGGGGTTTGGTTGTTTTGTGTTACCTGGGATCACAGTATTACAGCATTCATTTCATAGCATTGGAATTGAGCCTTCGAAATGGAGCAAAACAAACCAAAGATAATGAAAATCCCTGGTAAGCATGTGGAACAGTAGATGCTAAGAGAGAAGATATTTTGCCTACACAAACACAAAAATAAGCTTTCTAACCTGATTCAGAGTCACTGCTGTCTGAGGAGCTAGAATCACTGCTAGTGCTGCTGCCAGAATCCGAGGAGCTGCTGCTGCTGTCACTCAGTCTGCTGGGCCCAGTACTTGACTCAGCATTGTTTTCAACTGCAGGAGAAAAAGAAGGAATTCAGAACAACCTGCCATGGAGCATCCTTCATATACAAGACTATGATCAACCTTGTTAGGTCTATTCTCCCATGTAAGAGTTCATTCTATTTCACTCCTTGTCTACTGTCCATTTAGCAGTGGACTTGAAAACAAAGACCTCCCTCTAAGAGGAGAGGAGTGGGATTTACCAGCAGCAAGCTAGTTGAATGAATGAAATATCCAAGGAGAAGCTGTAATCACACAATTTACAATTCTGAAGTAGATTAAAATGGTACAGACTTAAGACACAATTCAAGCAATTTTCTCCTATAAGCTTTCCTGCGGTCAGGAGCCTATTTCTGTGCATGTTGCTGCTGCCAGACTTGCCTGCAGAGTTCTTTATCTACAGCCAGCTCCTCCTTCCCCCAGCCATATGCACTCCCAAATTGCCATCTCTTGCCACCTCCCCACCATCTGACAATTTTGCATCTGCAGGATTGATTTAACTCAGCTTATAATGATTTTGGAGTCAAACCTTTTTCAAAGTTTTTGCTCTGTGGAAGCTTCAAAAATGAGAAGTTACATGGATACCTGTTTCCCTGGACACAAGCCCAGATTCAGCTCTTCTAAACAAGCCAGATACCAGTTGTAAATATTTCCTAGTCAGCTTCTTCCCTCTCCTCACAACATATAGTTCATAATTGATTTCAGCTGCGTCAAGATTTTCTTTGTAGGATATTTTCAAGCCATTATGTATACCAGACAGGAAGAGTTCACTGAGCTAATGCTGGATACAAATGTCCCTGTGTCTTCCAGAGCTGCTTCTATCATTTCAGCTGATTTTACATGGAGCTAAATAGATATCCAGTGGAGGGCAATAATTGCACTCACTATTTTAATGAGCAACAGCTTGACTTATAATAACAGCATCAGCTGCATTGATCCATTCTCAGCCCCTGATGAGAACCATCAGTAAGTCTACAGCTCAAGTATGCACTGAATTTCTGGCTTTGATCTTGAAATGCATTATTGCCTGAAAAACTGAATTATTCTCCTTCCTTAAGTCTAAGATAACACAGCACACCTATCACTGATACACAAGTTTTGTCAGCATGACAGCATTAGTGACACTGCCACTTCTTGTGTCTCTAAGCCACAGAAAATGAATTGCAAACAAATAGACTGTGTGACCCTCCATACTCCCCACCATGTTTTCATATATTAGCATAAGGAAATTGTTCAGTGTCCCTTCATTTCTGCAACTATTACTAGCTTTACCTGTAATGAAGTATTAGGTGCAGGAATAAGGAAGCTGCTTTAGACAGAACAAGTAACTGACCAAATTTGCTGCTGTGACTCCAGCTCACTTAGCATAGAAAGAATCTTGAGCCTAGCAGTGAGAAGCTTAAGACCCCAATTCTTCTGAGGAGAAAGTCCCCAAATACCTAACAGGACTAAAGCCCAAGGGAAGAATTCCACTTTAAGCTATTTCCATTGCAAATGAGTAAAAGTAAGAGCCACATTACTCTTGAAGCTCTCCTTCTTTGGGTTTAGTTGACAATTGACATCCAGTAGTCTCTTCTCTAGCTCTTGTTTCCTCTCAAAATTAAGTTGTTCTTTTGACTTGGTTGGGTTTTTAGCTGCATGTGAAACAGAAGTTAAAATGAAAGCAAACCAGAAAACAAATCTAATGGCCTTTTTAAAACATCATTTATGCTACATACCCTGCTTTCTTTGTTTCTTCCTCAAACAGGTTGCTACATATTTCTCTAGTTCTCTGAGTGTTGAAGCATTTAAAGTTTCAAAGTCTATTTCTATCTCATCTGGGTTAGAGTTCCTGAGTGCAGGTTCTCTTGACTGTATTATATGGACTACTTTCCCAAGCTTATCTCCAGGGAGTTTATTTATGTCCAAACTCAACTGTCGTTTTTCATCATAATTCATAGGTTTGGCACCATCTTCATCTTCTGACTTATGTGCCAACAAGACCTGCTGCATGGTTTTCTTTGATTGACTGCAGGAAAAAAGTATATTGCAGTAACAGCAGTTTAAAATAATTTCACACCCACACAAGTTCCCCACACTTACATGTTTAAAGACAGCTTTCTCTTAGATTTCTTCATGTATTTCAGAATTTTCTTCTTTTGAATCAAGTTTTTTATTTCAGTTTTTTCCTTGTTCTTTCTTTTCTTGCTTTTAGCCTTCCCTTTTTTCTTTTCTGGTCTAGATAAGCATGCTTTGGTCAAAACCCACAACTGCTGGTGAAGAGCTTTAAGCTATCAAAACCAAAAAGGAAACAAAAAAAAACCAGAACGCTGATCATCCTGGGCAATGTAGGAGGAACAATAACCTGGTCCCAAATATCACAGGAAATTTGTGGCAGCTGAGTGGATATTAATAGTATGTCTGCTTTCCAAACATTTTACTATATTGTATCTTAGTCACAGATTATGCACCGAGAAGATGTAAGTGTTTATTTTATGCAGACATTTCTAACAGCATTTGCCTTTTAGCATTCTGTCAGGAAAACACAAACACCCCCCCCCACCCCCCCAAAAACAACAACAAAAAGCCCCCAAAAAATCACTGTAGGGATTTCCAGCAGTCTCCCTAATTTCAGGAATTTACGATGCACATAAATGCCTTATTAGGTTATATTTCTACAGCATTGCTGAATTAGGCAAGTGGGACTAGGCTCATGCATCTTATTTTGCAATATAAAGTGGCTAGTTGGGACATAGTAAGAATTTTGGAGAAGAACTTAACACAACTTTGTTTAAACCTCAGGAATTAGAAGATGGTCAGACGATGAGTTTAGAAATGAGATACACTGCAATACCTCACTACTCTAAAGGTTGGCTTGTACACTTGCATTTGTCCTTCTGCCTATATGCTAATCTGACAAGGACCAAAAACTGTCCCTCATTTGACTAACAGAACAAATGCTAATTTTCCCCAGAGCTTATAGATACAGCAGGTTAAAAAGTTATGTTCAAGCAGAAGCAACACCCATCCCACTCTTAATATAAAGTATGGCTTTGCTTCAATGGTTAGCATGAGATACCTTCTTTTCTCTCTCATACTCAGCTTTCTGAAGAAGAAATTAATGACTTGCTTTTGTGTGGCTCAAAAGAGACTGAGGGTAAGAACAATGCTTTTTGGCCATGTGAAAGAAATGACTCTGTTGGAAGAATATGCCACTAAGCTACATGTGGAGTGCCTGGAGGCTCTTGTACCACAGGAACAGGTTTTTTTAAAGATGTTTGAGAGGCCTCTGAAGAAGTGGTAAGCAAGAGTAGTAGAACAATTGCTCACTTTGTATTTGTTGAGACAGTATTGGCTTAACATTTGGCAGTGCTTCCAAGTGGGAATAAAGTTCTGTATTCATATAAGTGACTAGAATATTTTAAAAACTGATTTTTGTTGCTAAGCCTTGGAATAGACCACTGAAAGTAGCATTACCAGAGAGATCTTAAGTCATACACGTTAAGTACTAATGCTTACTTGCTCCTGAAGCTTTTTCAGGTGCACTTTTCTGTCCTCTTCAGAATCTTCAGAGGATTTTTCTTCTGAAGAGTTATCATTACTGCTTTCACTGGAATAAGCTTCTGTCATTTCTCTCACAGGCTGTGGCAGATGATCACTCGCAACAGGTTCGTCAGGAATTTTAGCAAAGTGCATTTCAAAAACATCCTGAAGAGTTAGGTTTGACAACAGCATATTTTTCAGATTTCTAAAAGCGTTGTGCAGAAACTACTTGTAGAACTACACAAGTAGTTCACAACACAGCAACACAGTAGTTCAGTAATATTAGTAGATTCTACATCAGGGCATGAGATGAACTAATCTTTTTCAAGTCTGACTTAAAAGATAACTCACCTGAAGTTTTCTTGCCATAGCAACTATTTCATGGTCTGAAGAATTACGTTTGTAGCAGCTCATGAACATTAATCTAACATCTGTAGCAAATTCTTGTATATCATTATATTCAAAGTTATCCATTTTCTTCTAGAGGAAAAGAAAATTAAGGCATACTTAGTAGACAGTATCACCATGAACTAGCAGAAAGAAAGGAGGAACAAGAATTTTAACGTAGATATTCAGGTTCAGCTTGTATCAAGACAGTAAATATTATTAAAAACATTATGGAAATACCTGTGTCTCATTTCAACATTGTCTCTTTAACAAATTAAGACTTTTTTTTTTCCTCTTTTAAACAGATTTAATTGCTGAAAGGACTTTGTAGTACTAGTTTCAGCATTTGGTCAAGACAACATTGTTTGGATGGTTTTATGTGGTTCTGAACTCAGCAACTGTTTTTGATTCTATGCATTGTATTTACACAAAGCTTATTCCATAATAGCTGGAGTCAAACTAATGGACTAGAAATTGGGAAATAGCCTTTGTATTGTGCAAGTCAGCTTTCAAGATAATTCAGTAAGCTATTAAAATTGAACATTCCCCAGAAAAGTGGAGCTTAACTGGGCTAAATAACCCATACAAATACACTCAGCGTCCACAGAGTGCTGTCCGCATATCTCCATCTAGAATGGTTGCTTTCCACTAAAAAGGGGAAATGTGTCACATAAACATCCAGTGTAGAAGTTCTAGGGCACTTCACCAAGAACACTGAGATTGAGTGAAAAGCAGGAGTTGACAGAATTGCATTTTGTTTTATAGGGCATTAACAACAGCACTGTGTGTACAGACAGAGATATTTAACATGTGGCATGCTTGGAAGGGCTTCATGGAGATCATAATTCCCTCACTACTTATATTAGCTTTTTCAGCAGTTGGGTAGATTAGCAGTATGTATCACTATGTGTCACAATGAGGCTCAGAAGACTTTCTTCAGTGACCTTGGCTAAGTTTGGGAAACAGAAATGTATCTAGTTTCTAGCCTGTTAGGTCTTTCATAGGAGAAGCAGCTTTCATGATACCTTTTCAGCTAACACATTTGAAACCTTGTAATTACACAAATAGTCTAATTTCCCCAGAAACATACTTACTTTAATGGTTCCTAGGTCTGTAGGACATTTGGGAATGGCTTGGTTCACACCAGTGGAGGGAGATGCTGCATCTAAAGGTTTTATGAAAGGCCACGCGTATGCTGCATGTTTCTTTGAAAACATTTCTTTAAGTATTGCATTACAATGTTTTAGTTGTCCTGACAACTGAATCTTTTTAATAATTCCAGGTGGCTGTTGAGAATCTGAAAAGGATCTCTTCAGAAGCTTATTTGTTACCATACATTCATTTTCACCTCTACATGCTTTAACAGCTTTTCTTTCATTAAACATTGCCGAAGATTCACCACTTGCTGTGACTATTGAAGTAGTAGGAGTTGTAGTGTCAGCCTTCCTTTTCACACCTTTTTTTGCCTAAGAAAAGAAAAAATATACAAGTGTCCTAACAGTAAGAGAATGGTCAGTTTTACATTATTCTTTTGTGTGTGTGTGTAGCCCAAAAAAAGTGTCAGAACTTTTACAGCTATTGAAGTCAGAGCAGAATGCAGCAATTCCACAAGCTTAGACTAAAAACCTATAAGGTATTACAAGACTAGCACACCGAGCTCCATCTTAGATGTAAAGGAAAGAAGTAGATGTACTGCAGGTGAGGCTGTGGTCAGATTTTAGCCATTTGTGAAGATTCTAAGAAGATGGCAGGTAATGAAATTACCTGCAAACTGACAGCCACAGGAAGGGGGAAAACTATTGCATTCATTTTAGGCCTGGTTAAGGGCCTTATGTACATGGGTTATCTCTGTTTTTCTTTAACTTGTGTAGTATTTAGTTTGGAAGCCATATAATGTGTGCTTTGTCATCAGCCTTCAGACTCTGTGAGACTGAAGTGTAAATATACACTATAGGAGAGACTAGCAAAAGTCTCACTGGAACTGCAAAACCAAAACTAAGTCAATACAGGAGTACTTTTCAGATGTTCACATACAACTCAGATTGAAGTAACAAGAATTTGCTTTTGTGAGCTACCAACACCTCTCTGGCTAGTTATACAGTGTTTAAGCAAACATGCTATTTTTTGAAGAAACAAGCATTTGCTTTACATAAAAAACCATGAGAAATTATTAAATAGAACTTAGAGCTTTATTTTAGTACTAAAACCATTACCCTCAAGGTGAAACCTGCAGAAGTCTATATAGTAATAAACTTCGATAATTATCATCTTAAACTTAATTTTGTTTCTTTGAGAACATTTTAAAACCACATTTATAAGAAAAGATGTGCCAAGCAATCATCCCAAGTTCTGTTTAGTTTCTAGAATTAGTACTGGCCCAGTTATTTAGCAGAGGCGTAGAAGATTTAATAGAGATCTCTTACTACCTTCTTTTATAAAGCTTCAAAAACATACAGCGATAAGCATGGTTCCTAAGGTTTTGCCATCAGTCTCTGAAGGAGCAATTTCAATATCTTTCTTTCTGAAAGTTATTTGAGGAAACTTACTTTTGTTATAGAGACTGCAGCTGGCATTAAAGCAGTCAGCTGAGCTGCAGACAAAGGAGCCAGTGTAACCTGCTGTCGCTCTTGAGTCATCACTGGAGGCTGCTCACTGCTTTCAGCTTGTTTCTCATTTGTGCTTTGTTCATTTGAAGTCCCAGGGTTGGGCTGCCATGTTTCTAGTTATTTTAATACAGGAAATTTAGAAGTTAAGTCTTAAATGTTGCAGTTAATTTCTTTCATGGTCAAATTGACTAGTTGTCAACATAGCCACTCTTCTATACAGGAATGCCATGTATAAATGCAAACAAGAGCATTTGTTACTTACAGCAACATTGCTATCCTCCTCTACTTGCACTATTAGTGCTTCAGCTAGAATATCATGCCAAGTTACACCTTACTTGGCTTCAAGGAAGTGTGCATTAACTTCAGACCAAAGATTCAAGAGGCATCATATTACACTCTGTATATTGTAAAAATATTCTTGCCAAGGAAAGTATTAAGTTGTTTTCTATAAATACAAAGACCAAGCAGGAGAGTGCAGACTGCATCATGTAGGTTCATGCTTCCTAAGCATAGTTAATACCTGCATATATTGCTTAGCAATATTACAGATCTCCACTACTGACATCTGAGAACAGCCTAAACCAATGTTTTTCTGCGTTTGGTTTGGCTGATTAGATTATTCATGTCTCTTTCAGCTGTTACTCTGTTTACTTCCCACAGATGTTCACACCTATTAGTTTGTATAACACAATGCTTTGCAGTGTGACAGTCTCTGAATTGGAAGTCAGTTCCTTTTCTAAAAAAAGGAACTTTTTAAAATTAAAAAAAAACCTCTAAAGCCTTATAGCAGTATTGTTATTTGTCTGATTGTTCTAGAAAGAGAACACCCAAACTGTTCAAGAGTTGAGTTGTGACAAAGACTTCCTGTTTCCAGTTTTGCTTGCTCAATATATTATAAATTCAGCATATAATACAGGCCTTACCTTCTGTCTTCTTTCCTTTTCTCTTTCCTTTGAGACTCACTAGTCTTTCTTCTGGTGGCATATGGGCTATTTTCTGCATAAAGACTTTTTCTAGTTCTTCGGCCATAAACACAATGTCATCACCTGGCTGCAAAATATGGTCAGTACGATTCAGTAAAGGAGAGGAGGCAGTAATGGGAGCTATCTCATAAAACAACCAGGCTAGAGAGTCCTGCCCCAACAGATTGAAAAAAGCCACCAGTACCAGACAGGTCTAGAAATTATTGCCATCTCTGCCCCTGCAATGCACTTTAAAGCAAATTACTTCACCATTGAAATACTCTTTCTCTCACTGTCCCATTGAAAAATCCTCCTTTACCTCTGCATACTTCTACAGCAAAAGCCAAAGGGGGCAGATCTGCAATTCCCTTTTTACCCCTGTTCTGAAGAAGCTGTTGAAGCCCAAAGAAACTAAGATACAGCCAACAAATATCCAAGCACAGGGAGATGATCACACTTCATTAGGTTGAACTTGTTGAAGGAACAGAGCATGGCTCAGGATTGCTAGCCTTGGACTTGTACAGCAGTGACATAGTGCTTGCTGTTCATAAGCTCTGCAGCTAAACCCCAGAGATTTTGAATGTGGAGTCCTTGTGCAGAAAAAAAATATGCACTCAGTTGTTGGAACAGCAAGCAAGACTCCACTTATGTGTCCTCAGTCAATCCTAGCTCAAAAACCTTCCCAACATTTAAGAGAAAATAATTTCAAAAAACCCATGGAAATGTCAACTGACTTATTGGGTATTCTAATAACCATGTGCTTGTTTTAGATTTGTTTGTATCATTCAATAGAACCAGTTACTGGTAAGAGTTGGTGTTTCACATACCTTGTTGTACATGTAGCAGTTCCAGAACATAGTTTTAAAGTCTTCAATACATTCTGCAGCTTTTGTATAGTAATTGTGTTCCAGACGCTTTTTTATGGTGCCTAAGTCCATAGGTTTTTTTATGATAGTGTAATAATCCTGTGGTATTGAAAAAATAAGTCACCAAACATATCTTAATATTAGGACATGAAGATTTTTACACATTTAGTTATGAAAGCGAAATTGCAAGAGAGAATTGCATTATGTTAGAAGCAATATTTTCTTTAAAGGAAAACCTTCCCCTATAGTCATAGGTACCAAAAATGTAGGTGTTCAGGAAATCTTCACCTTATGTTTTGTCCTTGTTCTTCCATCCAACCTATATCATTCAAAGCCCCAAAGAATATTTATTTCAATAGGCTCCAGAACTATACTGGTAGTAGTACTTACTAAAAGTATATGCACTTCATATTTGTTGTCTCTAAGCCATTTACACAAAGCAGCACTCCAGTTTACAGAACAGAGAAAAAAGAAGGCAAACTTCAACACAGTCTCAATCACTAACAAAAAGAAGCTGCCAAGTTATCACAAATGCTGTTCAAATACTTTATCCCTGGCTACATTGGCTCTCCTATTAGGGTTGGCCTAGTGAAAAAGTGACAAAATGACTGAAAGGCAGCTGGAATGGGAACTGTCATGATTATTTTAGTAGCATAGCTAAAACCTTGTGAATGAGACCATGAGGCTGTTTCCCTGACGGTGCATATAAGAAACTGGAATGGAAATATCCCCACTAAGTTCACATATACATTGTAACACATACATGGTAATTGTACAAAGTGATTACTACTTCTAGAGTGTTCTAAAACAATCCTAACAATCTGTTTCAGTGAAATAAGAAAGCTAAATACATCAGAGTGCAGGCTATTTAATTTATCAAAACAAAAATGCAACTAATAATTATTGTCCATTCTGCATCATCTAACATTTGGAGGAGAAATGCAAAGGGGGCAAATACTTTTATTGTCCTTGCCATGGAGCCAGATGTTTGCTTGTTACTGTGCAATGGCTGAAGTAATACATACTCTGAGAAGTCAAGAGACTGCCTTAGAAATCCAGAGAGGCAGAACTGGCCTGAAGCCAGCTGCAAATGTTGCCACAACTCTGATGGAATGCCCCTTAATATTAATCCTAAGTGACAGCTACTTCCAAGAAGTAGAAAGGGTACGAAAAGACACAGAGTGATAGTCGCTTGGACTGTGCTTTTGTACAAACTGACCAAATGAGTTTGGTCAGTCAAACTCAGTTTTTTCAACAAGAAACAGCCTCAGATAAATGCTTTTGTCTACTCTAAACAGAACCAGAGAGGTAGTAGAATTAGTCTTGAAAATTTGTGAGAAATAAATATTGATGCTTAAGCTGTTGGAGGGGGAAAAGAAAATAATCCAAAGGAACATATGTCAGTTTTATTTAACACCTTTCTACTTATCTACCACATCATACCACTTATACTGCTGTATCTTCCAGGTAATCTGAAATACCATTGTGCCAATCACCTATATTTTCATTTGACTGAAAAACATCCAAAACTAGAGTCTAAAAATACCTGGATGAAAACTATGTGTCACGAGATATTATAGTCATGTACTTTGTTACAATTAAGTTGTAGCATAAATAACATGCACACAGCAGAACAGAAAACTAATTTAAGCATCATATCATCTGTTTCATGGAAGGATGTTCTTCCACTATGGTATGATGAGAACCATAGCTTTTTTATTTCCCTGTTTTTGCAGGGACATTTATTTCCTCTAGAAACTTCAGAACAAAATGATTTGAGATTGACAAATACTATAGGTGTAATGACTTCTCTGCAATAAAATGGTTCCAGATTTGCCTGTTTACTTCAGGGTCAATCAGATCTGATTTTCCATCATAAAGTATTTGACTTTAAGGCTGCCTAATATGAAAAAAAATACTCTAAAGCAAAAGAAAATACTCATCCTATGCAGTGTTAATAAATATATCTAAACCAGAGGACAAGTCTGAAGACCAATATACAGAAACTTTAAGAGACCCATTTAAGCATTATTATTATCCCTTAGAAATACTGATTTACTAGTCTCAGGTCAGAAAAATCAACAAAAATGCAGCATTTCTCTAGACAGAAAACACTTTTCTTATAGACTTGGATTAATGAGAGCAGCCCAATAGCAAAAGTAATCTTCCATAACATGTTGCATTAGAAAAAAAACCTTTTTAACATTAATTCACATAATTTACATATTAATACTCCAGTTTCCAAAATGGTTCTTACAGGTAGATTCAGTGCTGCTGCATCTACAGGTTGGTGAAACGGCCAGGAAAAGTTGTGTCTCCACATGGCTCTCATGACCACCCTCTGTAAGTATTGAAGTTGGTTTGTTTGACATCCACTACTTTTGTTATTTATGTATTCTGGTGGAGGAGGGTTCGTAATAATGGAACAGTGCTGGCTTTGAACAGACATTTTTAGCGAGTTTGCATATCCACTTGTTCAAAGATCATTATGCATTTAACCTGAAGGGAACAAAACAGAAGGATTCAATGAAGAAATTTAGATTTATTACTGTTTACATGTTACTTCTCTTTGTAGAACACCAATACTGTAACTACAGGCATACCTTCATGACAGTGGTTTTAGAGTTCATATTTGGACATACTGCACCCCTAGAGTCTAGGGATGCATACTAGCTTTCTCCTAAAAAAACCTGATAGCCTGCTTTTCATAACATGAAGTATTTAATGAGGTGTGAAAGAGATCATAATAAGGTAGATAGCTACTGTAATCAGCACACTGCTAGAACAGTACATATGGTCCACTCTTACAACAACTGTAGCATCCCAGCAGATATTGCTGATCACACATCTTATATTTTCATTTGTTTATGTCAGCATTCAAAGCATACCTCTTCTGAGCTCCTGAAACCTACACCTTAGCTAATAAGCATGAATACTATTTGCACCACTACATACCATAAGCTAAATGCTAATCCTTTCACCGAAGTATCTATCTTAGAAGGGAAGGATCCAGACACATACAGGATCTGCCTCTTCTATAACTGGCCAGCATTAGAAGAAAAATTCTGAGGTAGTTTTAAGTACCTCACAACTCAGCCAAGCCCATCTTACACTGTTTTCAACTACTAGGATACACTAGCATTTTTTCCTGCTTTTTTCTCCCACACTAGACGATATCAAGTGCAAGCTGTTCACCTTCCCCATCTGAAGCTCCGAGGCTAGAAATGGAAGACAGGAGCAAAAGAGTACAGTTTGAACTTAGCAAAAAATCTTACAGCAACAAGCAGATAAATAGCAACATTTAATACTTAAATAAGAACATAATATAACATCTAATCTCTTGAACATTTTGTACAGTATAGAATAAAACAGTACAGTATAGAATAAAAGCTCAAACTTGGCATCAAGAATGCCAAGGAAACCAAGAGATTGAAGTTTTGTGTACATAACAGTGTCTTAGGCCTAGATGCTTAGCTTTTAAAACCTTAATTTATGCTGTGAAAACTAACTTCCATGCTTACCAGAGAACTAAGACTGCACCTTCTAAAGACAGACACAAGTCTGTGTTTTGGTCAATGCCTCCTTTACTACCTCCCTCTCCATCTCCCCCGTCACAGAAGACTCTTCCCTATATTAAAATAAAACCTATGCTTGCATACTGAAGCAAAATTGTGATCAGATTCTAACCAGGTAAGCTTTTTGATATTTTTCAAACCACCCCTTCCCAGCCCCATGTGTCCTTGAGCTGCTGAGTCACGTCCCAAAGGCCAAGTAGTCTTAAAAAGAGAAGCCTTGAGTGTTTCCTTAAGACCTAGTTTGAAGTTTTTAGCTAACCTAATAGAAATGTGTTTTTAGTTTAAGAGTAAAAAGCAAATAGCTTAGAATGAATGACATTGCTAGAGAAGTCAAGGCTTTTGGCAAAATATCACATCTTGTGAGAAACACATTTTTTCCTTTTTTTTGGTAAGAAGAGGTTATTTGCTATCAGTGAGTGCTCTCTAAAAGCATACATTAAAGACCCTGCTGAAAAGACACCTATTTCCTCTTGTTTTAGTTCATTATTACAGCTACTAGCATAAAGCTTGTATACATCATATACTGGTCAAGAATAGCAGCTTGGGGAAGATATTAACATACCACATATAGAACAAAGGCAGACAGTGTACCAGATTCTACATGCTAAGAACATTTCATTCTTCAAAGCCTTTTAAACAAATTTTGTTTAGGTGATTGCCAATAATCACACTGAATATTCATAAGTAATATTGGAACTCCCTTAGGTAATTACATTAAGGCTATACAGAACAGAGCCTTCTTACTCTAAGTAGCACCATCTCTTCTTTCAAAAGAACAACTGTTTCCATAAAGACACCCAAAAAACAGCATTTCTGTATGTTTAGGACCTCTCTTGGGATGCATCAAATACACCTTAGTTTTAAAGACAATGCATATAAATATTAGGCGTTGAGAAAACACTGGCTTACAGCTATTACCATAACCAACACCAACCACTCCTGGGCAATTCAAAACTAGACTTCCACCATCAAAGCAGATGAGTCATCTTTTTTACCTTAATTCTAGGGAAAGCCACAACTCACTTCCTCCCCTCCCAAAAGATGAAGGAAGAAGAGAGCTTTAGAAGGCAGACAGGGTAGTCTTTATAACCTATTCACACTCTCCTCTTATTCTCTAACAATAACTCCATCAAACACCTGCAGGCCTAACTAAAACCTGCCCTATCAATGGTTCTCATTGGGAAGCTATCAACATAAAGTAGGAACAGCTGCTAAGGGCTAAAGCACACCAGACAGTTATTGATGCCAGACCTGCTCTCTTGGTAGTCAGTGAGACAGGGTAGAGGGATGCAAGAAGGGGAGTGGATATACTTAGATGAATTTCGGTTCGATTTTCTTACCTTAACTTCTAAGTTTTAAATTTGACATGATGGGAATGTTTATGTTTTATCAATTATCCTGGGTCACACTGGGTTATGGCATAAAAAGATTGCATAAATAGTATGTCTAGTTAGGAGTGGTACAGTATTCATATTTTCCTTCACCCCACAGATTCATTAGTTAAATTAAAACCCAAATCTATTTAGTAAATGCACTGTAGTATAAAAATAAGGACTAGGTTGTTTAATAATAAATTTAATTTTATGTCATTAAAGCCACAAATACTTGGAATTTAGCCAGTTTATTTTGAATTTTGGCTATTGACTAAGCATTTGTTTCTCTCAGTACACCTAAAAAGCTTCATCCCCAGCATGCTTTAGTATAAGGCAGGTCTGCAAAATCAGATTTATATTTAATTTGTTGTTCCATTCACATTTATGTCCCAACTTGGAATCAAAACCTGCTTGGATTCTCATAATGAAAGTAATTAATCTCCATGCTTTTTTTATTTCCCTTATTTTTTTTTCACCAAGATGTCCTGGCAACTTTGAGACTGCTGCATCACCCTCACAAACACATGAAACACAAACAAAATTTAAACCTTGTGAAGACTTTGATTTATTTTAATTTATAAGAATTGCATTATATTTCCCAAAAGTATTCACTTTCAGCATGTTAAAATTAGTGAGAGCATTTAAAGCACTGCTTCACTTAGTGAATGCTGTATGACAGGACCCCTAACTATGCAAGCAACAGATACTTAAAGAACTACTGGAAACAGAGTAACAGAAACTGAAGCTCCCCACAAATAAAATGTGATTACAGGAGTCAGCTTTGCATCACAATAAGACATAGAAATTGAGGTTAATGACTACTGCTTTATGTCTAGGCCAAATACGGCTCTTGGATAGCTCCCTAAATTTGGAATAACCCTACTAACTTCAACAGAGTTGCCTTAGGTTTTCATCAGGGTAAATTATAGAAAGTGTCATTTCCTTATGCTGTTTAATTCACTCTATCATTTTCCTAGATATTTATAGCTTCGTTCATCTGCGACTCTGTGGCAGAGTACCTATGAAAGTTGTACAGGCACGTACAGGAAATGACAGTGAAAAAAATTCATCCATCCCAGAAAGTTGCACTATTTCTGCTTGCTTTCTCATCTATTAGATTGTTCTCACACCCAGAGAAATCTCACATTTCATTCACCCAGCCTTCAGCTAGTGTCCAACCCAGGGACTACTGCAGAATGATGCCTGACTGGGGTCATATTACATCATCATCTGAGGCAGCTGGCAACTATCTATTTCTCTCTCTGAAAATGAATTTCTAAACTCTTTCATTACAATTGAGTCAATTCTTTCTGATATTCAGCTGGTGAGATGCTCCCTGCACCCCTGCTGTGGCTCTCCTGGCCTTCACCAGCCTGTGAATAAGCAGCCTCCTCTTCCTTGCTCTCCCTTCTGGCACTTCAGCTTCTCACCCAAAACAAATGTGTCCCTCCACCTGCTCTGCTCCTGCCTGGTCTCATTGTTCATTGGATTGGTAAGAGGTATCTGCTTACTCCTTGGACCTTCTAAGCTTTTTCTTTTCCCATAGTTCCTATAGTTCCTTATTAATTACCTCCTCAAAATAATGAGGAGGTAATTAATAATTGGGAGGTAATTAATAATGAGGAGATAATTAATTAACTGTGGTCAGGCCTTCATTTTTGATGCCCAGTTTGTTTCTGTGCTTTCAGAGATCATAACTGGATGTGAATGTGGGGGCTGCTCTGCTTTGAAAGGGAGGTATCCTGTGAAAACTTCCATTCCTCTGTAAACTGAGCAGGAAAAGAAGCCCTCACTTCCTAAGCTTCTCTTTATAGGACTTTAATGCATTATTCTGAAAAGTTCAAGTATATGTCAGTTCTTTGTCCCATCCCATGACCTTTGGCCATCTTACAGAGAGAATGGGAGAAAAAATGTCAAACTCTTCTGCTGTGGAAAAGGGAACTCTTTTTATTGTGTGTAAAATTAGCAGGATGAAATTCTCAGCATGCTTTTCACAACCAAAGATTTAAATAGCTTGCCAAGGGAAAATGACTGGCTTGTTCAGTATATTTTTGTGCTCCTCAGGATGTTGATACTCAATATCAGCACTAAATTTGTGGTTATTAGAACTAACTAGGGTGCAAAGAACAGAAACAAAACAGTTTACGAAGTCTGATTTTCACATTTTTATTTTTCCTTCATGTGATGCCTTTTATACACATTTCAGTAAATAGGCTGTTCTTTTCTAGGAAGTCCTCTAATATTTACCTGAAGCAACACTACAAGATAAAATCCTATGTGTTTAGCCATAAATTGGGGATCTTCCTGCTGTCATATGATTGAATCCAAAGAATGTGATTGGCCCTTCCATGTGTGTGAAAGTTTGGGTTCTCCCCATGCTGTCAAGCTCCTCTTGTGCTATATGAGAAACTGAGGGTGGAAAAGATGCATCCACAGCCTTGTCTGCTCACTGAATTGAATTTGTTGAAGTAATGTTCTTAGAGTCGTTTGAGTCCCTGAGAAAACAATCTTTTTCTGAGAATAATTTTAATTTTTAAATCCTCTTCAGTGGTGGCTTTGTGCAAGCTGAGATGGCTCTGTATTACAGCTGGCTAGGGTAATGTACATGTTATTATTACTGTGCCTCAGCTGAAACCTAAGAACTTTCTGAGCAGCTTTAACACAGTTGCAAGTTATTATGTGTTCATACCCTTCATGATCTAAGCTAACCCAAAGTAGATCTGACTCAACTGAATTTCAGCAGTCATTTCCATGAATAAAACTGGCTCAAAGTTGTTCCTGAAACGCAAAACTTGAGGTGATGATTGAGTAGTTACATACCCAAGCTGTGTGCCTGATTTCTCTGTGAGAGATTATACCCTTGCAGCAGAATTGCATGAATTTATACTTTCATGAGCTCTTATCCTTTCAAATCCCAGATCATTCACCAGGTACTAACTGGAGATCCTTAAGAAAATATTTCTGTTTCCTGTTGCACTGTTGCAGTTTTCTGCCAGTAGATGTCAGCTCAGAACTGGTGAAAGTTTATTCTGCTTGTTTCAAGGTAATTAGAATCAGTGGTTCTGTGACTTTGGCCTTAACTGTTAATATCAGATTGCTTGTTCAGAACATCGGAAAGCATGATGTCACTATTCAGACATTGAACATATGACCAGTGTGACATTTGCACACAGGGTGACATTTGTAAAGAGAGAATTCAGACTGAATTCACTGTGATTGAAAAAAATAAAGCCAAGTAGTCAGTTATTAAACTTTAAGGAAATTTTTTTCAAGATTGGACTCAGATTCCAAGTTAACTCTGATTCTAGATTATGCCAAGAAGACAAAGGAAAGGAACCACCGTGTTTCAGAGGGTGGTAGTAACTTGTGAAACAAAATTACTGGAGCATTCCTAGGAGTCCCTGCCCCAGTAAACCGGTTATCCCTGTGAGACAAGGTGAGGGAGCGATATGCCTGCTGCTGGGTTTTTTTTTCTCCTTTCCTTAGAACTGCAGGACTAGTTTGTATATGTATATGGTTGTAGTTTGTACACGTTGCTGGAAGAGCATTTGAGAGGCAAACCTTTGACCACTGGTGTGTAGAGTAACATGGCACCATACATACAAGCACCTGCTGGAACAGGAGGAGCTGTACTTCTCTATGCACTGTGCAGACAGGGGCTGTAGCAGTGCCTTTGCTTGCTTGATGGCATCTGCTCTGCAGGCAGACAGAAAGACTGAGTACATGTCTTGGGACATGGTCATGCTTCAGGGTGTTCGGTGTTTGGTGAGCAAGCATGGGACAGTCAGTCTTACCTTCAGAAATTTCTGCTTCAGGGACAGAAGCATGCTATTAGTGTATTCCCACAAATTCCATACTGCTGTAGCTGTTTCTCCTGAGGACTCTGGAGGTCTACCCCAGAGATCTGAGTGCCTTAGCCACGGAGCTGTGCTGTGATACGGGAAAGCTTGCTGTGCCCTGTGAGGCAGTGACTTTGGCCTGCTGTCATATCCTGATGAGTGTGTTTCTGAGTCTTGCCTGCTCAAATCCATGCTTTAGAAGTGGGTTGGCTGCTCACGCTTGTAGGTAAGTTGTTTATGCTGTGGAGTAGGTATTTGGTGAAACCACTGGCATTTTCTCCTTGAAATGCAGAAGGCATAGGGCATGGAGGACAGATGAGGACACAGACAGGTGTGTGAATGCTGCAGTTACTGTGCAACACTGTGAAGGGACCCAGGCTTTGGGATCACAGAGTCATGAAATGGCTGGGCTTGGAAGAGAGCTTAAAAATCATCTGGTTCCAACCCCCATGCCATGGGCAGGAACAACTCCTAATAGAGCAGGTTGCTCAAAGCCCCATTCTATCTGGCCTTGAACACTGCCAGGGGTGGGCCTTCCATGATTTCTCTGGCCAACCTGTTCCAGTGTCTCACCACCCTCACAGTAAAGAATTTCCTCCTAACATCTAAACTAAATCTCCCCTCTATTACTTTAAATACCATCCCCACCATGTCCTGTCACATTATTTGGGATGGGCTGAAGCCATGTTGTTGTAGACATGTGGAAGAACCAACAGTTTTGTTCCTGCATTCAAGGCCAGCCCTGACACAGTGCAGCTGTGTAGCCTTGGATGGAACTGGGAAGAGAGCAATATGAGAAAGGGCTGTGAGGAACATCACCAGGATCTCCCTCTTTTGGCTCAGGTCTGTGCCCTTGCCTGAGCTATGTGCTACTTGTATCCATTCCTGGCCATATCCTTGCTAGTCCTGATCCTCAGCTGGCTTCCTGGCTTTACCTGGGACCTACTTGGCCACCATCAACTTCTCTGACAATCACTGGACTATCAGCTGACCCTGGTTACTGTTGGCAGACCTGCTCTTCTCACCTTCAGGATGGGGACCTTGCTGGTGAGGCCACTGTCACCACTGGCTTTGTGCTTACTCAGCCTGGTGGAGCAGCCAGCTCCTGCTGCTCACTGACACTAACCTGCTGCTACCAGGCAGCTATCACAGGCTGATTTATCTTCTGTAGATTACAAATCAAAATTTAAAAATACATGTATAAATTAAAATTAAAACTTGTCTTGGCAGTTCAGTTCTCTGTAGTAGGACCATGGAGTCCATTAAGTGATTAATGATGTGTCTCCTCAAAATTAATGAAGATAAGAATTTATAAATTATTTTCAGAGATTAGGCTTTTGAACTGGTAAGTGTCTTATAGATGGCATATCTCCTCCCACTTCATCCTCTAAAAAGAGAAAATGGATACATAAATTCCAAGAAAACATTATTTCTTATTTTTGCGGACTGCAGCCTAAGTCTATGCAATGAGTTGTGGATCTCAATACAATAAATTCAGAAAAGTTGAGTTGCACAGTTCCAGTGTCTTTAGGATATTAACTGCCTGTTTGTTTAAAAACTTGTTTCTAGTGACCTTGCTCCTTACCATGTGTCATTACTTTTTTTTTTTTTTGGAGTTGGGGGGGTTCCTCACTATTGCGATTGCTCAACAAATGGAACTTTTTTAACATCAGAAGGCCAGGGATAATAGAACTGGCTGTAAATGTTTGACAGTGGCAAGAGGTGATTTTGTTGAAATGCACTGAAGGTTGTTGCTGGTGACAAAAATCCTTTTGGGTACCAGTGTTCTCAGGGCCCTCAATTAGACTGAGTTAAAAAACCTGGCACTGTAGACCCAGAGGTATTTCTGTATGGTGTGCTTTCAGGAGCCTGCTTGTTTAGGGGGCTGATACGGGCAACCAGAAAGTCCCATTGTTCCTGGAACTGGCTCAAGATGGGTGGGGAATTAAGATATACCCTGCATACCTACTTCCAAGGGGCATAGGAAGTGAGTTTCTGAGGGGAGCTATAAGGGCTTGAACACTTCCAATAAAATTTTAATTAGATTTAACTATAGAACCAATTAACCACAGTTAATTTGTCTCAGGCTTTATGAGTTTACAGGTTTATGGGATTACAGGTTTAGGGAGATCTTTAGGTGTTAAGTGACCATATGTTTTACAGGTTTAATATGACTTTAGGTTTTAGATGATTGTGACATTTTGCAAGATTTTTAAAGCTCAGTAATTTGTTCCTTGGTTCTTCTGCATGTGCAGAACCCATATAGCAATGTATTTTAATAACAAACCAAATCATTAACTATTCAATTAAAACCAACCATTGAAAGCCTACTAGGTACTTGTTCACATACAGAGAAAATAACTCGAATGAAATATGATTTGGAAAGATACATACGTACCTTTATGTGCTTAAAACATTTAAAATAGCTATAGTGAAATTATGTGAGCCCCTAATAATTAATGAAGGTCAGTCCCATTGGTAATGGATATCTGAAGAACTCTGGATTCCCAGACTCCCAGAGCAGTTCTTATAACTGCTTGTGTCAAGTGGCTTGAAGCTGAGCACATGGGTGCTGGTGCTTCAGAGCAGTGGCACTGGTGTTGAAGCATAGTGGTAGAAAAGCCACTATGAAACTCTGTGTGCAAGCTCTCGCTCCCAGACTGGTGACTGATTTCACAAACACCAGGTCCTGCTCCTAAGCCTTTATCGTTCTGCAAGGAACTTGCCCTGCTATTTCTGCCTGTGCATTCTGCATCCACTTCTGTGGAAAACTCATCCAAGTCCTGCTTGACTTTTCTCCATTGCTAAACACTCCCTGCTTTGTGCATGTCAGCAGAAGCTCTTGGTATTAGCGTCCACAGGCACATTATGTTAAGGACAGTGAAATAATGTTAGAACTTGGCCTTCCTCTATTACCAGTGCTGGTTCTAACTTTGTTTCAGGCCAGAGAACTCCTGGAGAGTACAACAGTTGCTAAAATATCCTAATGGAAAAAAGAACTAATATTTGAGGCCAGTGGGAATATTCCAGCTCTCTGTGCCAAAGAGCCTGTGAAGGGAGCGGCGTATCAGCAAATGGAGAGGCTTAGTAAGTGACCAGCCCAGTCCTGGGGAGTTTGCCCAGTCCAGAAATCTGACAGCCTGTCACTGCTGCTGCTCTAATAGGTAATGCTGACCAGCATTATTTATTTGGGAGGAGAAAGCATAACACAATGCTGGACTGGGATGTACATGCTTGCTGTCAGAATGGCTTCTCCTCCTTCATCCTCTTAGCTATGCTCTGCAAATAAATGAGGAAGGATAAACAGTGTGGATTTGCAGCTCTGTTCTTGCAATATTAACAGTCCTTGTGGGAAATGTTTATCACTGTATCAATGTGGTGATATGTGACTTTTCCAGGGGTTGAGCTGTTGTGATAATTAAAGCTGCAGTCTGTAGAAAGGGAATGAGGAACTTCACAGGAGGAGATGAGAGAGGTCCTTGCTGCATCCCAACTCTTGCAGCTAGGACTGTCCCAGCTTCTGCAGGTGGCCAGTGCCTGAAGTGGAACAATTCCTACAGGGACTTTGAACTTAGAAGGTGGCAAAGGAGAACAGAGTGCTCAGGTTGAGAATGCATCCTGAGTACTTCTGACTCAGCTTCAAGGGCTGAAATGCCTTTAGCTGGAATGGGCAGGGGAGTGTATGGAGAGTCATGTTTCTGGGAGTGAGAGTGCCTAGATTCAGGACTCTGGTGAGAACAAATAATGAGACAGAAAAAAAGGGGATTTTGGCACAAACTCTTTTTACTGATGCAAAACTGAGAGATTTTTCAATAATATAATAATATTTAAATAATTATGTGGAGGATTTACCCCTCCAGCATGAAACTCTACTGTGCATATTTGGTTTTCTTCATGGGAAGGTCAAAGTAAGTTAAAATAATCTTTGAAAAATAGCTGAAGCTTTTTGAGCGGAGAAAAAGCTGAAGGCAAGTTGTAGATGGGATAGCTGTTTTTTCTGAGATAAATGGCTGGCTGGAGTCTGTTTTAGCTTAAACAAGAGTAATACAACTTGTGTAAGACTGACAGCAGAGCCTGTTAATCTAACATTTGTTTATTATTATCTAGCTTTCTGAATTTCTAAACCTCTGTTTCAACATATTTAGAATTCCCATTTCATTTTCGCAATATGCTGTGTTTTGCATGATGCATTTGGCTGTATTGCATGTGCAGGGGTTACAGAAAAGGCATTATATGTACATTAGTGCTGTACCTTTATATTTATCTATATGCCAAGATTAATCAAAGATGCAGTAATGTTTTGCCCAGAGCAATTGTACCAATGAACCTTAACCCTGATCTTAAGAGACTTACTCTCTGTTCCTGTGACAGTTTGTTTATTCTTCACTTCAGGCCTCTTTTGAGCTAAAACAGCCATTAAGCTTAAATTAATCTGGACACCTTTTCTGCCTCTGAGTAACAAAAACTGTGCAAATTATTTTCATTTCTTTCCATACCTTTTCCAGGTGATTCTTAAAAACATAAATCCACTGTGGTATCCATCCATCACTGGAATGTTTTAAATGCAGAGATATTACTCAACTCATTACCAGTGTGACCTTTCAGCATTCCCTATTCAGCAGGGGACAAATCCCACTGTACTTTGTGTACATATTATTGTGAATAAAATGTCATATGTACAATGTCCATATTGGAGGAAAAAATGCATCCACTTTGAATATTTTCAGCTGTTTCTGTAGGTTCTTGTGCTGAGTGCCAGATGAAATTACAGCTGTATTGTAAAAGAATGTTTTGTGTTAAGAGTTTAGTCCTAAAATAGATCTAAACGCCTGTAATTCTGTGGAAGGTGTAATTGATCTGTATTCATTTGACTATTTTATTAATCCAATTAATCAACTTAATAATTAAAATTAATAATCTCAAAATATGAATGAAAATATATCCTATATTAAGCAGAAAATAGTTTTTTACTTCATTATAAACAAATATATTATCTGTGAAAGGGTAGAAGAAAAGAAATGAAAATGACTGTTTGCCTGTAGTACAGTAGAGATATCAAGGGAAAACTGGAGCTTTTGTTAAAGTTAATAAGAGCTGGATCAAGCCTAGGATTTCTTACAGCTCTCACGAGGCACCACAGCTCTTGACTTCACTAGTCAAGAATTAAAAATGAATAATTATGAGCTATATCTTTCTCTTCACTAAAGAAGAAATAACTCCCAGGTAGATTTAACATGGTAAAACTTGCTTTATGAAACCTTTTTTAATTAACTAGGTACCTTACATTATTTCAGGTCCTGCTGTTCTGTTTCTTCTTATAGGAGGACTACTGAAATGGAAACAAAGGTCAGTTTAGTAATATAAAACTTATTTTAGAATTATATTTAAATGAAAGGTTAATCAGAAATAAAAATATAATTTTCTATCAAGTTAAAATCTTAGGCTGGCAGTGCAAATAGATTTACAGTAGAATAATAAATTAATTACTGCCTTTGAAAACATATTTTGTTGACTTGTAGTTGCAACATAATTGTTGGAAAGAAGATAGAATTTTTTGGTTTGTTTGCATTTTCACAGAGATTTTTCTACGGTTGCCACAGAACAGAGACAGCAGTTACTTCTGTAGTATGCAGATACTCTTCCTTTCTGTTTGCATAATTTTAACGTAACTGAGACATTTCACTACTTAGAATGAAAAGAAAAATACATGTACAGATCCATACCTATAATGGTTATGTGATTATGGATTTTTTTAATATAAGTATTTTTACTGCTAACAGTAATTGAGGTTTTTATCTTGTCCCCTCTTTCACTCTATTAGAAATTATGATCTAGGAAAATATGAACAAATGAAAAAATCTGATTTATTGTTTCATATTGCATCTCATTAATTTTAAAGCTGCATAATTGTAAACTACAGTAATACTTCTGAACAAATTTATTTACGCGTAGTTGAATAGCCATATTGAGGAGCTGGAGTCTTCCAAGATACTTAAAATATTCTATGAACACTTTGTACTACATGCATTAATGGTAAATTTTGAGAAGTGTGAAGTGTTGATGGATTTGAAGAACAGAGGTGGGATTGAGCTTCATTACAGGTGCAGCAGTTTGTAAATATGAGGCTTGTGACAGCTTATTCTTGCAGAATAAGCCCCTGCTCGTTGGCTATGTTACTAAACAAATGAAACACTGAGAGTTTCTCTGTAAAAAATCTGCTTGTGTTCAGGTATTATTGTCCTGTAGTGAGGATCTGAGGACAAAAGTACAATTTACCACCTGAAGCAGTCTTGTCTGTATGATTTTACTCAGAATATGTAAATTTCTCAGGTGGTGCTCAGCTGTAGCTTTCTGCAAAATTATGTAGGAACATAAATAATTCTGATAGTTCATGAAATATGAATAAAGGCCTATTCAATACCTTCCTTTTTTTGAGGCTCTTGGAAAACCTAAATTGAATTGTGTTGCTGAAGTTTATTTGAATACATATTCTGTAAAATTTTTAATGTGCCATTTACTTTTTCATTAATTTGAAATAGCTTTCAATTCTTTCAGTGTTCCTTCCTGATGAAAAGTTTTGGCAAATGCCAGTCCTCATTTGTACCAGGTTTCCAACAAGGGCTATTGGACATGTCCTAAAGTGGTTAACCTCAGTGCTGGAAACATTTCACTTTTCTGCATTGCTACTTCTTGTTAATACAGAGAGAAACTGTCTTCTGTTATTGCTAGGCAAAATGTTTTGCCTCTAAGTAAAATTATAGAGATGTTATTTGTCTTTTTGACATCTATGAATACAGAAAGCCCAGTGCTGCTGCTTGCAAGGCATCCTCAATTCCCTGTGTGCACTCATGCAAAGGGCTTTCCCTGAATCTCATCATTGTGCACTGTGAATGTAACAGGAACATAAAAGGCAGAGTATCTGTCACAGATATTTCTAAGACTCCAGCTGCTGCAATGTCTTTCTTACCCCAAATTACAGCAGGCTACATTAAGATTAATTTGGTCAAAAGAAATGATAAAAATCCAGAAAAGCTTTCAAATTGAGGGAGGTGAAAATCTTTAAATAAGATAATTATATACCTTAGATAAATAAGGTGTGCCATAACTCATCTGGTTTTAAAAAGTAATAGCAAATGTTGCTAAGTTAGAGAAGGAATGGCTGTTCACTTTATCTTACAAAACACAGTGAATAAGATAGTCATGAAACAAATGTTTTGCCTGCAAAATTGAAAGGAAGTTTTTTCATGCAATGCATATTGTCCCTGGGGAAAACATTGTTTCAGCTAGAGTTTATTGGGGTTTAGAAAAAGAGTTGGCCACGAATAAAACCCAACAAAAAAAAACTAAAACCCATCCTTATTCAGATTTGACATACTGTTAAGTAAAGAATTAAGTATTTTAGAGGAGAGATAAACACTTAAGCTACTGACTTATCAGGTCTGGAAGAACCTTTACCTGAGGCAGGTGTGACCTAACTACTTCTTGCAAAACACCTTGAAGTTTTATGAGGCAGCTGTGGCCAAGGGCAAAGCTGTGCACCAGTTGAACCATGGACCTCATCCAGCACAGCAATGCAGCCTACAGCAGTAATTCCCCACAATGCAGAACGAGGTCCTCGTGGCGCCCTGACACCTGTTAGCTTTAGGGGGAATCTCTGTGTGTTTCCTAGGTCGCAGGGTCTAAGCAAAGTCCAGCTCCACCTCCTACATTGCCCCAACCTGTAGAAGCACCAAGGGTTAAAAGCTGCTACTCCAGTGTTGGGGCCATCAATGCAGCTCAAGTTGGTCAGGTACCCCAGTGCTGCTGGTGAGGAGCTGGAGCTCCCACGGCTCCTGCCAGGAATCCTGTGTCCCTCTGTAGGGGCAGGGCACTGCCAGGCATCCCTCTGGCTGCTTAGGACTGGGGAAAGGAAGTATTGGGCCATCTTCTACTGACCTCCAACACAGGGGTCTAAAAGACTCCAGGTGTGCTTTTCTTTCCTGATTTGCTCCCCTGTCAGCAAACCTGGGTGCCAGACACAGCTGATGCTTTTGCACACACTTTGGTGTCTTTTTGCTGGAAAAAATGCTGATTGGCATCCTAATGAAAATCTAATTGATGCAGTGAAATTATCTCGGATTCTGAAGCACATGTGATAAGACACTGTAAATAATTTATTTTCATGTGTAAAGGAAATACGTCAGCTCCAGTGTGCCCCTGTTTACATGAAAGACACACTGTTAAGAGTTTTATCTGATAATTAAGAGCTAGCGTGAAGATCAGCTGTTATTTTAATTTATACAGATAACTTCTATGAAACAGCTACTTTGAGACTATCTGAAATTGAAACCTTGGAATAAATGGCTTTCCAATAAATGAGGTATTCAGCATTCTAACATTTACTGCTGAAATATGACTAATTATATGTTACACTTTACTGTGAAAACTGGATATACTTAAACATAAACTTTCCTCATAGCATATGAGCTACCCAACTTGGATGCCTTTCCTTCTCTTTTAGCAGTGAATTTCATACATGCCAAGTGAAAACTCTCATTTTTTCTCATTTCTGTTCCATGTCTGAATTCTAATCTCTCTCCTGTAATGCTGGGTGTGGTTTTACTTCCTTTATCACTGGCATTTCCAATAGTTTTGTGGTGATTTGGAATCTAAGTGCTAAAGACATCCCATCTCTAAAGCAATGGCAAAATTATAAGAAAACCTGAGCGTGATACTACTAAATTAGGCCTCTTCTACCCTCTTTGCATTTCCCTGTCCCAAGGGCTGAAGTTGCCTGAACCACAACTAGTTCAGTCAAGAAGCTTATTTACAGTCTTATGCAAGGGGCTTTTGTTCTGCATATGTTACAAATAATAGCTTTGGACAAATAGGAAGATCCTAGAACATTACCCTGCCATCTGTAAGTGATTATTGGAAGTTACATTCCTGGTTGGAGGATCTCTCCAACTCCCCCCTCCCCTCCACTTCTCCCAGATCTCTGCTGGAAAAAAAAAGCCATTCTCTGTATGTTTGAAGAAACTGGTTCTGGATCTCTTACAGTAGGTACGTCGATAATCCTTATGGTAGAAATCCAGTCTCGCTTCTATGTACCAATAATGGCTTAGCTACATGACAATTACTGTGATAAGAGAAATTTAAAAATCTAACTTTTGGTAGAGCATATTGTCTGGTGAACCGATGCCTAAATGCTAGAAGTCACAGGATCTTTAATCTGCAGTGGCCTGATTCAAGCACTTGTGTCAATCTCTGAATTTTCCCAATAAGCAGAGCTATCAGAACCTTGTCTGAGTTATGCAGTATCCCACAAGGAAGAAAAAGCAGCACCCTACAACATAGTATGTATTTTTTTCTTTGCTTATTCTGGCTTGAGTCTCATCTTTGTTTGAGTCTTGGTCTTTGGCAAGTGTTTGTTTGCTAGTACCACTAGGAGATCTGAATTCATGCAAACTGAAATAGTAAGGGGTTCCAACTTGCATCTCTCCAGGCAGATGATCTCACCATAGTTCTTGGCAACAAAACTTACACACTCGAGCAATTTCATTAACTCTGAGGGGAAAAACTTATTAAGGGATTGGTACATACATCAGTAATGGTAGAACTGGGGCTTCTTAAGATATGCATTATGGATAAAATTCCCTAAGAACTTCACTGGCACAGGTGGGTAAAATGATCCCCTATATCAGAGTACCACAATAATCCATGTGCTTTCTGGCATGAAGAACAAACATAGGGTAATACTAAAAGTAGTAAAGTAAAACCATTTTGTAAAAGTTGGGTTTGTTGTGGTTTTTTGTTTTTTGGTTTTTTTTTAACAAGAAATAGAGTGCCGTAATTAGATATTATAATGAAAATGTTTTGTAAAATTTCTCTAATCAGCTGTCAAGCAAATATAAGCTCTTTTTTCAGATCCACAAATAAGATTAAATTAGTTTGCTTTTTATTAATAAATTGACAAGAAAAATATTTAAGTTTACTCTGACCAGATTTAGTGTATGCAGAAAACATGTAATAGATAAGTGTGAAAGACTTGGAGACAATTTGTATGGGCAATTGCTTCTCTTTTCATACATGCTAACTTTAAAATCAAAGGATAGCACATTTCTACAGTATATAGTTGATCAAAATATTGTAAGTAGTTGTAAATAATTTTGAAATAATAATAATTTTCAGAATAATGCTTATTCTTTTGAACATGTTACAAGGACTGTGAGAAAGCAGAAAAATGGGCATACTAAAAAAAAAAAAAAAGATTGCTCATATTAACATAGCTAATTTAACACTGGGCTTGTATAACACTTTTCTTTCTGGTGTGTGATATGTCCCACATGCAGTATATCTATTTGTTGGCAAACGGAAAATGGGAGCAGAGGGAAGTGTTCCTCATTTAAACAGATCTGCTTTCCTTTTTTTTTTTTTAATAATAACCAAGAAATATGCTATCCTTTTAGTGTGCTTGGCTATATGTACTTTGCTGCTTAAATGGCCCTGAGTGTATTAATAGTATAGCACAGGATTCAAATATTATCATTTGTGGTGGGTGTGGGAGTGAAGGCCTCATAGTTGGGTTTGGGAATATATACCATGGGAAATCTCTTATGAAATAACCGTTACTTCACTCAGTGTGGTCCATTCCAAATGCTAACCATGATCTTGTCAGATATTTTTCATGAGCCTTGCAGATAAGATAGCTCTGTGGGGATTGATTTAGCTGTGCTCAGAAAACTAAGCTCTCACTAGAGATGGGGAAACCACCCCACCTTTCTTTCAATTTGGTATAGAATATTAACGAGGGGAGTGTTAGTCTCTGGAGCTTCATCCCACCCTTCAACACATCAGATTCGTATTAGCAATATTTATTATCTAGAAGGGTGACTCACTGTCAGCTGTTTTCATTTTTGCTTATAGTACCCTGGAGCAAAATGTATATGTAAGCAACAATTTAAATTTTCATTTCTGTATTTTATTGCAGTGGAGCTGGTCACAATACCATAGTAACAGTTGCTTTGCAGTTTCACTTTTGAGAGCATTTGATTCTTTGCCATAGCGGATGTGGTTTAAAAGGATTGCTTGTGGTAAGAACTGGTAAACCTGCAATTCTGAATAATTAAGTGCTATTATTTTGTTGATAGAATTTAAAAGGAAACATTTGTCTTTATTTAAATAAAGACAAATATTTACAAAATAAGTAAATAGAAATATTCAGTGCATTATTTTGCTTCAGGACTTGCTTCATACATAACGTGTATGTATATTATATTCAACAGCATGTGCAATGTGTAAAGACAATTTTACAACTTTTACAGCTGTTCACCACATGTGGGGCTGCATGGGGAAAACAAATATGAGCTATGAATGGTCCCCAGATTATGCCCCTCTGAGAGATGTATATGGTTACAGTAAAAAATGTACATTTAGCATTGTTAATAAAATGCTAATAGTTACCATGGTCTATGTTTTGAGTCGTACAACAAGCCTGCATTTCAAAAACTACACATAAAACAAGAAAATGCAACTAAACTGCTGAATAGGTTTGTTTGGACTCTTTTTTTACCCACAGAAATTCAACAAATACACAAAATCAACATGGGCCTTAGTATTACTACTTAGGGTAGGATTTACTCTCAAACATTAAATGCATGTCTTGTAATTAGAAAAGACAGCAGCCCAGTCAGATGTTTTATCTGTCTTTTGCTAACTTGACCTAACAGATGCCAACTGCCTTTCTGCTGGATGAATGGTTTCACTTTTTGTCATTGCACTTCTTAACATAAAAATGAAAAGAAATATGTTGTATCTGAAAAATCACTCTTCGTTTTGGTAAAAAAAAAAAAGTTTTCTCAACCTATGGTAAATAAGGCTATTTATCATTAATGTATGTGGGATTTATTATGCAGCTGTTAGGAAATTACCTTCTTAATCCCTTGTGCACTTAAGAGAATTTGGTTCCTTTTACATTTCTAATATTGAGCTTTTTGAACCAAGGAATTCAGTGGTTTTCTCTTCAGGGATCTGAACTCCATCCCATACAATGAAATAGAACTGTGGTTGAATTTTTACCTTGAAGAAGTAAAACCATTTACGACATAAAGGTCAGCACAAGACAGTATCTCCTCTGGTGTATTTACCTCACACATACAAGTATGGATACGTAAGGTTCCAATTCCAATGGAAGAGTCACTTGTGTTTTGTTTGAGAGAGAGGGAGAAGGATTCTATAATCCCTTCATGGATAGTCAGTGAAGTTCTCCCTAGCAAAGGGCCAGTACAAATCCTGGACACAACAAGGAGTCAAAATAGGAATGAAGAAAGGCAGAGCAGTACATGAAAGCTATTTCTCTGCATTGGCATGGATTTCAACACTTAGAAGCAAAACCTAGAAATGTTTTGAGAACTTGCATTCCCTTTGAATGTGAACATAGAATAGTATCAGATGAATGTATTTGGCATGTATTTAGCAAGTGCTAGTGTTGTCAGTGCTCTGCAGTATCTTACCTGTCAGTTTCTCTTGCCCATGTGTGTCCCTGAAGAGAAATTAGAGTAAAATTGTGTCCTCTGAGATATTTGGGATATGCCTCCTTCAGCATTTTAGGTTGGACCAGGAGCAGGCTTTGGCAATGAATCTCCTGGTCATTCCCACATGTGGGGCTTTGGTTTTTGAGGTGGTTTACAGTGTCAGAGTACACAAATAGTATTACCTCCTGAGTAAAATTAAACTGGGACCCAGGACCTAACATGCTCCAGCAACTAACGGGCATGCAGTCCACACTGGAACTGGTTGGAAATAACTTCCAATAAGCTGTGTCTAGTGTAGATACCAGATGCACAACACATGTGATTTTGTTCTGTAGACCCCTTCCTGTTATACCTGCCTAGTTGTTAATGGAGAGATACCCACAGCCTGATCATTAACAGGTCTTGCTTTTAAAAAAAATAATTATGTGAATCTATTCTCATATCTCCTATTCCTTCTGGAATTAACTACTGTTCATTAACAAAGTGGTTGGTCTATTTCATGGGAAAAACAGAATGAGACAGATGGAGGCCAGACAGTGTTCTTTAGCATGAGGCCTTTCTCACCCTCATAGTGATAGTTTTATGGTTTGCATATTAGGAAGAGTTTTCAATGTAGTTAACTATTCTGCTTCTGTTGCCTCTTGATATCTAAATATTTTGACATCTAAATATCTAGATATCTAAGTAATCTGAAAAAATGTGTTCTTTCTCTGTGAGATAACAAAAAACTCTCTGGTTTATAGAATTTTTATCTCTCTCTGTGTACTTGTATAAACCAATACATTTTCTAGGGTAGGCAAAGTTTTCCTTCCATGTTCTAAAAAGAAGACATTGTATAGAAATGGTTTGTAGATTTTTCCATTTTTTTCTTCCCCCCCCACACCCCCAAACAATTGAATTAAACAAATGAAGTATCAAAAAGAAAATGCAAGTATATAATGTTTCTTTCTTTAGACTTTGGGTCTCTTACACCCTATAGAAATTGAAAACTCTTAGGTAACTTTTGGCTAGTTCATAAAAACATGAGGTTTTCAGTAAAAGTTTTGAAACCTCCTGCAGATCTATATTGCTATGGTGGCCACCTACTATGCCAGCCTGTAAAGACCTTAAAAAAAAAATTAAGCACAAATGAAACTCCCAGTCCTTAAGAGAAAATCCTTCAGGCAACAGCAAAATTTGAAAGGCCTGAATAGTAAATTTACTGGATGCACGTATTTCTAATCTCTGCTAAAGGCATAACTTGCCTTTGATTGTTTCTTTTTGTCCGTGGTTTTCAACAGCACTGCATGTGCAGTTTTGTTGCCTGTCTGCTAAACACAGATGGTTCGACAGATTCGCAGGTTACAGGTGGCAGGTGTAAGCAACATGGTTTGTGCAAAAGGTTCTCAGCCCTGTGATACAGCAGGGCCTGGACTGTCCCTGCTTTTAAGCAATTTCCACCTGATAACACTGGGGGCACCAGCTCTGACGTACTTAGTTTGCTGATGTCCTTCAGCTCATTATCACCTTCATATTTGACATTGCCAGTTCTGTGGAAGTAATAATCCAGAAATACGTAAAATTCTTTTTAAGTTGTGCAAGGGAGGGAATGGTGGTGGCTTACAAGCAGCAGCTGTGAAAATTACTAGGGCTTGTGTTTGGGCCCATAGAGAGAATTATTAATGAAAATACAGCTAGCTGAATATACTCTGGACTGCTTAAAATTGTAATTCTCCACAAGCCCTATTCTCACTAGTGCAAGCAAGAGACCCAAGGAGTGGAAAGACCAATCTTTTCCCTCAAGGTTTGGTAAAGGAACAGATGGTTGTTTTTTCCTCCTCTGGCTCATTACTCAAGATCTCTCCTGATCTTTTGTATGTAATTGAAGAGAAAACTTGCATTTGGCTTTTTTAATGTGTAAATGGCAACAAAGACTGGAGTTTTATAGCAATTCACACACATCTGCACTAAATAATTGATACTTCATGAATCCATGTATGACATGAAAGCCTTCCAGAAGCAAATTATGTGTCAGAATAAAGTGTAAACCCTTCATTTATTATATGTATGCACTTGCCTTACATCCCCATCCAGACTTAATGAAGGACAGTTAAGACTGATAGGTCACATTCCCTGAGACATGTTACTGTAATTCCAAGGATGATGAAATAACACGTGGGAAAAACAAACAAATATCCAAAATAAGGCATTAGTCAATAGTAGTCTAAAGCCAAATAAAGAATGTCATGTATCACTTGGAAAGATAAAAATCAGATCTAATACTTGCAAAAAGACTCTAATTCTCATATACACAAGGACAAAAGTATGTTCTCTGAAAGAGTTAATGCTGCACTGTATATATGAAGGAAAAACTTTTATGTTGATTCACAATTCCAGCTGGATATAAACTGTAAGTCCCATAGGAAAGTATAAAATAAAGCCCTTTTACAAATCTGTTTTGCAGTAGTATTGGTAATTTCTATTGAGAAAGAGAAATAAAGGTGTGTTCTCCAGGAGCAGTGCTAATCCCGAGCACAGAGAAGCAGTGCAGAGTTCCTTCCTCAAATTTTTGGAGTTTAAACAAGAAATAATTTGGAGCATGAGCAATATTACTTGGTAATTCTCAAATCCCAAAATTTTGCCACAGGTTGGTATTTAAGTTCATATAGCTAATAGGTTTAAATAGGTGACTTTTTCTTGCAGGGAGCATGTTTGGAAACACACTGTATACTGCAGAGAGGCTCACTTCATGGCTTTGCTTTAAAATGTGATTACCTATATTTGGCTTCAAAAATATCACACTGTATCACCTTATAAACACATGACCTCCTCCTCCTCAAACCACTCTGCAGACTCATAATAAAAAAGTAGATTTATTTAATAAAATAAGGACTTGCAACTTCTGGTTTTTTTTTGTTTGGTGGGGTTTTTTTATGGGGCTTTTTAGGTTTGATTGTTTACTTGACTTGAAATTTCATTGGTAAGTATAGCTAGATTCTGAACATCTAGCCAACCTATTCATTATGTGACAGAAATATAGCTAAACCAGTCTTATTTCAGGCATTTTTACTGTGCTGGATAAAATTTACTTTTTGAAAGATAATGACTATCTATCTAGCAGCTTGATTTTTGGCTCTGATTCATCTGTGAGTAGACTGTACTTAAATCTCCTTCCGTTTCTTTATCATGACCCATTTTATCATGTCCCTGCAATTAAAACAGATTGAGAAGAAAAAGAGAAAACCAGATCAACTAAAGATCAAACAGGCTAGAAGAAAATGTCCAAGACAAATAATTAATACAGTGTGTCAAACTTCAATGCATGATTACACTTTCTCGCATCTGTTTCAGTCACTTACCTTTGTTAATTGAAGTTATTAGCTCTCTATGCACTAGCTTTGTCTTGATGTTTTTCAGTAAAACATTTGACACCCTGTGGAATTATGTAGATAAAAAAATGAAGTAATTAGGAAATTGTAGTCATGAAGAACCTGTGATACATTCATCTTGGCTACAAAGAATTTCACCCATAATTTGGTTTTGAAACCACAAGCATGTAACGTGAACTTCAAAACAGAATACAGCAGTTTGGAACCCAATCCTGCAAACCACACATGTAGTTTTAGCCATATGTATAGTTCCATATTTTAGGTATTACAGGGTGAATGTCAGTTATTTAACATGTTGAATCTGAAAGTATATCTTATTCAATAACTTTTATGTGACTAAGTTCTAGGTGTGTTATGATCAAACATAAAGAGCATTGTCTGGAACTGAACTGAGTTTAAAGTAATCTACTGACTTTTGCCTATTTGATTATATTTTGGATTGAGCTCTAAACAGACAACTGCAATATGAGGAATGGGATCCAGCTAGAAGAAAGTGATTGAACAGTGAAGGTATGCTAGTTTCACATTTTCATGTTTGATCTTTTGTTGATTTTTTCCTTCTCTCATATAATCTCTTTCTTTTCTCCCTCTTCTGCTCTGTTGTGTTTGCATTTGGTAGGTTGAGGGCCTATAAACGTCTTATCAGAAAAATGTTGGAAGGGAGGGTAAGGGGCATATCAGAGTCAAGAAGAGTGCTGGGTGTAGAGGAGCCAGTGTAAGGCAGGCAGGGGGGAACAGGAGGCACAAAAGAGATGGTTAGTCATGCTGGAGGGTTTTGGTCCTTTTCCTACCTTTTTAAAATCTGAAATCTATAAGAATGTGTTATTTGAACTGAATATGTAGCCTCTGGTTTGAGTTTAAAACCCGTGGTATCTTCTAGGATTGCACTATACATGACTTGTCCATGTTTGGAATTATTCCAGATTTGCTGCTGCACTTGAAATTCACTCCCTGCCTTAATCCAAAGTAACTTTCAAGTGTAGACAAGCCTAACAGTTCAACAGTAACATTTACTTACCTTTAGCAAAAGTTTTAGGTGTTCAAGGAATGCAGGATCATTTAGTAAGGAATGTAGAATTTTACCTCATTAGTTTGTATTAATGACTTATTTCCTAAGAAGCTTTTAATGGCTTAATTATATTAGCTGACCCTTCACATTAAAGGTTGTTGGGTAGAGTCATATGACTAAAACAAATGGAGTTACTGCAGCATAACAACCCATACCTAGTCAGCAACCTATGGTTGATGCTTCTAGACCTTTCTTTTCCTTGCTTGCAGTGGCACAATAAATCAGCTTAAAACACAAAGCTAATTTTAAATAATAGCATTTTACCTCAGAGAGGGACTGAATGGATGTACCAATGACTGTACTCATCTGAACATAGTCCCTGTGCTTGATCCCAGTTCCAAACCTATCTTACGTACAAGATATCCCTTCAGGATGCCTATTCATCCATTTGGTTTTTGAAATTTAGTGAATTAGCATGCTTACTCTTTTCTGGACTTTCAAAACTCCCAGTGGTTCTTTAGTGGTTCTTAGTGGTTCAAGAACATGGCTGCTGGCCTGTTTTCTGGATCCACTGTTACAGAACTTGTATTGGCTTAATGTAGAACGTGATCCATACATTTAAAAGCAAGCAGGACCAGTTCTTAGGACAGTATGGTCCTTCCTAGCTTTCATTTTCCTTTTCCAGTTCTTTATTGGTTGGGACAATCTTTTAGCCTTGAAAAGATTCTAGACACTGTATGAAGTAAGAGAGTTTTGTGAGAATTAGTCCTTACTAATGTCCAAAAATAATTTCTGGGATCCTAAAATACTTTATGACAAGAAAACATTTTCATATCAAGATGCTTGTTTATAGAAGTCTGAGTTTTCATTTAGAATCTCCAAGTCAATTTGGGAATAAACACTTTGTAGAGCTGTTGTACCCTTCATTTATTTTGGTGGGTGAAGCATGTTTAAATAGTGCTATAAATAGCTAAGTGATCATCAGATCCCTACATCCTGCAGCAACTATTTAAAGTGCACTTGTACTCGTGGCAGTGGGTCCATCAAAAGAATCTGTTAATTAGCAGGCAGTGTATTCAGTGCCCCATCAATGACAGCACGCAGTCCCCAGCTCCACCTTTAGTCCCAAGGCCCCAGTCTAATGTCACTCCAGAAGGCAAAGAAGATTCTGTTTCTTAAAATGGTGGAAATTACCCAGGCAATGACAGGTTTAGTGCTGAAGTTTTAAGAACAAGTGAATCCTAATTCTCCTTTCCAACCCAATCTCTTCTGTGATTCAGTGAATATAGAATGGTATCCAAATGAACCCCCTGTTCCTGGGAAGGATTGGTTAGTTCAGGTTGGATGCCATTTTAGCAGATTGATGCTGCTCCTGGTGTCGGTGACCTGAACTCAGCTGGCTCCTCAAGGCGGCTTAGGGCTTTATGACCATAACATGACTTTAGTAACTAAAACTAGTCTAGAACTTTCTGAGAGTAGTAAATGGGTAGTTGTTATCCACAGGAGTATCCCTACTGTATTTTCTGGGAAATGAGGAAACAAATTAAAACTGTGATGTTAATAGTCTTAACAGTGCATATTTTTAAAGATTTTATATTTACTTAGGCTTAATTCTGTAGCACCATGAAAACCTCTAAACCTCCGGCAAAAGTGAACTGTCACAGCATTCACACATCTTAGTGAGGATAATACATTGCATTGCTGGATTGGGCCAATGCCTGCTAAGTGAAATAATCCTGCCCAGGACTGAAGTTAATCACTAGATCAGCAAATACTTAAAAAGTAAGCAAAAATGTAAATTATGTATATAATTGTGTTCTTTGGCTGCAGAAATTGAATGCTATAGTTAAGGTTGCAGGAATTTTCCATGGTTTTAAGAGGAAATTATGTGGTTTCTGTTTATTCTGCCACAAAATGTAAAAATAAAAAAATGCCAAAGCCAACTGTATATCATTATGTTCCTGGGTGAGCCAACCCTTGTGCCTAATTGTACTTTAATGTGGCAATTTGTCATGGCTTCAGTCTTTGAACATCATGTACATCAACTGAGTTACATATTAGTTTGTAACTAAAAATCAGTGTTCTTTGTGGCTTAGTCTTGAACTTTTTCAAACACCAGGACAAGGGGTGTAAATCCTAGACTTTAGTCAAGGGTGCTGACTATCTAACAGAATTGGCTCCATGGACAAGAACCAGTTCTTACCAACATCACTGAAAATGGTGAAAATAATTTGGGTAAGGTTAGACCTATATACAAACAATTTGATTTTACAAAGGCTTGTGCATACACATTTGATGTCACATACTTGAACAGCTCTCATGGCTGCTTATTTGAGTGAACCTAAACTGATTGATTAAATCTTTGCAGGATTGGGACCTAAATGAGTAATTAAAATAAAAATAATGTGTTTGCTTAAGTTTCAATCCCATTTTTAATCAGCAGTCTGGAATTTTAGCTAGCAGAAATATAGTAGACACACAATATGCCTTGAAATTCATATATGGCTGTAAAACAATAGTTTTCTTCTCTCTTGAAGGGACTTCCCCCACCTCCATATCCCTCTTGCAAAAATTTTGCATCCTGCGTGTGAGAGTGATAAGAAAGAAGGTATGTCACGCTCCAACATGCACAACTTTTCAAACACTAAAAATAAATAAAAAATTCTGTAAGTGAGCTTAGGCTGCCAACAAGCAGTCTGAACTTGTATTTTACTTGTTTCTGCAGGTTTTTCTCCAAGTTTTGTAAGACTGTTTGCTAAAATGTTTAATGTAGACTAAATGCTCCTTATTTGATTTACTTTGATTTCCTTGCTAGAGCTCTCATATACAGATAATGTAGAAGTGTTGAGGACTAGTCTTTGGAGGACTCAGCCATTGACTGATGTGTGGTACGTGCAGCAGAACTGTGAGTAAGGCTTGTCCAAACACAAAGAGGTCAAAGGTGAATAGCAGGATTATTCTAGGTTGCAAACTGAAATTTCAAGAGTGGCTAAATTGTGTCTGAACTCTCATAACACACCTCTTGGGTAGATGTAAGAACTTGGCATTTGTGACTCAGGGCAAAGGGCCTGAAGTCAAAGAGCATTATGAAAAAATCAACTTACCCATAAGCCCCTCAGTAAGAAACCCAATTAAACTAGTAAAATTCTGCTGAAACTAGTCTCTGCTTCTCTATATCTCCACATTGTCTCCATACCTACACAAGACCAGTTGCTTATTTGGATAATAGCAGTAGGGCTCAATTTTGTGATGGGAGTTTTGCTGTAATAATGTTTGCTAAGTTCTAGTACTGCTGTCATTACCGAGACCTTTAGGGGACATGTAGTTTTGGAGAGCAGCACACAGCTGACGTTGCAGGACTGTGTCAGAAACTAACTCTGTTCATCCTGCTGAAGGATGAACTTGTGGTTGAACTGAGCTAGGGGTGGAAAGGCCTCATCCATGGTGTAGCTCCCTTAATGACAGTTTGCTCGACAACTCGATAGTCTTGAAGTTGGGGGATTTGACAACCTTAAGCGTGCCTTCTGCACCGAACAGCACTTTCTGTTATTTTCTAGCATAATCAACCTCGAGTGATCTGGATTAGTTTGCTCTGCAGTAAACGATGTCAGCTCTGCGGTGTTGGCCGAAACTCGTTCTGACGTGGGCTTTTGGCTGCCCTTGGCTGGGGTGGCAGCACTGAGGGGGCGGCCGGGCCTCGCTCTGCGCCAGCCGCCGGTGGGAGCTGGGCCCTCTGGGGGGGCTGCATGGACGTACCTCGGTGCACAGGGCAGGGCACCGTCACACCGCCGCTCACACTGGGCCCGATACCGAGCGCAGCCCAGGCTCCGTTACGGACGCGGTGCCCGGCGGCGTCACGCGGTTTCGAGGCCGGTAACTTAAAGGCCGTTGCCGGCCCCGGCAGCTGTGAGCGGGGTCTGTGTCCCCAGCCCCGGCTGCGCGGCGGTTTTCGAGCCGCTGGCTACCAGCACAGCCGAGCCGTGTGCGACCCCAGGACTCCCGCANCCCCCCAGCGCACCGCGGGCCGGGCGGCAGTGGCCGGCGCTGGGCGGCTTTGGTGAGGGCTGCGTTCCCGTCCCGGCCGGCGGTGCCCATGGCGTAGCTGCGCCGCCGCGCGCCTGCCCCGCGGGACGTGGCGTGGACAGACCTGCCGCCAGGTAGGTGCGGCACGGCGGCGTTTCGGGTCGGGCGCCCCGCAGGGATGCGCCGTCCGCTGGGGGCGGGCGCGGGGTGTGCGCCCCTCGAGGTGTCACCGTGCGCGGGCTGGGCGGGAGCGTCCCGGGGGCCTCCGCCGGGTGCGGGGTGCGGGAGCTGCCGGGGGCGGCCAGCGTCCGCGCGCGTGCCGTGGGGAGCGGCTCGCCCCTCGGGACCGCCCGAGCTGCGGCCTCCCTGTGCGAATTGAGGGGAGAGCCGAGAGGTGGCCGTCTGGCGAGGGGCAGCTACAGGTGTCCCAGCGACAGTCGCTGTGTCCGGCTGGTTGGTACCTGCTGGTTACCCGTAACCAGAGTTACGGGCACCGAGCGAAATCCTTTGCAGAAGCGCGCTCTGCTGTGCGCGCGTGTCTTCGTACCATTCACGGGGCCACGTGAGAACTCGGCAATGTACGAGCCGAGTGTGAGTTTAGTGTAAGTGAGAATAATATAAGGGCCAGTATAATGTCCTTTCAGTGCTATTTCACTGGAGGGGTTGTTGTCATGTGGGAGTTACTGCTGCATATTTTGCGGAGGATGCACTGGAGTGAAGTCACTGCAGGCTTCCGAGTACGGCTCTCCTAGTAATAACAAGAATGTGGCTTCAGTGTTTGGTGTAAACTAGGTAACTTTTTAAACACGAGCTTTCCCCAGTTTCAAGTGCGCTTGTAATTCGAAAGTCATTGTCATTGGTGTCAGACAGCACAGGATGTGATACTTCTTCAGCCTTTCAAAAAAAAAGGACTTCTTCAGGCTTAGTGTGTGTGTGTGCAGTTATTCCTTTTCCATTTGCTGGGGATGTAACCAGATATAAATCTACTTATCTCAGTTCTATTAAGCTGTAGCCATTAAAATTGATTTGCTATCATTTATTATTTTCTTCTCAAACGAGATGATCATTAGCACAGTTAATTTTTTACGGAATATTTCTGATAGTGTTTGTAAGGTATTAAAGAGACACTTGGACATACAAGTGCCATGAGTCTGTTCTAACAAAAGGTTTTTCTGGTTGGGTCTGTATTTATACCGATCTAAGTTTATCTACTTTTTGTTTGGTGAGGTCAACCAGGCTGATATTAGACCCCCAATGGGGAGAAAACCCAAAGAGAGAGCTGCTTGCTCACTAACTCATCATTTACGTTTGTATCATTGTGACATTGTAGTCTCCTATGTGGAAGACTTTACATGTGTAAATGAAATGTCTTCTCAGGACAAAATCTATTTGTTTATTACTACTTACGAAGATTACTTTATTTCCCTTACAGTCCATGCTTTTTTCCATGAATGCCTGCCACAGCATGAGGTGGTAGCTGGGTTTTAATTAGCACTGCACAGGTGTCCTGTCAAAGTATTCCCAACAAGAGTGTTAGTAAAATGTTAATGGAAGATGCTTATTCGTTTGAAGAGCTCCAGTTTAACCCATGAAAGCTTACAGGGCTTGAGTTCCAGCTGAGGAGGAGCTGCTCTTCAGTGCAGACCTGGGCCACTGCTGCAGCTGGTGCTCGGCTGGGGGAGGAAGGGAGGGACGCGTGTTGGAGGGGGGGCGGGCAGGTCATTGGCTTCCTTCAGTGAAGAGTCCTTTACTCTGAAACTTGCTTCCCCCAATTGTTTGCTGCAGTCCAACCTTTTCAAGTTTAAAGTGACACTTCAGATTTTTCTCTCTTGACATGCTTTCTGTCCCTGGGGAGATCTTGATTCTTTGTTGATTTTGATGAGTGTTTTGTGTGTCCAGAGCCCCATCTAGTCAAAGCGTTAAGTGATATCCACCAAGGTATTGAATTCTTCTAAAAAGTAACTTTCAATTGTTGTTACTGGTGTGCAAAACGTATTTTCATATCCCGGCATCTTGATGCCTACCACAGGAACAGTGTTTGGAAGTCAATTGCTAAACCAGCAGGGGGAACACAAAACTTTCTGTCTATAAAGTCTCTCCTCCCACCACAGTTGTAATTTAGTAAAACTTTGGGCCTATACTTTTGATAGTATTTCTTTAGAAGGTGAATGTTAATTTACTTGGAACACCCACATACATTGAAATAAACGCATTATTTTCAAATACGTGTTTATAAGTTTCCTCTAGCAGGCGTGTCTCCCATTCTTCTGGATGCAATTTTTGGCATATTACCATTACTGACTTCCAAAAATATTAGAGGTTTATTTCAGTGAAATTTCTCTTTGAAGATATTTGAAGTGAGTTAGACCCAAGAAATTATATTTTGAGTAATCCTGCAAAGTTTCAGATAATGAACTAGGCAAAATATTTTCCCAGTGGAGCTCTTACTATATCACATTTATGATTGTATATAGACATCTTGAGAGCTCAAGTTGACTTGAAAAGCAGTGGTATTCTCACAAGAAACTATTTCTAGTATTTAGGATTTCCATAAGCAAAAATATTTTTAGATATTCTCTTAGGTTTTAAGAAGTCATTACTAGCTTATTACTGAGAGGTCAACTGACGGTCCCAGCAGAGAGCAATAATGGTTTTCCTTTTTGATTCATATTGGCATGTGATTCATATTGGCAATGATTAAGTCTTTTGTACCAGGAATATTGAATGTAAAGGCTATTTCCAAAGAAGGTTATGTGGCTGGTTTGCACCAATCCATATTGCTTGCTGGTCTGTCGAGTCTGATGCAGCCAAGTGGCAAATACCAGGGGTATGGATGTACAAACAGATGGCTGAATGTGAAGTGAAGAATGGGAATTTGCAGTGTGTCAGCTATTCCCCAGTAAGATCTGGAGAACGGGCTCTTAGCCACAGTAAATGCGAGAACCTTGCTGCTTCTACTTGGGGTTAAGCCACCTTTCACTAATGGTGGGTTAAAAACATGCCAAGGAGCATTTGCTACATTTGGAGTAGCCAAATTTGCTGCTTGTGAGTGTTAACAATTGTATATTCCACCAGCACTGGGTGTTAGAGCAAGTACAGACACAATAGAGTTCAACTGAAATTAGCAGTCCCAGGTCAGGTTTAAATCAAGATATGTGAGCTCTGGTTCTGGAATGGCACTAACTGCATAGTGAGGTATAATATATATATATATATATATTTGTAAATGTATATAAAGTATATGCATATCTCAACGGCCATGCATTGTTCTCTAAGAGCATTACATGATGTTGCTTGCTACTGAAGGTACAAAGAAGGGTATGTTAAATTCCATTGGCAATTTTCATCCTCTGTTGTTTTCATGGAATCCCAAAACTTTCTCTCCAGATGGTTGTCTGAGATGCTGAAGTGTGTACTTTGTAAAGCCAAACTGAAATTTCTGCTTTAATGTGATTTGAAGATAGTGGTAAATCTTTGCTTAATTTGTCTTACAATTCTTTTCTTTGATACCTCCAATAATACTGTGTTTAACACAAATTGTAACGTTTAAGACATGAATTACCAAGTCTTGGGCCATTTATGAGAGTCTCAGAAAATACTCTCTGGGATATAGATTGCAAATATCTTTGCAATCACATTGCTTTTGATCTAGTTCCACAAAATATGTGTGTATTATAAATAGGCATTACTTCTAGAGCAGTAATATTTGTGGTGATTAACAGTGGTATGCTAGTTTCTAGCCACTTCATGAATAGAAGCATGTTTTGCCATAAAAATGTACCAGCAAAAAGTAGTGCAATTGGAATTGCTTTATCCCTCACTGTGGATTCACATTTTTATGTGCTGGCAGTCACCCAATAGAGCAGCATTTCTTGTGCTGTTAGAGCAACAATTAACTCTGTGGTAGCCAAAATGAAAGAGGTTTACACATCTCTGGAAATTGTGTGAGGAGGAGCTTTAAAGCTGCCACTTATGGTGTATTCCATATCCTTTTATTTCAAGTATGACAAAATAGATGTTTTTAAAGAACTTACTTTATGACCTTGATTATTTAAGTAGTCATATTTGTTGAGTTCAGCAGAGAACATTTCATATGTTGCATTTTAAGTGTAGTATCTGTTGATTTGTACTGCTTACAAATAATTACGTCTTGGAAAGTATGCTAGTTTCTGATGTTCCTATAATGAAATGAATGGTATTTTTGAGGAAAATATGAAAATAATAATTTCATCTTCATCCTGGGAATAGTACTTCAAAAGAGCTACACCCGCTTATTATTAACAAATTTAATTGCATTATATTTAGCACTTCTCTGTAATAATCTGTCTAATTTCAGTACATTGGCCAAATTCAGATTTTTTTTTCTTCTTTCCTATTGTAAGATTTTGAGAGTCAGCTGGAAAGGGCCTCTCTTTTAGATAATTTCAATTGTGACCTTGTGGGAGACCTGCTTGGATTGCAGGAGAACAGCTTATCTAGAGGTCTTGAGTCTGAAACAAGTTAATTATAGAGCTACTGTGTAGAGGTTGTTTTTCTGCACAGAAAGCAATAGGGGCTGTGATACATAAGGTGTTGTTAGTGATTCTAAGGAATAATGGCAATTCACTTATTCTTTGATTCTCCTTTGTAAGCATAGGCATTTTCTGTTGGAAATTGGTGAGCTGTGTTGTGTGAGTCGGGGACAATAAAAAAATTCCAAAGTATCCAGTGAGCTTACTGGGTAGTATAAATTTGCTGAATTCATGTATTTCTTTGCCAAGGAGGTGGAGGTGGATTGAAGACTGATGTGTCCTCTTTTGCCTTGCATTTGACAGATAAGTTGTTAGACTGTAGCATTAGACACTGTGTGGTTAAGAACTACGGTAGTATTTTGTCACACATGTGATGTGTTGTTTTTTACAATGATTTGAGTGAATTAAAATTCTGTTCTATGTTACAAAGCAGCTGTTGCAGGACTTGAAAAGAGCCTTTGCTTGTAATAAAGCTATTGCATTAATGAACCAAATCACTCTTCCAGTATGTACAGGTTGTGTTCTGTGATACATTAGATCCTCCCTCCAGCAGTTAAAACCACCAATGTTTCTAAATAGTTGTAGATCTGGTGATGTGATTCACTCCAGAGATGAGGTGTAGCAATTCCCTTCTGGCAGAAAGATGCATAAATTATTTCTATGACTACAGGAATTTGTTGTGGTCTTCCCTCTTCCCATACCTGTGCCCATAATTTTTTTTACAGTTTTCATTTATACATTTAATGTAAAATGATTAAAAGAAATAATGAATGGTAAAGATTTTATGGGAGCGTGTCCTCATTCTGAGTGGAACATGGTTGTAATTCATACCTTGACTGAAGCAAATCCCCAATGAGGTGCTTAAAAACAAAAATTTTCATGAACAAATTCTGCTCTAACCTGAATGTGTTTTTCTGTTCAACAAATGGAATTACACCATTTATTTGACAGACAGGCAAAGGGTAGATACTACCACACAAAGGAAAACTTCTTTTGACTCCTTTTAACTGTGTGTCACTTTAAGGACTTCCCTATTTGTGTGGGAGAAATTTCCTATCTGTAAGATGTGCAGCTGAAAGTTTGGTGGCTAACAGTTAACTTTTGGTAAATGTGTTTCTTACTTTCTTGTTTAGCAACCTGAAGAAATCATCTACAAATCTGCCTGCCTATTAGAGTTTGCCTTATTCTAGAGCCCAAAAGACACGCTTCTTTTGTTGTTGCGTTTTGTTTGGCTTTTTTTCCAAAATGTGGGTTTGATAATGCATGCAGTTAACTTTAAAATACCTACTAGTTAATATTTCAGCCTGTTAATTTACTTCTTGTAGTATGTAATGGCCCATGGCAGTGCAGAGGGCTGGTTTGTATCACCTCATCCAATTCCCCTGTAATGGGAAGCGCTGATTTTCAATCCTGTTCATTTATTTACTGACTATCTTGCTTGTTTGTTTATTTTACCCTTCCCAAAGAGGGCTGCATTCTTATACAGTGAATTTATGTTTAATGCTATAGTCTTGCTTTTCATCATACTCTTCGTGGGTTTCTCACAATTAACCCAGACAGTTTAAGATATTTATAGGCCATGGTTTCAAAACTACTTTTCTAAATGTGTAGACTAATTTCAAGATTTTAAATCCACCAGTGATGGATTTAGATTTTTTTCCTGGTAGGAAAGTTCTAGGTAGAATATTTCTATATGCAGTCCTAAGGTTTTGCAGTTCAGTCTTGAAAAAAATAACAGTGCCAAGCATTCATTAACAGCAATTTTCTGAAATCTTTTACCCTGAGTGGAAGAAACCTTGCTGAATTTTTGGTAACTTTCCATCCTGCTGTGGCTTCAGTTCCACGGAGATGACTTCCCTAGGGTTATATCTGTCTTGATAGGTATATTAGAGCTGTTATCTGTTTAGTTGAGGTGTACAATTAGAAACTCAGCCAAGTAAAACTTAAGATAAATTAAATTTGTGTGAAGTTGTTGGCTGCTACTGTGTTTGTGAAGAGTAAGATAGTCCAGTGCCAGGAAACCCATTCTGTTTCCAATTAGAAACAATAAAAAAGTTAGTAATTAGTCCAAATAAATTTGACTATGAGAAGGAAGGGTTGTAAAGATGTTTTTTCATGCAAGTTATGATGATCTTGCTTAGCATGAAGATTGCTATTTCTATTGCTTTTGTTTTTGGGTAAACTTTTCAGAAGCAGCAAGTCCCGTTTAAAAAACGTGAGCTTGGGTCCTGTTGTGGTGAGATATTACTGGTTAATTAGGAACTTGAGTTTTATTTAAATGTACATTTGAAATTTATGTTTTAATGTATGTATAAATAAAGCTATATATAAATATACATACATATAAATGTATGTATAATAATAAAGCTATGTTTTAATGTATGTATAAATAAAGCTATATATAAATATACATACATATAAATGTATGTATAATAATAAAGCTATGTTTTAATGTATGTATAAATAAAGCTATATATAAATATACATACATATAAATGTATGTATAATAATAAAGCTATGTTTTAATGTATGTATGTTTGTTTCTAGTAATCTCTGCTTTTTTTTCTTCCTTCTGCTTCCTTAACGTGTATCAGAAAGATGGCATATAATTGTGCTGCTGGTATTCCCTGGTAAAATCAGTGAGATTTCTTGTCCATCTTCTAACTAGAAGTTGGAAGCAGAATGCCTGAAGTAGTGTTGTCTTTCCAGGCAGGTGTTAAGGGGTGCTGCTGTGGCCAAGGTGAGGTACTGTTATGACTTTTTTTGCCTGTGAAAGAATAGAGTAGCTGTGAGTTGCACAGAAAATACACAGCTGAAGCTGGTATGACATTGCAGATTGCTTTAGCCATTACAGTGTAAGAGCTGTACAGCATCCCAACCTCTTGTTTTTCAAGTCCTTTTAGAGATGTCCTGATGTAGGAAGTGCCTGAGGGCTCTGTGATAAAGTAAAAAAATTCTGATTTGGTACTCAAATTACGTGTGGGATGTTGGTCGTCTTAAACTCTGTCTGCAGTGCCATCTGTGCTTCCTCCTGTAGAGGTTGAGTAACCTCTAGGAATTTCTGCTGTTGTCAAAAAGCAATCTGTTCCAATCTACTCCTTGTGGAAGTCTTGTGTGCTCCTTCCACTAAAAGATGCCTGAATGCACTTCCTGCCCTTCCACGTATTGAAACCCTCCTGCATCCTGATCCTGCAAGAGACTATTCTCTTGTTTACTCTAGGTGAGCAAAACCTTGCCCTCAGCCTAGGGAGATTTAGCTGCATACCTCCCTGTGTTTGGGGGAAGGGAGGTCCTGGGAATATATAACAGAATGATTTTTGTCCTGTTTCTGTAAATTGTCTCTTACTTCAGTGCTATATTATGCAATGGTTCTTTAGCTGAAACTTCCAGTGTCTGGTGTCATCTAAACTCACAGCAATAAAATCAGGTGATCTAAAAAAAAAGAATGTTGTGAAGCTGAAGGGGAATTGGTTATGAAATTATAGTGAGAATAGACACCCCCATTTAAACTGGAGCTTCATGCCAGCTGTGGGCAAAATATGTACCAGGTAACAAAATCCACCTCCAGTACACTATTATGAAATAGGTGAGATGGTTTCACTTTTTTTTTTGGACTTACTTGTGTATATTTTTGTTCCTGTAATTTGGCAGGCTACATTGTAATACATTAATAAGAAAATAAATAAACAAAATACTAAAACAAAAATCACATGGAATAGAGGGGCACATAACTAAATGGCATAAAACATCTTCATTTGGCACTCTTCCAGTTCCCATAGCCTTTAACTGTGACTTGTTGAAATGTCCCATTACAAGCACAGCAGCATGTGAACTGCAGGACATCAGAGTTACTTTTTCCCTGGGCTTTTTGATATGTCAAGATTTTTAGTTTTATTGCTATTCATATATTCCCTGAAAATGAAACCACTTTGTTGTTTCTAAACCAGGACCTGTCCCTTTATAGTTTATGAATAAATTACTATTTTGAGTTCTGAATGGTGGGACTTTGTGTATATGCCTTGGACATACGCATTAAAAATAGATACGGATTTTCAATTCCACATGAACATTTGCTAATCCTATTAATCATCCTTCCTACTTGTATGTGTGCAAATCATGCACAATTGACATAAATGCCAGCTAATAAAAAAGAAGTCTTCAAAAATGCATTTTTAATAGGAGTTGGGTTATAAATAAGCTCTTTTGCTATTCCTGAGTTTATAGAACTGCTCATATAGTTAACTATTTGTGGTTTTGGTGGTTTTTTTTTTTTTTTTAACTTCAGATTGAGTGTACTTGATTACAAATGATTGCCTTTTTTGCTTACACATGGCATGCATGTATCACATAGGGAAGCAACTTGGACAAATGGAAGAAAAAACGGTTAAATAAGTGAAATGGTTGCCATGCGTAAAACAAGCAAACAAAAAGTGAAAAAGCTTTGGCTGTGAAGGCGGCCTTGGATGGCCTAGAAACTTGGGTTCATGTTGCTATGGCAAAACAACACAAAGGGACAGATCCTGCTGGCTTCACTCAAGTATCCCCATTCACTTGGTTGAGACTTGTGATGTGACTTAAGAGGAGCAGGATTTTTGGCTTGCTTTGGTAGAGAAGTGTTTGTTAGCAGTGTTGTAGAGAGCTGTGCAACCTCTGGCACCACACGTGGAAAGAGGAGGGAATTACCAGAGTCCATGCTGATAAAGAGGAGAGGAAGTGGAAGTTATTCTTCAGGCAGTAAAGGAAAAGTTGAGACAACAAGAAGGATACAGTTAAGGCAGGGGAAGAACTTGTATGGGAAAGGTAGGTGCTGATTAATGAAACAGATGGTGGCTGTTGGGGAAAGGGCTTAAGGGAACAGAAATAAAAGGGGTAAAGAAAACAATAAGATCCCAATTCAGCAAGAAATGTGGCAAATTCCTATGCTAGAGTAGCTTTTAATAGGAAACAGAAATACCCCAGAATCTGTGGCTCTGGCAGCCTGCAGGTTGGACTGGGCAGAGAAGCTTTGAAGAAGTAAGCAAAAATAAATTTACTTATTTTTTATTACTAAGAGAAGAAAGTGTGTGAGAGTTGAAGCTAAGGAGACTGCTGATTGCAAGAAGACTACTACATAATAGATACTTGGCTAGAAGTACAGAATTGGGCTGAGTGGAAAGGTGCTCAAATGTCTTGAAGCCTGAGTCTAATCCCGGGGTGTATACTTGTTAATTTTCATTTATAGTTCTTCAAGCACTTTAGAGCAGAGTCCCATCCCCGTTTTGGAGAACATTAGGCTGGCGTGGGGGTGGATGCATTTCTGCTAGTGGCAGAACAGTGCAGAATGTAATTTCTTAGTGCCAAGCCATGCAGAGACGACAAAGCTTTATGGTCTGAGAGTGCCTGTCAGTAAGAACTGGAAAATCTGTAGAGAAAGATGGTTTTTTAAGAGTAAGCCTCGTGCTTCTAACCTGTGAATTCTTCCATCTTGTTGTAGTATTAAAGGTGACTTTTTAGTTCAAAGGCCATCTTTAAAGAATCCAAAGACTGAAATTCTGAGGGAGATGAGAAGCAGATTTTTACAAAGAAGACTATTTATGTTGGTGAAAGACAGAGAGAAGACAGTAGTGCACTCAAGTGATGTGTGTTTTGTCTGCTGCTGGCTCTAACAAATGTAGATTGCTTTAAGTATCACTGAATTAAGGAGCATTTGTTGTCCTCTAGCTTAGCATTCAAATGAGATCTTTCCTTCCAGTCAGTGCTTTGGTATCTTTCAAAAGCACCATGCTTTTCACTGGGTTCTAGCTAAGCTTTATGTATCAAAATTCTCATGGGCATCAGAGGCTCCTAGTTGAAACCAAATTAAAACTTCATGCTTTCTCCTCTGCTTGTCCTTATGTACTTCAAAATGTGTTTCCTCCCCTTCCATTTCCCCAGTCTTCTTTCAAGTCTAATAAAAGCTAGTAGTAGTCAGGTTCTTCCTGATGTTCCCAGCAGCACATATTCCTGATTGGATGTACAAATATATATTTCTCCACAAAACAGGGTCTTTGTGCTTTTTAGACCCTCACTTTTACCAGAACTAGTGGCCTTTACAACAGCAGATTTCAGTGAAAATGACCCCCATAGTCTTCAGTGGTTTTGATTCAGATGCCTTCTTCTGCCAGCCTTTCTTGCAGCTTGTTGTAGTACAAAGCATTGGCATGAAAAAATATTTAATAAATCCAAAACTCCCATGTCTTCTCTTTCTCTTCCACGTTGGGATTTTTTTTGTTATACTTTTAATATGCCCTTTCGTGATCTCATTTACAAAAATAGCCACCCAGATATACCCCAAAGGAAAAGATGATTCTCTTGGAAATTTCTTTTGAATGTCAAGTTGACTAGCAGTTGTGTTTACTTCTTGGGTAAATAGTTTAGGTTCCTTATCCCTTTGCACAGCTTTCTCCTCTTATTTCAAAGGAAATACCTTCCTATTTTGTGGAATCGTTTTTCCTACTTTTCCTAGTTTGCAGGTTTCACAATTTTTCTGGTGACAACAGGTCTCACACTGAAGCAAAATCTGGCAGATTTTGCACCGCAACTTCATTTTCTCACTTTTTTGTTGTTGTTGGTTGGTTTGTTTGGTACTGTCAGATGGTCACTTAATAGCAGCTTTGTAGCTGATTCCTGCCACATGTGATAAGATTTTGTATAATATTGCCAAATTGCCTGCTTAGTAGGTTTAGTCTTAAGTGAGTTATTAGCAGCAGTTTTGTCTGTCTTTTGACTTAAATTACAACTGTGGAGCTGACAGTTTGGTATCATTCATCCTAAATTCATGAAACTCACTGTCAGTTTGCCACCTTTTCATGTTGTTTGGTATTTGCCCTCCTTTTTAAGTTTGAGTGTATGTCTTCAAACAAGTGAGCTCACTGTTCAGAAAACTCTTCCAAATTTTCATTTAAGTCTTCATCATTCACCCTTCATGAACTGGCAGGATCAGGGTAGAAGCTTAAGGCTTTTCAATCGTATACTGGCAGCTCTGAGTTATACCTTGGAAATGTTATTGGTCAGTGGGTTGTGGTAGGAATCAAATCACTCCTACAGATGGAAATGTGTATGTGTTTTCTCTGCCTTTTAAATCACTTTTTTCAAAAAGACTTTCATCCAAGTTGAATTGAAACTTGACATTTTAACATATTTAGATGCTCAGGTCATAATGGAATTCTAAATATCATTTCTTTCCAGTTCCTTCCCCATGCTCCCTGTTTCTACACAACCTGGTGCCTTGTAAAACTGTCACTGAGGAATGAGAAGTTTGTGCAGATGGGAGAGAGATCTAAGTCACATCTTGTGTTTTCTTATTTGGCATATTAGCATGTGTGCTGTAGTTGCTCTTTTTCTTGTTTCTCTTGTCTTTGTTGCTGGTGGTGAAATGGCTGTACATCAGTAACTTGGGTTTCAGAATGCTTCTTCATTGCCTGTTTGCACATAGGACATCTTGCAGAACATTATGATGGTCTTCTAAAGATAACACTGACTAGAAACCTCATTATTTGCTCTTATTTGGTAATTTTTCTTTATGGCAGCATTTAAAAATTGAACTAGCAACCAAATACTATCACCAGGTAGAGTTATGTTTCTTTTCATCTAGAGAAATAGCAGCAGATTATTCCAGTTTATATTTGACTTCCCAAATAATGCTCAGTATTTGTCAGGTCTTGCTATTTTGCCAAAAGTGCATTTTATATGGGACACTGAGCTTGAAAAGGAAGTGCATGAACCCCCACATTGTGACAGATAGTCAGCTCCTCGCTCGCCCCACACGCTGCTGTCCTGCAGAAGTGTGTGTCTGGGTGTTCCCAGCAGCCTGCAGAGGTGCTCCTGTTTCCCTCCACCTCCCAGTGGCATCTGGGGCGCTGCCAAGACCAGTTGGAGGCTCCAGGAGCTGGGTGCTGAGTGAAGGATCTGCAGGAGGCTGGAGTTGTGGCCCTTCCAGTGTGCAGATGCAGCTCTGTGCACACAGGACAGTGCCATCCCCGCCAAATACCCCATGCAGAAATGCTGCTGAGGAGTTTCTTGAGTTTCCTCATAGCCCCAGGGGTGCTGGTCTAGGTGCAGGTTTTTGTTGAGCAGACTTTTGCTGGTGCACAGCATGGCACACACTGTATAACAGAATCTGGCCTTTTGTTCTTGTACATCATTCCATTTTAACGTCAACAAGAACCTTTTACATGATATTCATGCAGCCACAGTTTAGATTTTTTGATCCTGACTCAGCATTTTGCTATCACTTGGTCCCATGATGGGGCTTTGTAATTTCTTGCAGTGCTTTATGGTGAGTGTTAGTGGTTGCCAAAGTGCCATCTGTCATCTGCTCCCGAAGGCACAGTACCAACATTCCAGTTCTTTACCTTCTTGGTCTGTAATCTTACTCTAGACATCTAGATGACTGAGAATAGAATAGAAAAAACCGGTGGAAGAGGATATTGTGGATCTGCTTAAGCGTTACCCCTCCAAAATCTGCAGCATGCATTCTGGGGTCAGAATTTCCAATGTCCGTAAGGCTTGCAGGTGTCAGCTGTATTGTCATTTATTAGTACAGCACACTAGAGTTGTTTAACTGACCTGGTATATCATGTCTTGAAATCTCTTAAAATAAAGATTCTAAATAGCTTTATGTTTATATTTAGTGTCAAGTGGCAATGAAAATTTTCAGTTTGTCATACCGAAAAATGATGAGTTAAATTTATCAAGTTACCCATCAGCCAGCTAGAGCACATGTGAAACATTCTCCATGCTATAATGAAGGTAGCAGCAGATAACTAAGCAAACAAATGTTTATATGCACCAGAGAAAGTCTGATTACTTAAAATAAACATTTCTGAGGCTGTGAGTACCACTGGCAGGCTTTAGTGGGACTTCAGTATTCACTGACAGAAAGGACTATGGGGCCTCACTCCCAAACAGATCCTATCTTGCACAATGTGTAATATATGGGAGCAACATCTGCAAAGAAGTACTGAGTAATCTACCAATACTAGATTATTGGTAGCTAGGGTATCTGGCAATATAAACTGTGTTCTCCTACTAGACCTTTAAGAAAGAGTTCTGTTTCTCTTCTTACAAGAGAGATAATTTTAAATATCTAATAACATTTCTGTAAGTTGTATTTGTATTAATATTTATTTTTACTTCTTTCTGTAGGCAATTAAAAGTCCAGAAGATCTGATTTCAAAGCACACCACAGATTTCAAAGAAAGTAAATCTACATGAAGAGCCACAAAGCAAGTTGATTTGAGAAGATACAGCATTTACAAAAATGTTGTCAAGTTGTGTGACTTCAGTGTTTCCTTTGATGGTTTTGTGCTTTGCAGCTGCAGGTAGGTGGTATTATGCAAATCATGCATTGAGTGTAACTGGATGTGCATATTTAGGATGGTTGATCAGAAATACTTTTTCATGCTGAAGAAAGTAGGTCAGCTAAAGTTGATATATATGTCTAGGCTTTCTGTAAACTATTGTGATCATAATTGCATCATATGTGATGTGAGAAACAATGCTTCCTATAAGAATGTTTTCTTGCATCTATGTTCACCCTTAAAATAATTCAAGAGCTGCAGTAGCTGAAAGGATATACCAGCTTAGCTCCATGCTGCCTCCAAGGTCTATAATCTGGAATTAAGCCCCAATTATCTGACTTTATAAAAAATATGTCTGAGAAAATCCCAGAAAGTTTAATAATAGGTCACTGAGTCTGTCCATCCTTCCTCCCTTATTGGGATAAACCTCACCTTGGTCATTCCTGACAGTTGTCTAATCTGATTTACAGTCAGCCATTAGTGATGATGGCAAAAGCCTTTTAATAATAACAGTTGTCTGTGTTAATGGAGTCCTTTTAGGTTAGGAACATGCACTGCCATTTAAGGGGATTGTTCCTGTCCCACATTTTGGCCTAGCTGGGGGTTTTTAAAACATTATGTTGCAATAACTTGTGACAGAGAAAGGAAAGATCTGTGGAGTTCAAGTACCTAGTTTATTCTGTAGTTCCTTCAAGCACTGAAGTGATTCTATTCAGAATGTTTGTTTGTCAGAGTTCTTTCTGTGGTTGCAAGGGGAAGCCTCTTATGTGTCCAGCTTGTATTCAGCGTGGGTCTTTGGAGAAGAGGCCAAGTGGACATACAGTCAGTCAAGATGAGACAGTGGGAAAAGTGGACAGATGGCTTGCTTAAATCTGAGATGTCCTCACTGTGGAAAAGATGACCAGCTAAGAGACAAGGCTAAACAATTAAATGTGATACAATTTGGCTTCATTTCATCTTCAGCATGGAAAATTGTTATTTCAAGCCCTCAAGCCTTGTGGGACTTTCTCTGGGTTTGACCTCCTTGAAGGCATCTATCCAACATGAGTAACTTTGATTGTTTAATAGTGCGTGATGCTGACATTTTGCAATAGCTTCATTACAGACAGACTTCCAGCAATGCAGGGTGTGTCTGAGTGTGTCTGCAGCTCCAGCTGAGGACATCAATGCTGCTCTTGGCTGGGAACAGCCATTACTTGGAGCAAATCTGTATCATTCTAGATGTGTAAAAATCTACTTTAAAAGGAAGTGCCAGTGCAGAAAGAAAAACGTTTTTAATTGATCACAACCGTAATTCTGTTTTGCTGCTGAGGAGAATGCTTGCCTATGAAGTCAGCTTACCTCTTAATGCCAGCTTTAATTAAAACCCACTGATTTGAAAGTGCTATCAAACAGTACTACTATTAGAAAGTTATTCAGTGTTCAGAATACGTAACATGTCTGTCTTGAAATTCATTGTGGTTTTTTTGTTTTACTCCCCAGTTCTGTGTTTTCCTCTGGCATATTCTTGAAACAAACTCTTAAAAAGCTTTGGATTCCATCAGATGCAAAATCATAAATAGAGTCACAGAATTTTTTTGGCTGGAAGGGACCTCTGGAAGTCTAGTCCAGCACCCTGCTTGGAGGAGGGCTAGTTTAAAATTCTTTCTTTCTTGAAGACTGATTTTTCCCTCTATCTGCATGGGAAGAAAGCTGAAGGGAGTAGGAAGGCTCACAGTTTGTTAGGGGAGGGTGAGGAAGTACTGTCTTTGTGGTTTCTGGCTGTACCTGCTGTATATTTTGGGTTTCTTCCATGCTTTTTAATTTTTTCAATAAATTCTTAATGAGAACAATTAGATAATATCCTTTACAGAATACATGGAGTACAGTAAGATAAGAGGAAGTAATGAGTAAGATAAGAGCAAGAACTGATGGACTGTGATGAAGAGGAAAGAGATGTCAGGCAGATAGAATTATAACTGAAGAAGGACAGCTCTCTGAAGGTTATTTAGACAGAGCTTTTGCAGCTTGAGATCTTGAGTCCTTTTACTGCAGACAGTTATATTTTAAATGCAGGGAGTTTGTGTGTCTAGGCAAAGAACAGGTGGGAGCAAACAACGTGTTCCAGTCGTGTGAAAAGCTGGCAGAGGCCCCTGGTCTCTGGTCAGTGTGATGGCCAGGGCACTGCAGGCTTGGCTCATAATTGCCAGCATACAGAACCTGTGCTTTTTCAGTCTTGAACCACTAATGTACTAGTATAAATAAAACTAGAAGTCTAAATAAAGTTAAGAAGTATAAATAAAATCCCTTGCTTGTGGTGGAGGCAGGGGGCAGCATGCCACCTCCCTAGGGTATTGATTTTTATACATTTGAGCCTTTTTCCAGCTTGCTCTTTGTTTCCAAAGAAGTGAGCCTGCTGCAGCAGAGCACACCTTTCTTTTGTTTGCCAGTCCTACACTGAAACTGCTGCTACTGGTTTAGGGGGGTGTTTTGCTGACATTATAATAGCTTCAGCATTCTTGTATTTTCAGGTATAAGTGAGCTTCTAGACAGAATCTGTGTTTTGTTTGGTTTCTTTTTTTTCTACTCTTGCTCTTGAAGGTACTAGCATGTTAAATATATCAAAAAACCCCTAAAACCCTGGAGTTACACGACATGATGTACAGAAATGGATGGTCAAAGATAAGTCACAGACCTGCATGTTTTTCAAGCTAATAGCTTAAAGATTACACCTCACTAACTGCATTGAAAATGGTCTATACAAATATTTAAAGAATATTTGCCCATTTTTCTATTTCCTCATACTACCTGGATGTATGTAGCTAAATGCTTATCTGAATCTGATTTGCTTTTGTCTTGTACATGAATTTCTTGTAAGCTTTTATTTATACAGCTTTAATTGGACAGAAAAAGACTGCAAAGAAAATCTTGATTACTCTGAGATTTTTCTACTTCATGGAAAGTCCAAGGCAGGATGGAGAGAAAAACTGCTGGCAAGATATCTGCCCGACTGAAGGAATTAAGTTTTTGAAGTGGGATTAAATTAAGGTCTGGCAACCTGCAGTAGGAACTCCACACAAACGCTCAGAACTGCACACAGTTATCCAGGCCTTGGATGACCTCTTAAATTAGTCTGGCTTTGTAATCTTGGAGCAAAAATACTCTGTCCTAATGTGGCTTAAATCAAAGGCTAGAACATATTTATTTTACTTGCTGGCAAATTAGTGCAGTTGGGTGCATGATGCATGTCTTAATAAAATGTCTTAGAGGACAGCTGAAATGCATACCTGCCCTAGAGTTTGAGGGCCAAACCTTTAACAAGACAGGTCCTTCCGTGAAGGAATGGGGACATTTTTTTAACTTGAACTTGTATTTTTTTTTTTCTTTCCTGCATTACTGTTCAGCTGGAAAGAAGACAGTAGGGTGATACAGCCTATGTATCTACAGTGGCCAAAGGTTCTCATTCCAGTCTCTGGGGTAGATCCTCTGTTGGTGCAAATCATTCCTGCTGCTGAGAAAACAGTGCAGCTGTGGCATCTGTTACCACCAGAATTTGCCCATGGAGCCATGTTCACTTTCCTTCAGCCACCCTGATATTTAGCACTACCTGTGCTTGGCTTGTAGACACCTTTCTCCTTATGACAGAGTTTCATGGTTGTGGTCAGGCAGATGAAGACCCTGTAAGAATTAGATATATTGAAGAATTTACCTATTTTCTGTAATACTAAGGTTACTGGTTTATCTGCTCATGTTAGATCTGTCTTTATGGTTTTTTCCCAACAGCTCTTTACTCCCTGGTTCTCCACTCTACTCTAATCCTAGCTGTTTTTTTTTTCTTTTCACATACTTGTTTTTATAAGTAATCTTATATTGTTCAGACCATGTGTGCTTCATTTTCAATAAGACTGTTTACTTGCAAGCTCTTGTATCTTCTGGATCTGTGCCCCCCAGATACGATGGTGATGGGTGCCATGTTAATAAGCAGAGCAACAGGAAGAAACAGGCCTTGTCATGACATCTATTTTTTCTTTTTTTTTTTAAGGATGAGCTTTCCCTGACCTTGAACACTGTGTTTCCAAAAGCAGTATATGATTCTTCAAAGTGTAGTAGAAAAACTGTCCACTGGAAAGTGAAGGACATGATTAAAAAAAAAATAGAAATTAATACTAGGAGTTACACAAATTTTCTTCTATTTTAAACAGTGTTTGCTGGGTATTTCCCAGTTGTAATTAGACTGTAATTATTTTTTCCCTAAAGTATTTGTTACCAGAGGTGTGGAGCTTTTTGTTTGTTTAAATTCTGTTTAGAGGATGAGAACCAAGGGACAGAGGTTGGATCTTGAATTCTTAGGACTGAAGTAAAGCACAGGCTGGTTGCAGCTTTTGAATGGATGAGGATTTCACTCTCTACTTCCCTTTCCCTTCACTTCTTTCTCATAATCACCTGACTTCTGCATCTCTTCACCTATTCCTGTCTGTTTATGGTCCAGGTGTTCAGAGGGTGAGATGAGCCAGCACTCAGAACATTTGAAGGTTTGCAGTCTCAGAGGGTTAGAGGAGCAGAGGGCTGGTTCATCTGCTGTACCATGTCAGAAGGGCTGCAAGCCCACCTGCAGGGGCTGCAAGGGAGCTCTGTGACATGATTTTGAGATGCCAAAATATACATAGAAAGAGCTAATTTTCATTTCACACAAAACATAATACCTTTCAAGCAGTAAATTGTTTTTAAGTGAGCACTTGAAATACAAAGACTGATTAAAACTGGGAAGCTGGACTAAATCTGTGTGTCCCCTGTTTTAAGTTTCTTCAGCATTCTTGTGCTGCATGATGATCTATTCCTTTGTAAATTACATTTTTAATCTGTTCGTTTGTCTGTCTTTCAGCAACTGAATTGGGTCAAATCCTGTGCCATTTCTATGTGCTTTATGCATAAATAGTGGTTTTTTTATCTTCCAAACCCACACAAAAATTCTGAAGAATTTAGAAAGTCAGGATACAGAGAAGGGTTATGTATTTTCAAAGAGGTAATTGTATCACAGACTTGGAGTGGCTTGAACTGAGCAGACTTCATTTTTCCTGTATCAGCAAGGCTCTCCAACTAAAAGCAGTTGAATTTCAGCAGAATTCTGCACAATTCTGCACTCACGTGGAGCAGTAGGATGTGGGACTGTGGGTCCTAATTCAGTAGAACAGCTGAGTGTATATTGACATGTTTGCTGAACCTGAGCATTTATCACTAAACGTGAATCTGGTTCTTTGATTAAAACTGACTCTGGGTGATGCCAAAAGAATCCTAAGAAATACAAAGCCCATAATGGGTTACTGGAAGTGCATAGATGCAGGCAAATGGCAGCATTACTGAGGGTCTCTGGAGGGAAGTACTCCACTGATGAACAGTAGTTTTGAGAAAAATTTTATGGCACAGAATAGGGAATGGCATTAATCCTTGTCTTTGTAAGGAAATTTATTCAAGTTTTTTTTTTAAAGAGAAACTTGCCTTTAACAAGTTCTAAGCTTCACATAATTATTTCATAAATACTTTGCTAAAAACAATTGTTTTCTGAAGGGAATTGGGATTTGAGGTTTTGCTTGTAGATATTTTAATATCCTTTCTGTATTGCACGCCCTTATTAACTCTTTCTTAGCTTTTCCATCTGTCATTTGTCTTATAAATAACGTGAACCCTTTATCCCTTTAATTAATAAAAAAGTGGAAAGGGCATATTTAGTTAACTAAAGATTAGACTTCACATGCTGTAGCACCCCACACCCAGCATTCCCAAATATGATCCTGGGGTGTTTCAACAAGAAATGAAGCATCTGCTATTAGAAAAACAATTGCTATTTTCACATGAAAATTCTATTGAATATCTGCAAATCTGTTTCTTTTAGAAGCTCCTTCCACTGACACATGCTTGTATGATTCAATGCCATTATTTTATTACTGGTGATGTTTTGGTGTAGAGAAAATATAGGGACCAGATACATGTCTCTTCAAGAAAGAGAAATAATTTCATCCTCTGTAGCTAATGACAAAAAGAACTGAAGTCCCTTAGACTGTAAGTCATAGGAGAGATGAATTTGGAGTGAAAACAAAATATATTTAGCACAAAGACTGTACCATGTTTCATTACCTGAAGGCATTGAGTTGGATTCCTCTTTGGTGTAAACTTATTTTAAGTGAGTGGAATTTCACCAAGGATAAATTTTGACCCCAGGTGACAGAAGCAAAGGTTTTTAGTAATGCCATGAAGTGCAGCTGCTTTAAGCATAATGTGCTTTTCTTCATAAGTGTACTTTATAAAAGATGGAGCTATTGTTCCTTTTTTGGCAGCTTCCACACTGTGAGACTCACTAATAGGCATTTAATAAAAAAGGGATTTTACCTGTCAGGGATGGAAAGAACTAAATTGAAAATGTCATTATTCTCATTATTGAAGTAGTGCAGTGAAGAAGTAACAAATAAAGGAATTTGGGGCTGGTCGATGGAAGCCTATGTAAGGTTTTTTTCTATTTTATCTCTTCAGCAAAAAGTTTGCTTTCATCTGAAGCAGTTTTGGTGTTTTGGTGGTGGGTTTTTCTGTTGTTTTCTTTTTGCATTTTGAATTCATGTATTTTCCTTAACACTTGGAGTCAAGAGTGAGTGAAGAGTTTATTTTTATGGTTGTTTTCCCTCATTTTCCTCTTTTCTTTTTCTTCATTTCCTGGATCACCAAATTTCCCTTGTCTGGAAATGTTGATGGATGCAATCTGTTTTGGAATAAATAAAATTTTTCTTGGTTATTCCTTTTAAGTTGAATGGAGCAGTAATACATATGTCCTACTAGAGATGCTCCCCAAGTTATTTTGATTCTAACTACTATGTCAAAATTAATTTTTTCCTTCACTTCATTCATTCAAGAATGCGTGCCTTTCATTAATGTGTAAAAATCAGGGAGGGACACTTAGCATCACAATACTTTGGTGGTTCTTTAGTCTTCAGGAATTGTATGAAAGTGGATAAAGGTGAAAAGGTTATTTGAAAATGTAGCTATTACTGAAGTAGCTTAGAATAGTTCAGTTTGCAAATTTGGAGTTGCTATAAGGAAATCTGTAGAAGATTAAGAACTTTAAAAGCAGTGGTCACACATTTTATATATTGGTGCGTGTGTGTTTAGTCCAAATAGGCAATTTGGTTACTCCTGGGAAACATCTGCTCTGTAGCATAAAAGCTGGACATGAAGCATAAAAGCATGGCTGGACAGGTGCTGCTGTGTCTGAGGACCATGGTGGAGTCTTCTCCTGCCATGGAGTGGTGTGTGCCCTTCATGCAGCCAAGGCACAGCAGCCCTGTGTGATGTGATGTGTGTGTGTGTTCATCCTCCCTGGTGACTGAATGTAAATGCCTGTGTCTGAAGGACCTTTGGGAAAGGGGGGAGTGAGTTATGGGCTGTCAGAGCAGTTCCTTCCAGCTGTGGCTCAGCCATGAGCAGGGACTCTTGAAGGAGAGCACAGGGATGCTGGACCTGTTCTCCTTATGGAGTCCCTGTGCCTGATGGCCATAGCTGTGTTAGATGCACAGGGCTAATCTATGAGCCTCTGCTTTTCACTGAAACATGAAAGGCTTGTATCTGGATTTGTGACTTTCTCTGTGATCTCCCCATAAGTTATTTCATCTCTCAATCTTGGTCACTTGATATGTAAAACGGATTTGTTCAACCCTGGCATTTTCCATGCAGGACTGTTTGAAGAGCCAAGGTAATCGCTTTAAAGTCACATGGATCACATTGTTGCTAACTGCTGTTATCTTGGTAATTCTTCAAAACCTCCCCCTGCCCTTTTTGGAGGTATGAAAATGGCAAAGGTTTTATTAAAAGGACTGTCAGACTTTTTGTCTGTTTTGCTTGTTTTTAGACTCATGGATGCTGAAATGCAGAGGTTTGTTGTGATCTCTGATAAGGGGCAAGGTGGTTGATGTTTTGGCAAGTCATAGATAAAGTATGATGTTCTGAGAAGTGTCTTAACTCACGAAGTTACTTATTTTACTCTACCTGCCATCCTTATTTAAAAAAAAAAATCACTGTATTTGCAGGAAGTAGAATCAGTCATACCAAAGCGAGGAAGTGGGAAATCTGAGACTGTACCAAAAATTATTTTCAGGTGAAATGTGACTCTTTTCTTGCATCATTGGGAGACAACTTAGAACAGCAGGCAGAACTGCATTAAATCCCATGCATAGTTTGAGCAACATGATACAAGTTAATGTGTGGCTTCAGTTTCCTGCGTTAGGGTAGACTTTGACTTTGCACTATATAATAACTATATCATTTATAAAAGTGGCCGGATGTCTGTATCTTCTGCTTTGAAATGTTAGGTCAGTCTGGTAAAATTTTCTTTTATAGCACTAATGAGTTCAAAGTAGTAATTAATTTTTCTGTGGGATATTTTCACCTTCAAGCTGAAAAAGTAATAGGTATTTGAGTAAATTGGCAAGAAAACTGTTCAGATATTACACTGTAAATTACTTGTCTCAGTTCCTTTTGGAACTATGCCAGTAGCAGTTACTTTTCTTGCTAAAATAGTGCTCATGGCCATATTGTTCACTGCATTATTTTTCATTCTCCCAGTGCTAATGTTTGATCTCTGTGATCACATTTACCATCACAGATGGAAGTAAGAGAGCTCAAACATGCATTGTAGGAAGGTTTTTCTGAAGATTACAATTGTCTTAATAGTAATACTTGGCAGATGCTTCCCGTAGTGCATCCTGTGAAAAGGCCAGTTATCTGACTTCAGTCATGGCTTCTTTACCAAGGAAAAATAAGTAACAGAAATATCAGAATAAGGAATGCTTCATGCCAGTAACAGAAAAATAAAAGCAACCCTGAAAAAGATCTGGTTGTGTTACTTGAAATATTTTTTCTTTTTTGAAATTATGAAAGCTAGAGGTTTTTTCAGCGATTTCATACCCAAGATAAAATAATGTTTAAGACTCTGTGATGGTTGGTTTTGAATAAAGCAAAAAAATTAACGTTCCTTAATTCTAGGTCACTGATACTTTTGAGATTCAGTAAGTGTATCTTTGCAGCAAGAAGCCTATAAGTCAGCTCTTATAAATACTAGACTGAACTTCAACTTTATTGATATGATTCAGGAGAAAAGAATTCTAATGAAACAGTTCTGAGTATTGAACTGCTTAATGGTATTGTTAAAATCTTCTTGTATGCAGAGAAAACCAAACCAGCTTATTCTTCTGTTTGTTTCAACATTACACAAGCACTATGTAAAGGATTAACTAAAAATACTGTCTAAAACATTAAGTAAAAGTTAGTAACAGGGAACACCTTTGGTTTTTTTTCCTGCCTTGAAGAGTCCTAAAATGTATTTTCCCTCTTTCTCCAAAGAAATAATAATGCACTTGAGATGGTTTTATAGGTCAAGCATTCATGTAACTGTCTATGATTTGACAAGATTGCTCAAAGAAAAAGTGGAAGTGGAATCAGGATTGACCCAGGAGGATTTTTGAGCAATAAATCAGTGCTTTTTTGGGCTAGTGGACTGAAGTAATTTAATTGGAGCAATCAACATTTTTGGTACTAGTTGACTGAACTAATTAAGTTGATTCAGTTCTGATACCTGTGTTGTCATCTTGTTCCAGTTTCTTGCCTTAAATTTTTGGAAGGAGCCAGCCTTTATACTGGTGTCCCTGTGCTCTCTGGTGGCATCTCTTGCTGGAATGCTTTTTTGAGTTTGCTGCTTCGTGGGCTGCAAGTGCTGCAGACAGAATGGGTTCATGTTGAGACCATAACTTTCTTCAGAGTTGCTGTGTCTTCTTCCCTTTAATCCCATTCTAAACCAGTCACTAGGTGTCTGGTCCTGATACAGTTGTATAGCATTATGTCTCTAGGAAGATTTAATGGCAGAAGTTTGAAGATGGTCCTCTTTCTTAATGGTTTTAATCCTAGGGTTCATGTCCTGAAGTGATAACAACTTGTGTTCTGGTCTGAAGTCTTTTGGCCTTCCTTCTCCATTAGTGACACATGAGTTTGTTTGCTTTTTCTTCAAAGCAGCTTCTTGTTAGGTCCTTTGTGCTATTTTGTTAACTAGGCCATGACTGGTGGAGTTGGAGAGAGATTTACTGAGAACCTGCTCTGCAAGGGCTGTTGTGCCAGTGAAGGGAAATCATGCTATTGCTCACTTTCAGTGGTACCCTGCAATGAGTGTGATGCTCTCTGCTCCCCTCTTTACTTGGGGCTATGTTCCTCCTCCTGTGTTCAATATCTCACTAATTGTTTGTACCCAAGATGTGTATTAGAATGTTTTTTTTTTTTTTAGTTAGGATGATCTCATCAGTAATGAGTATTTGATGCCTTTGTAATGCTCCTAATATACACATAGAACAGCTGGAAGAGACTTTTTAAACAAGCATCTTTGTAATATCCTGGTTGATCTCAAAGAACATTTTAATACAACACTGCAGTTACATTGGAAGCTTTAAAGATAAACATTTCTTTCATACAATGGCTGAACAGTGGGTAGTGGGTGACATATGGGGTCTCTCTGCATTTAGAATGAATGAAAACTGCAGTGAACTTTCCAAGGGGATTAACTAAACTGTTAATGGTTAATAGTAAGCACAATTTAAAAATCAGTAGATGAGAGTACACTTCCGTGCTATATTTCTGAATATATTGTTACTGTAGCCTTGTTATCCAGAAAAAAGCTTGTTTGTCCTCAATAAGAACTTGGTTCTTTTCCAGCCAAACTTGTGGCACTGGTGGTAGGGCTGCGAGTAGTGGGACTGTGGAACTGCTCTGCCTGGACTCACTCTGGTCTTGAGTCAGGTCTGTGCTGTCCTCGGGCAGGGAGTGGGGGTGTTTGTTTCTCAGCTGTTTGTATCCAATTAGAAAATGTTGATACCGTGCTTCAGCTGGTCAGTAGGGGGTGGTGGCTTTTCTAAAGCAGGATACAATCAGGCTTATGCTTCACCAAGCAACTTGCCTTGCAGTGTAGTGTTAAGCTTGCCTCTGCATTGTATGGCCAGTAAATTATCACAGATCTCATGAGGTATTAGTGAAAGAATGGGTGTTAACTTCCATTCCATTCAATGAATTTGAACCACTGGTCCACTGATGGGAAGATTGAGTTTCAGCCGGACTCCTGTGTGCTTTCATGAGAGCTTTTGAAGTCCTAGAAGTGGCTGGTTTTCTCTGGACCATCATGATTGCTAGAGCAAATAAGGGACCCTTGAAAGTATGTGGCAGGGATAGTGGAGCCTCCCTTTTTTGCATGTTTGTACTAGGTCAAAAATCAATTTCATCTTACAGAAGTAGAGTATCAAAGCATTGTTCAAGTATTTTGAGTAACTTGGTCTGTGGTTCACCTGGTGGCACAGTTGGACATAGCCACAATGGAAACCAGCCTGTCAGAATTGGAATATATGGCAACGAAACTATTTGGTTTACTGGCACAGCTATACATCCTTACCCAAAAGTACATGAAAAAGCTGACAGACGCACTTTTTTGTTCGTGTAACTTATGTAACTCTAACCATAACAAGGGTTTGCCAGCTAGTTTCCCACAGTGATATGCAATACATTACAAAAAGGAAATGTGGCACTGTACAATACAATGTTGAAACTTGTATGCTTTTCCTATGAAGACTGTTCAATAAATGAGAGGCAATGGTCCTCCTCTGGACTCTGAGCTGGAACCCTTCACAGACAGTGTGTTATACTACAGTGTAGGCAAGTGAAAGCCTGAAACATTTGACCTTGTTAAACTCCACCCAGCCATATAGTTTAACTGGGCCCTGCATTTAGTTTCTTTGTCTGCTTGGTTTTTGGTTTGTATTTAGGTGCAACTTGTTCAACATCTAAGTTTTTTCAGTCCCTAGCTTTTGTTTTTTCCCCAAAATCAAAGCCTGATATTACCTCCTAATTACAAATATGTTGAAATACGTTACTTAAATGGTATTTTCATCTACCAAAATAATAGTAGTAATTTTTAAAAAAACGGCATTTAAGATGCATAGCAGTGGCCACTTTCAGACTGTTAAAAATTCCAGCAAACCAGATGAATTGCCACCACCAAGTGCTGACTCAATGATAGCTTTTATGTGTACTTTGAATGTGTAGCAGGAAGAGAGATTACTCATTCCCCCACCTTTCTGGGGGACTGTTTGAAAGCTTGCAAATTGTGTATGAGGCCCCTCAGACTGCTGACTGCACTGCAAAGCTATTTTTCATCTAGTAAGTTCCAGAATATTGTGACTGTTTTCTGAATAACACGATCCTTTACTGATCGTACTAGAAAACAAATAGTGCTGTTCTAAGTGTTGCCAAGTCACTTTGAAAGTCTCACTGAAAGGTTTCTCACTGCTTACCCCATAAAGCAGGGCTGGGGTGTTGGTTGTTCTTTTTGTTGGAAGCAAAACCCATCCTGCTCACTGAGATCTCTGCTTCCAATTAAGTTAGGGGACAAGAAAGCTTCTGTGATCTTGCACTTTAACATTTAGTTAATATTTTGTGGTTGGTTTTTACAGAATGTACCTGCATTTTTGTCCTGAAGCCTTGTTTGTTTGCTTGTTGAAGAAGGAGCAATGGGAGTTTTCCTGTACTGGAAAAAACAAGGAATTGTACTCCATTGCCGGCTGTTGGGTCCCCAGTGTGTTCCCTGCTGTCTGTAGTGTCAAGGGGACCCATGCTTCCTTTGTGCAAGCCTTTAAATGGGAGTTGAACCTTTGCCATACAGAGAGATGGATTTCTACACCTGTGGGGTCTCTGAAAGGGAAGTACTTCAGATGTGCATGTGAACATTTTATATTTTTGTGAAACCTGAATCGGCTTTGAGGTTCCCTGAGAACCCTTTATTCCATGCAGCAATGATACTGAGATGCATGCCTTATAAAGACTACGTTAGCATTGGGCACAAATGACTTATTTCCTGAGTTTAAACTCCTTTCCCCCACTTCCCTTAAAAAAACCCAAAAGTTAATAAAAGATTATTTGAGGAGAAGAGCCATTGTGATTTCATATGGAGGCCATCTCAGTTCTCCTTTTATATCTGCTGCTCGCCTGGGAGCATACACTGTACTCATGTCCAGAACTTGAATTGTTTTCAGCTTCTTATTAGTTTTGAAAATGCGTTTAGCAGTTAATTGCCAATGTGCGTGCTCTTTCTGGTTACAGCTAACAACCAGCTGGGCAGTACATTAAGAAAATGTGGAATTGGTTAACTCTTGTAGAACCACATCTCTGTGTTTCTTCAATTGCCGTTGTAGAACTATATGGGGAGAAATCCTGTAGGATAACACAACAGGCATGTGCTTAATAAGGGAAGAAATGAGCAAAAGGAAGTCAAGGAAGAGAAAATCTTGTGGTGTTTTGGCAGGGAAGAAGGGCTGTAGTGAGGGAAGGGTCAATTGTTGCCCAGATAGCAAGGAGATGAGTGAGTGGTGGCATTTAGTAAGAAACTCCTTAAACAGAACTCTACCTTAGGGGGAATGGAAAGAAATATATTAGTGAGTGATTCATTTCAGAGCTCTGATGTTGTAGATGGCCTTTTGAGAGACCTTTCCTAAGTGAGCAATTCTACTTTTTCATTGAGAAGGATTTTGGTTTGGTGTGGGGTTTGTTTTATTTCTGGTGGGCAGAAAAGAACCTCAAGCATACTAGTTAGTAAGTGTTTTATTTTACAATTGAATATATATCCCTTTATGTTACTTAAACAGTTTTGAAAATCTTGTTACTGGACTTACTCTGTCAAAATTTACATGTTAAATAATAGAACTAATGCCTGTCTGCTGACAGGCCTTTTTCTTTTCAGTGAGGATGAGGCGCAAGTATACGATATATACGGCCAAATCTTTTTACATGTGGCTGCCATCTGTGTGAGCTAAATTACTGCCTATGAATCAGGCATACAATATGCAAGCTCTGCTCTGTATAAAGATCTGCTCCCAACTTGTTTAGAGTCATCCTTTCTCACTCTCCATTTAGTCCTTTCTCTGGCAGATCTCCCACGGACCTCATCTGGACCCTTGCCTGATTAAGGACTAAGAGCTTGACCCTGTGAGATAATAAAACCCCAACATCCCTGCAAGAATACACAGATTTCAATGGGAGTTAAAGGCAGCATGTGCTGCTAAAGTCTTCAACATGTATGCTGGGTTTAAGGTAATGATTTCAGGACTTGGCTGTGTTACAGTATACATACTGGCCCTAACTTGATTAAGCTGTGAGTATATTACTATGATTTCAATCCTCTATGGAAAGGGAAACACATAGTCTCTCTGTGGATTTTGTGGCTTATTTAGAATGAATTTTCATTTTCTGAAGTGTATATTGAGATGTTTCTCACCAGAAAATTTCAGTTTATTGGTACTCGTACTTTTTTAGGAGCTGTTTCCCTAAAAGCAGGGATCCAAGAGGAGATTGCTTTGGGAAGTGGAGGCCATGAAATTGTAAGAACTAGGAAGGGTCGTAACTTTGACTCTTATTGCACACAGCTTTCTAAAATGATTCACTGTTTCCTTAAAAGATTCCAGTATCTCCACGTTTTCATTAGAAACAAAGAAACACAAAGCTAATTATCACATCCAGGAAAAAAACACATTTCTGAATTAAACCATATAGTGAGATAATGAGCACAGTTGGATAGCGACCTTCAGCTCTTCATATGGGTAATGCTCTTTAGACTTTGTTTATTTTAATAGAGTGGACTACCCAAACCCAAGGTTTAAAAAGAAAAAAAAGAATTCCCACACAACCTCTCAGTTTAGAAGGGGGAAAAAATATTGGAGTGCTCATATAACCCCCAAATTATCTTTTAATTAAAAACTGGGTAAGTATAAAATGCATTTTAACTTCCACATAATTTCTAATGTAAGAAAAAACCTGTTATTTAATGCTGTATTACTGCTTATAGGTTTCTTTTGGAATGCTGTTGCACCTAGGCACAATAAGGGGCCTGGAATTCAATTTTAGGTTGAAAGAATAACCCCTAAAAGACAAAAGTTTCTTGATTTGAAGGCTACAGCATAGCTACAGGATGCCTACCAAGAAAGTCACTTTTTATTGAAAAGCTCACCACAAACACAGGTAGTGTTTAATTAAAGCAAGGTTAAAAAAAATAAGTCACCTAAAAATCTAGGTAGTTTTGATGGTAATGCTCTTTCAGTCTTTCAAGACCAGCACTCCCGTTTTTCTAAACTTTTTTGGTGCATATACTGCTTTTTTTCTTGCACCTCTAATTGGCTCTGTATAAGGTTCACAGGGTTGGGTGTCATTGTGATTGCATTCTTGGTAGTATCTGGTCAAACAGATAACACTTGTGTGTTTACAAGCATGATGTGTTTTATCATCCTGCAACATGGACTTCTGCTGTGATGACCTAGTAACACACAGTGTTTATACAGATAGGAATAGTCAAGATTGGATGCTTTGTGAGTCAAGCAGAACAGATTGCAAAGGCCCAAGTGATGCAGCCTCGAAGAGGTTATAATGAAAAAAAATAGGAAACAAAGACTAGTAAAAGTGTTCTTTTAAATTCTGAGGCATATTCAGGATAGTGCTGTGAACCAGTAAGTTTGTGGTCACTTCTCCTGTAGAGATTGAAGGAAGGAAGATGGGGTTTGACTGAGAAAAGAAATGGGAAACTGTGAAAAGAAAGAGTAGAAGGCAAAGGCTGTGAAGGAAAGGAAGGAAATAATGTAATTTGTGGTATCTAATCTGTGTGGTACAGTTCATGGTTATCACAGGTACATGGGGGAGGGCAGGAAGGAGGAGGCATAAGGACTTCTCCTTACCTGTAAGTGCCTTTGGGTGGCTTCAGCTGGGGAAGTTTCCCAGCCTGTGTGGAAGGGACTGGTAGGATGCAGTGCCTGGAAAAGAGCACCCTCAGCCACTTCCCTGGTGGCACTGAGCTGTGTGGTGTGGCTGACACACTGGAGGGAATGGATGCCATCCAGAGGGATGCTGACGGGCTGGACATGTCAGCAAGTCCAGAGGAGGCCATGTCGTTGATAAGGGAACTAGAACACCTTCCCTCTGAAGAAAAGCTGAGGAAGTTGGGGCTCTTCAGCCTGGAGAAGAGAAGGTTGCATGGAGGCCTGAGAGTATCTGAAGGGGGGGCCTACAAGAAAGTCAGAGAGAGACTATTCATTCAGGAAGTATAGTGACAGAACAAGGGGTAGTGGGTTCAAACTGAAAGAGGAGAAGTTTAGGTTGGATATATGGAAGAGATTCTTTAGTGTGAGGGTGGTGAGATACTAGAACAAGTTGCCCAGGGAAGTTGTAGATGCACTGTCCCTGGCAGTTTTCAAGGCCTGGTTGGATGGGGCTTTGAGCAACCTGGAGTAGTGGGAGATGTCTCTGCCCATGGCAGGGGTGTTGGAACTAGATGATCTTTAGGGTCCCTTCTAACCTAAACCGTTCTATCATTCTGTGATTCCAAGAGGAGGGAGCGTGCATCCATTTTCCCAGCAATTGATACAAAATCTTCTTTCCAGTTACAATTTCTCTTATACAATTCTGAGATTTTATTCCATTTGAGTCTGCGACACCCTATTGTTCTTCTCACCCCCCACCCCCACTGTGTATGGTTGTTAGGTACTGTAGCACTCTGGCCAGGTGTTTGATTACATACTCCCACCATCAGTTTCTCCTCCATTAAGTGTGTTCTGCAATATGCCTTTTATGCCTTTTTTTTTTTTAAGGAAGATGTGAATAAACTTTAAGTGGTGCTTTTCATGTGAAACATTCAAAGAGAACCTGCTGTGTTAACTAAAAAGGGTTAATTTGAAGTCTCATTTAAAAGCCACCAAATTATTTGCCTAAGCACAAGCTCACTTTTTCAGCTGCTGAATTTCTTTTGCCCTATAAATTAGTGGTAATAATGTTAACAGGTTATAAAAGAGGAAAATATAGCAGTGGAGCCATGTTAGTGCAAACCATTTATCTTGAGTGCTAAGTTGCACTTTAAATGATGGTTATGTATTTAGGAAACTGGGGCCAAGCATTTCAAGCATTTCAACTTCTTGAAAATACTCTGAAAAATATTTGTCTAGGTTTATGCACCTGGAATTTCTGGTTTAAGTAATCTTACTTTGAGGTAACTTCACTGTGATGATGGCAACACTGAGCTGTGGTGTAATGGCCTGTGGTCCAGTGGAAGGTGGGTTGGTTGTTTTTCACATGTCAGTATTAGAGTTACAGCTGAGTTTAATATGTAACATCACACTTTCAAAACAGGTTCTGTTTAGAGTGTGGTGTAAGCACTGAGCTTGTTAAAATTCAGGTATTGTTTTTGTTGCTTCTGGTCAGTCTTTCTGTGTAAATGTTCAAAATAGAGATTTCTGAGGCCACTTCATCTCTGTGCTTGTATTCCACTAATCCTATTGAATCAGCCTTATTGAGAGAGCAAAGATCAATGTCTTCCAGTTTGGGGAGGAAAAAACTGCTTTTCATAGCTATAAGTAAAAAACTATTGACTTGAAGAGAAGATAGCCTTATTTACTTGTCTGCATATTGGAAGTTTTATAGAATTAGCAGCAAAACATGAAAAAAAACATGCACTTGATGTGGACAGATATTGTACCCAGCAAACAAGCATCTGGACAATACTGATGAGAAAATATTTATTTTAATTTATTTGTTAAGCCTTTTTATGGTTAAAAACCATAGATTTATCTGTATATGATTAGATGGTTTCAGAGCTGGTCTGAGTCAGAGGTGCTTTTGCTCCTGTAGAAAACTTTCTCCTCCTTTGAGGTAACAAACTGCGTGTCAAGTCATCATGCACAATAAAACCCAATCATGGCAAGGGATTTGCATTCTTTTTTTGGTCACTCAAATTCTGTGCTGGTGATTCAGACTTCCTGGTCCCCAGCTCTGTATAAGATTGATATGATTGATCACCTCTATGTACTTGAGAGGCTGGTGTCTTTAAGACAGGTACCTGGCACCAGGTGGTTATTTTGGCATGACCCCAACAGTCAGTTGGGTAGAATGGATGCTGACATTGAAATACATGGAGAAACACAATGCTTTAATCCTAATTTGATCTACTTTTGAATGCTTGGGCTTTCACCTGTATTTAACATTCAGTCTCTGTAAGCGTAGATGGCCTCTTGACTTAGTCTGCTCTTTTGTACCATGTCTTCTTTTCCTGCCTGGAAGCTTCTTCTGCATGGAATAACAGGAGTTTAGTTGTTTGTTCAGGACTTCCTGTGATCTATGAGCTTGGTTAAAGCTGCTGTTACTGAACTTGGATAGTTTACAGGTGTTTGGAAGTCCAGGACAAATGTCCATGCACTGTGTAGGTGCCAGTGCTGCATTGCTGCTTTAGAATGACAATAATGCTGCTTTTGAAGGAAAAGATTGAGCATTTCAGAGCATAATTTTCAGGTCATTAGTGGTTTGGGGTTGTTTGTTTGGTTTTAATATTGATCTACATATTTGTAAATTTCTCCCTGGACATACTGTGATGTTTTGGCAAATCATCCTGTTTCATTCGTTTTGTAGGTGAAGCTCTGTGTGGTGTGGTAAGTTATATCAGGTCTTTGAATAGAACAGTGGTCTTGCAAGGTGAATAGAGAAATTGTCTGCATCAGTTTTCACATCTGTAGCGTCTTGTATACATACAGCTTGTCCCATAAGAAGATGCTATAACCTGAGATGATGAGAATCTGTAAACCAGACAGGAGTCACTCAGAATCTGTTTTATCAGAATAGTAAACAAAACTTATTGATCCTCTTTTTTAGCTTTTTTTTTTTTTTTTAATAGCATTTCTACCCTCACCCTTCTACCCCACCCTGAAAGCTAGAGGCAAGTCTAACTTGGACTGAGAGCTGAGCTGGTGAAAGCATTGTATGGCTCCTTCAGTCTCCTTGAAAAATGATTCTGTCTGAATAAAAACTATTATGTTAATTCAACAATTTTCAATAGTAAATAATTTACTGGTATCTAAAAGACTTTTCCATGAGGTCTTAAATATGTAAATGAATTGAAGAGAATATGATATTGTATGCACTTACTAAATTATTAAACCAGTTCAGACTTGTCCCATATCAGATCTAATACTGATACATCTAAGGTGATTCTTCACAGTGCAGCTATAAATGCAGTTTGCAGGAGTTTAACACAGGAAGTGGAGATGAGAAGGCAAGGGGAGTGCAGACATGCAAAGTGGTTACCACTGGAAAAGGGGGTAGCTCCAGTTTTGTATTCCATATGAGGTGTTAAGAGTGGGCTTACAGGAACACTGATTAGGAAAGTAATTTTAAGAGACCATGTGTCATGACTGCAATGTCTTGACATTGTAAATGGTGAGCTTAGTAGTGCTGAGGAAATTAAATGAAATTCCTTCAGGAAAAGCTTTTATGTTAAAAAACAACAGTCGCTTGCATGCTCTTCAAAAATTAAACAAATACCTTTATATGACTAAAGTGTGATTGATCTCTCTTCCACTGAATGTTTTGTCAGCATCTAGGTGAGGTAGTTGTGGAGAACATATATGTGTATACATAAATATTGACACATCTCATATGTACATACATAGAGTGTAGTGAGGTATTGCATGAAGTCTTTTGGGTAATCCGAGCAGTTTTTAAACTGTGATAAGCTGTGTTATTTGTGTTCTCCACCATGGAAATATTTATTCAAAGTGAAGATGTGAAGCTTTGGAAAGTAGTAGTTTGTGTTGCTATTGTGCTTGTCATGGACTAAGGAAACTGCATCTGCACAGTCAGCACATTTTCTACAATCAACAATATTGTCTGTTTCTAAGAAGGCCTTTTCACATTCAGTCAGTGAGGCTTCACAAGCACAATCAAGTCTGAAGGCTCCCTACTGCCCATAGTAGGGACAGGGGTGCAAGTTATTCCAGTGCCCTTGGTGACAGGCAGCCTAGGTAGTCCCCAAACCTTCCTTCCTGCTCTCAAATGCACCAAAGGCCAACAGAAACATGCTTAGTCTCTTCATTGCTGGGTTACTTTTCTGTCATGTTAGTGAGTTGAATCAGCTCCTGGGGAAGGCAGGTTTGATCAGCGTCAAAAGAGGCATAAGATAGCTGGAAAGTGTTGGTGGGAAGAAGAAAGGTGGAGAGAATGAGGCACCCTGGGTTTGGCCGTGGTTACATGTTGGATGATTCATCCTGTCTCATAAACCTGCAGTGTTAGGTGTTGTTTTTTCGTTACCTGTAGAAGTAGCTGTTTATGTATAGCTCTGTCAAACCTGCCATCCCACAGACTTGTTCACTTGTTTCCATCTCCATCCAGATGATGTGGCCCCCTGTCTACATGAAGCTGAGAGCCGTGTCCTGGGTGCTAGGCACAGCTTTTGTCACCTGCCAAACAGCCACCAGGGCCTGGGGGCCTGTTCTGCAGCTAGGCTGGTGCGTCTGAGCAAGCTTCAAATAATACCCAAGCATGAAGTCTCAGTGCCCACAACTGCCTTGGCTTGGGGCATGCCTCAGCACTGGGGCCAACATGGTGTTTCCTAGTCTTCTTTAGAACCTTGAAAAATTTTGAGCACAGAGTCTTTCCTAGTTGAAACCAAACTAGAAAATACACACTCAGAAGTCTGAAGAGAGAACCTGTAGCAGGGCATATTCCAGGATTGATTTCCTTGCTGATTCTACAGCAGAGGGTAAGAAGCAATTGGTTAACTGAGTGGGAACTGTGGAACAGTACAGTAGCTTTTTCCTTTTTTTCTTTATTTATTTTTTAAGTACCTCTTCTTGCCTTTTTCAAGACAAGACTGAAGCTTTTAAGTGTTTTGTGGAGGGAAGTTTTGTCTTGCTTGAGCACTTGATAAGGATCAGTTTTCAAGGTTGGTTCAGTGAGACATTTAGTGACAGTGAACTCATTCTTAAAGGATCAGTTACAGCAATTCAGCCTTCAATTGAACTTGTAATCTTGTTATTTTTGATTAGGAGAAGGCTGGTATGCTTTCAGCTATGGAGCCATCTATCCCCATGTTTTTCTCCTTCCCTTTGGCTTTTGCTGCTTCTGAGATCCCCGCTGCATTTGATGGGACTGAGGCAAGTGGTTGCCAACTGCTGCAGCTGAAAGCCTGAGTAACAAAGCCACGTTTCTCTGTTTTACAAAGGGTCCTATCCACTGATGAGGATTTTCAATCCCTTTGCAGCTGAGGAGCTGGGAAAAGCAGCCCCAGCATGTCCTGGTCTGTCTGGCAGCATGCAGATCACGTGTTTCAATGCTGCTGCTCTCCTTCCAACACTGTGTCCAGCAGCGGTGTTTATCAGATCTTCTGACACACAGCACTGAGCAGATGTTCCCTTTTTTAGTATGGAGTGATGTTTCTGATGTGCAAACTGAGATTAGGAAGGGGAAGGCTTATAAAGTTTCATGCTGGAGTGAAGCACCTATATGTCAGCTTCTGACAGGCAGAACTAAGGGGAGGAAAAACCAAACCCCAAACCAAAAAGCCCTGTCTAGCTGCTTTTCACTAAGTGCCTGGTGTTGCAAGCAGAATCCACAAGCTTCAGTACTGGCCAAGGATTAGAGGCAGTGACTGCTAGCCTGTTCTGATGGGCTAGTCACAAATGGCAAGGCTCCCATGCAGCCCTGGGCCCAGTGACAAAGTTAAAGCAGAAGATGATTGCAGGAAGTTGCTATTGAGCTGACAGCTGTACCATCTGGTGCTCTGCATTTCTGTGGCTGTCAAAAAGATATTTTGGAAAGGAAATCACCTCTTTTTAACTCTCCAGATGTGCATGCATCCATATGCACCAGAATCCAGAATTCATTGTTCCCTCTCTGAAGACCAAAATATGACTTGCTGATAATTGAATTGACAGATAAAAGCAAGACGTCTTATGGAAAGACGAGCCCTGTGCATGCAGGTATAGTGCATGCCAAGTGTTGATGAAGCCTAGGGGACTAGGTAGGAATGGTTAAATGGAATAATAGGGGTTGAATAGGAAAGAAAACCAGCTTTTGAGAAGGAAAGGAGCTCATAGAGGTGGTAAAAAAAAAAGGGTACAAACAACTGCTGTAAGTTCAGTGTGTCTGTGTGAAGAAAAGGAAGCAGCTTGGGCCAGAAAAAAGGAGAACTTTGACTATGCTTTTACTTTGAAGCTTGGATAAGCTATCAAAAATAATGCTAATATTATGAATTAAAGGCAAATCTGTTAATGGTTTGTAGAATTGTGTGATACTGTAATTGTTTAGGAATGCTTGTGAAGTGTCTGATAGATTCAGTAAAAGCAATTGGAAAATTTTCTAAATTGCAAGAGTAGCTATCAACTCTGTGGTTGGGATGCCCCCTGAACCAGTAAACGCAAGACACCTCTGAATCTATCCTGATCTCATTGAGGTTGCTCTCATTAGTCACCAGATAAGAAAAAAATCTTCATTGCATAGTAGTGTCCCTTGGACAACCAATATACTGTGTATTTTTGAGCAAAAGATGGCTGCATATGTAGTTCCAGATGAAAGTCAGTAAGGATCAAGCATGTGACAGCTACTTGCAATTCTGAAAAATTGCAATGGGGTATTTTTATTCATTATGATTAAGAAAGGATGAAAAAAAACCAGGCAAAACAAACATCAAAATCCACCTATGCCAAAAATCTTACCCCTGCCCCCCTGGCTAGTGTATGCATTCTATAGTCTTACTGTGTATTTTGGTACCTTCATCTATACTGTTGATGCTGCCTGAGATGGGATTCCAACACTTCCTGTGTTGGTTTGAAAAACATTAGAACTTGTATCAGCACTTTCAAGAATACCCATGAGTATGCAAAGAACTGAAATATATATTTGGAATTTAAATAGGTAACATTTTGCTGAGAGAGACTTGTTTCCTTATATAAGCACAGATTGCTGAAGTTTACGTGTGTGTTTTTGTGCATGCTCTTTGATGAACTCTTGTATGGCTGGTCATGAAAGTAAGTATGGTTCTTTCTCTTTGCCTCCTGAAACTGATTTTATGAAATCTGTGATTTCCTTCTCTGTCATCTTTAATTTAGCCAATTTTGGGAATACAGTAAAAGCAGTAGTGTGGGTAGGGTGGTTTGATGAGTTCCAATACTGATTTATTAAAAATACAATGGTTTTGATCCTGTTTTAGAATTTTTTGCTCTAAGCAGGCATTAAATTTTTATACAGTATTTTTTCCCCTTTTGGCCCCAATACAGAGCTCTCATGTAAACCAAGCAGAATGCTTCCTGTTGTTTTCTGATAAAAAGTGCACTTCCATTCATTGTTTCCATGCAATTTCCTATCTTTCTGTGGTAAACAGGGGTAAATCTGAGACAATTTACAGTCTACCTCTCGGGAAAATATACTTTTATAACGTGAGGTTTGAATGGTTTTGGGAATAATGAACAAGGAATGTTAGAAATAGTTTATGTTTGTTCATTTCTTCCTCTTTGCACAATCACTTTCCTGAAGACCGCTTCATCCATTAACAGTGATAAAATTGAATGCTAAATTTGCTTCTTTTGTTAAGGCACAATGTTTCTTTGCGTTTTTAGGTACTGCTTGTTATTTGAAATAATTTGGTATCTTTTATACTCTTGTTAAAAGTTTGTGATGTGAGTCAGACATTTCTGAAATACGGCCATGCCTGGGGGGGCAGGGAAGCCCTCAGTCTAACATTGACCACTGTTTAAAAAAGAATGGGTGCTTCATGGGACAGAAGATTTGTGCAAGAGAATCATCTGCATTTGATTTTTAGACTAATTGCTTGAAACTTGGGGGTTTTTTCTACTATTTGAGGATAACAAAAGGAAAAAGTCAATAACCCTTTTTGAAACATTGGTGGACCATTTTGTTTTCAGTTCTTTGACACGGAAACCAGAATTTGTGGTTTCTGGATGTGTTTAAATGGAAGTCAATGCATACATGCCATTCTGTTTATGAGTATTAAAAAGATGCGCTTATGTTAATGGAAATGTTTTCCAAATATTGGCTTGGGAGAAGGAATGGGAAGAGAGAGTAAGAGCATATGTGGATGAGTTTGCACATTCAGGCATGGAAAAATACTAGAGAAGAGTTCCTGTAAGCAGTGTTTTGCTGCAAACCTCGAGAGAAGGTAGGGCTCTGACAGTACTTCTGGTCAGAAAGAAGTACAGCGGAGGTTACATAAAATGTAGCTCTGTGGTAGAGTAGATCTGCTTTTGAAAGACTTCTTTGTTTTCCAGGTGCAGATGTTTGTTTTCTAAGATTATGCCTCATGGGTAGCAATGTCTTGAAACTGTGCTCAGCGGATGTTAAACCAAACAGGTTTTTCATTCATTGCCTTTTCTGTTTAATTAGCTTAATATGCGTATAAACAAGACACCTAGAGTTTCTTTTGTTGAACAAGATACTAAACTGATTGACATTGCCTATCTTTGACTTGCTTGCTTAGGTATTGAAATAGAGTTTTGCTGTATAAGAAATGAGTATGACTTTATAATTTGCAATTTTTAATTAAATGGATAGTTTAGGTTTAATTCATAATTTCTTAGTAGCAGCATATTACTACAGCAGTTGAGTTTTATTTGATAGTTAACCTTTCAAATTCAACTTGCATCAGTTTTATTGTCCTGATAAGGACAAAAGATCAATAGAAGCTTATTTTTCAAAAAGTGAAATAAGGAATTTCTGATTTAAAAATGTAATTTGAATTTTTTTCTACATGGAAAAAGCTGTTAGGTCCATGCAGGTAACACTTGAAGTTAGATCATCTCTGCTAAACAGAGATAAACGTTGTGCTTTTACCAGTGACTGGGAGCCATGGGAGTGGATGTTTTGCAACACATCCACCAGAGAGGCATAAAAAATTATTTTGCTTAGAAGGAGAAGCCAGCATCAGGAATTTGTACCAAGCATAACAGCAACCTAAAAAGGTATGGGGCATGTCATCTGAATGATTCCCAGTGGGCAGGCAGATGATGTTAGATAGACTTTACTATGTATAACAGAAATGTCTAGAAAAACTGCAGAACACAGAGGATCAAAAGACATGGAAGATTAAGTGTAATGTAATGTGTTGAAATGTCTGAATAGTTTGGTCCATACAGGGAATAAGTCTGGGCAGAGTTGATAATAGTGGAAGGGGAATTAATTGGGGGATAATGGTTGGGGATAGACGGCACATGGAGCAAGGGTCTAATTGCACGTAGCGTTAGCACCAGCTGTCAGTGTGAAGGTGAAGAATGTAGGTTAATGTGTAGTTCCAGAGAATCTTTTTTCTTCCTTGAAGAAAGGGGAAGGGTGCAGGGGTGGTGTCATGGAGTTGCTGGAGGTTAGTGGGCTCGACTCACTGGAATAGGAAACCTCTGCTGAGGTTTTGCAAAAGCACGTGTTTTTAGTTAGTACAGCTTGTATGTTTTAACTCCTTCCACAACCAAATCTTGTCACCTGTACTGGGTATTTCTTCAGGATATATTTCTTTCTCTGTAGAAGTTTAATAGCACATTGAATTCAAATAGATACCTGTGGAGTCTGGTATCTTGGGTCTGTTGGTTGGTTGGATTGGTTTGTTTTTCAAAATAGCCAAAATTAGTCCATGTTTGTGAATCTTCTCCCTCAAATTTTAAACCTCTCAGCCTTGCCCCAATGGTGATTCAGTCAGAAGTAGCTCCACCATGAAAAATATGCACTAGATGTGACAGTAAAAGAACTGCTTGCAAATTAAAGGTCTGAAGGGGAATGTGTAGATTTATACAAATGTAAAATGCTTTAGACAGTCATCTTTTTTAGTCTTCCTCCTGGCCACTATAAAGGCCTGATATTCTCTACCCTGCATCTTTCTTACAGCAGGCACACTTATTCAGAGAGGAAAATCATGGAATCCAGAAGTAGTCTTGGACAGCCCAGCTCCTTGTGGTTGCCGATCATCACGGAGGTGCTTCTCCTATTCATGAGCAGAGACACTGAGGTTTCCTCTATGCTGTTGTCTCTCAACACAAAGCCGTGTGATATTTCCTATCATCTGATGTTGTCTTTTTTATCTGTCAAGGCTGCTTGCCAGAATGAGCTGGTCCTGAGTATGGATTTCTTGTTCAAGTGCTTGCTTAGGAGTGTGAAACTGCTTTTTTTCATGGTCATCTGTACTAAAAGCTGCATATTAATAGTGGAGGTTGTCCATTATCCTCTATATTCAAATTACTAGGAATTTGGCTTTCCAGGTGGTCTTCTGTGAAGGGGTGTGCAGGAAGGAATTTAGTATTTACTGTTAGGGAGCCACCCACACTTGAAGAAGTAGTGACTGACATTTTCTCTGGGAGTGATAGGTGTCACTTCTCTCTGTAAATTCTTATTTGCCTCAACTCTTGTGTATATTTTTTGGTATAAATACTTCCCTCAGTGAGAAACCCTTTATGAGAAGAAGGTTGTGTGGATGGTAACAGTTGCTCCATGTAGAACAGTGGCCCTTTGCCCATGCACTATTATCTTTAGAAATGAGTGGTGAATATCAAGGGAAGAAGTTATTGCTGAGTCTTGCTCAAGTGCTCTGTGAAACTTTTTAGTTCAAGAGAAAATTATTTCCCCTCTCTGTTGTCATTCAAAAGTAGGTTTGTTCCAGCCATCAGTGTCACTAAGATATTTAAGAGAATGCCCTTAAAATTAACCTTCTCTGAAAGAACTTCTGTGAAAGTCTGTCATTTGGGCACACTGAAATCTCTCCTTTAGTTAGCCTCCTCCACATCTTAATGTGCCTTTCAGCAGAAGGTGATGAATTCTAGCAGGATCTGCAGTAATTTATATTACTTTGTACCTGACAGCATAGAGATCCCTTGTGTTCCTCAAGTCTGGATTCTGATTTTTTTTAATATATAATGACTAAATTAGTGTCATTCCCTCATTCAAAAATCAATTATAAGAAAGCTGTCCTTCTTCTGAGGAGTGCTCTATGCCATTGGTGTGGCTTGTACCCTCTGCTATGGCATATGGGAACCAAACCATGCTGATGTGCTGTGGAGCCCTCAGCACAGATTCAGGCAATTTGTGGGAGCTGCTCACGCTTTTCAGCTGACAACACTGCAGAAATCACCATGGAAATACCACAGAAACTACATTAGCCTTTACTATTTGAATAAAATCAATCACAGTTACGAATTGGTCTTGGGTTGTTGTATTATCCCCCTTAGTCTTACTCCCATTTCTGCTACCTTCTTACAGCAGAACACATGTTACTCATTAGTAGCATGGATGATATGGGAAACAAGAATGTTGAAGTTGTATTGAATATGTTCCAGATGGACACAGCTACACAGAATCAAACAAGGTTGGATCCACAATGATTTCCTTTTAAATATTAATTGGAAGTGAAAATAATTCAATACTTAACAATTCTCTAGAATTCAGAATTCACTGAACATTTGCAATAAACATTATATTGTAAAATATATACCTGATAATTGCTTCTTATAAAACTGCCTAACCTGCTTTCCATCCTCTAAAGGCATTAAGCAACTAAAATTTGATTGGGGTAGGAGCCAGGATTTGCTAACAAGATTAAGTGGTTACATGCTCCAAAGTTAAACAAAAGCCCAAGGATTGGCTGTGTGTGTGCACTTAAATTCTCAGCAGAGAAGGCACTAAAGGCTTGTGACCACACTAGGATGGATAAACTGGAAGATATCTGTGACCCTTTAAGTGGTTTGATGGGGATGGAGATGCAGGAGAATATTTGTACATACACCTGATAAGGCAATCTTGATGTGTTAATTGGGCATTGATAATAATGAATTTTGACAGGATGTTGGTGTCACTGATGCAGGTGAGGTTGGCGGGAACAGGATGTGAGACTGGAGTGGGAAACTGGCAAAGCTTCATCCTGGGGTTTGTGCAGGGCAGAGCAGCAGAAAAGCCCAGGTAGAATGAGGTTGTGGTTTCATGTTGGCTTTTCAAGTAGATGGTGTGGAGGTGATAAACAATCAGATTAGTAGTATCCTAGGGAGGACTTTGGGTTTTTTTTCAGAGTGATAAATATGCATTTTGTAGGATTTAAAATACACAGAGGAAGTAGCTGGCTTTCTAGTCAGAGAAAAGTGGCAGGAAGGAAGGAAGAGGAAGGATCTGTGAGGGAGCCAAAAGTTGCTAATTTGGATAGGGGAGAGCTCGGATAGGGGAGAGCTCTTGCAGCTCCCGCTGGAGTGACAGTGCCTTGTAGCAGCATCCCCCTTTGAGCCGGGCAGATCTGCAGGTGCGGTAGGAAGGGCTGGAAAGAAATGTGGTTAATGAATGTTGAGCAAATAGCTCCAGCATTGCTGTGGTGCACACAGTGTAAGAACAGACTAAAGTGCAGTATTAATGCAGAGCAGGTGGCAGAAGGAGCTGCCTTGTGCCATTTACAGGCTGAGCATTCAGTCGACTTTGTGATCCAGAAATAAGTTTTCCTTTCACCTCCAGGCTATCCAGTGTATGTGCTACCTCCAGGCATGCCAGTGTGTGTGGACATCACTACACCCAGGCTGGTGGTTGGGCAGACATGCTGATATCAGCACACAAGGACTGTGGTTTGATATTGCCAGTGTGAGAGAAATGGTGATTGTGAGAGTCTTGAGTTGCTGGGAAGGGCAGTATAGGTGCAGGACATACCTACTCAGGCACCTGTGTGAAACTTGGCAAAAATTTGACAGCTGGAGTAACCTCTCAGTTATTTACCCCCACAACATGCCTTGTACATGGGCAGTCTCACAGCATGTGTGGTCTGATTGCAGTGGAGCATCCTCCAGATGCTCTGGTCATTAATTCAGATTTCCAGGGCTAGATGCCTTTCTCTTATGAGGCTGGTCTGAAAGCAGTTCTACCAAATGCAGTAATTCCTCCAAAACATTAGTTTCTTGCACTGAGCAGCTTAGAGCAGCTCTATGCACCCCTTCCCTCCAAACAGATCTGACAGAGGGGACATGCCCCAGGCTGCTGGGGTGTGCAGGCAGATGCTGTGCAGCTGCACTGCTGGAAGAGTGGACCTACTGCAGTAAGCCCTGCTCAGGGCTGGCCCAGCACGTGGGCTCACTGCCAGCAGGGTGACAGGATTTCTGCTGGAGATCTGGCCTCTGTCCAGCCAGGGTGGGGCACAGGCAGAGCAGGCATGCCTCATTCTGCCCGTCCCTGTGCAGATAAGCTCAGCTGCACACAGTTATCCAGGATGTGAACTTCTGCTCCCTCCAGGACTGTTTCCATCTTGCTTGTTGAGCAAAACAGAGGATTTCTTAATGTGCATTTGAGGTGCCAACAAAGGAGGCGGTTACAGCCTGAATGAAACAGTCACAACCATCTTCCCCTTTTAGGATGTGAGGGGAAAATCCAGGTATCTTCTACTCTAACGTATTAAATTTGTTCAGAGTAAATACCAGGTGAAGGCTGGATGGGAGGATTGGTAGATGTCCTGCATGGGAATAGGTGATCACAAGGGAGGTATTTGCTTTTTCTCCTGAACCATTGCTAAGTAAAGTGCATGTTTTTGTCAGCAACTCCGTTTCTGGTTTTGTTCAGTCTTGCACCACGTTCTTTGTGGATAAATGTCTGTTATGACTGAACACAATCAATTACATTCTGGCCGACAAGAAACAATTCAATGAACAAGTGCTCCTTTCCTTCCTAACCCAAGAAATGTTTGTGGAGTTTAGAGGAGTGTTTTGTGCAGGTTGTATAACATGGTTTGCTGTAGGACTTACACATCAGTGGCTGGGCTAATTGGTCAGTAGGTTCTCTGATCTGCTCTTGTACATCAGGAAAACGCGGCCTCTCTACTGGTTTTGTTATAGTTACAAATTCTAAATATTTCTTCAACTGTTACAAAGGGCAACTTTTTAATGGATTTTTTTTTTCTTAAACTCAATATCATTTCTTGAACCAGTCGCATTTTGTATGTGTATTCTTTAAAAGGAGTTAAATAAAACCAGAAAACCTCAAATCCTCCAAGCTGGTGGTCAGTGCTACTGCCAAGCTCTCCTCATTTAGGGAAAAGAAAGTTTGTTTATCCTCTGTACCCCAAGCACATGCATGTGTAATTTATGCCTTGAGCATTGCCTTTACAAATATTCCAGCTCTGTGGGATCTCATAGGATATGCACTATGCACTGGTGGGTTTCAGGAACGGCCCCTTTGTGGCCCAAGGCCCTGCAGAAATCTCCGTGTGCTCAAGGGCTTTGCCTTTTCCAGATAGTCTGGTTTAAGACAGACTCTGACTTCTAAGTAAATGGCCATCTGCAAACTGTATTTTGAAAGAACCAGGATTTTAACCAGCAAAGTGTAGGTCAGTGGTAATATAATTAAACATAAGTGTACACCAGTGTCAGATGATGTCTAGTGCTACAATAGCTGGCTTTAGACTTGACAAAACCAGATACAGCTCTTCCATTTAATCAGTTGAGGATTTTCTTTATTTTGAACTTCTTTCAAAGGAAGCATTTTACTTCAATTGCAGATATGCACAATCTGGAAAAAAAAAAACTGTGCTTCTATCTTGTATTTCTCTTTTATGCCTGGCAGCCTCTGAACTGACTGGTCAGTTTTCCTCTGAGTGACTTTGGTGCAAATTAGGGGTTAAATCAATTATGTTCTCCTGTGACCTTCTGAATCAAAAACATAGATGTATCTGTTTCTTAGGGGTGGGCTTGAGCCGTTTTGGAAAAGCAGGGCTGCTTTTCATAAATATTTGTCTTGATTTAGTTTCCTGGGATATAGTTTAAATGTAAACTGCTCTGTATGCTTCAGCCTTTGTGCTATCTTGCTGTATCCCATCACACGGTCTCACATACTATATAAGAGTATGGCACTACATCATGCTGTGGTGATTATTTGAAAGGGCGTACACTCTGTTTTGGACTAGATAACTGTTATCAGTGCAGATAATTGCTGTCAGACACAAAATAGACTCAGTAAACAAACATTTCATTTTATCATGTGACAGATGCCTGCTGTTTTGTACAATGTATTTGAATGATGTTCACTATAAATCAGCACTGCTTCAAAAGCAGCAAATCCAGCTTGCCCAAATCCTTCCTGATATAATTACCTTTCTGGTAGATATTAACTTTTCATTGTTATATATACATGATTGCATTTACAGTGTTTGCAGATAACAGTGTTTGACGTAAACATCTAAGACAAACCAATTCCCCTGACCGCTATCACTGGTGGCGGTAGGGGTTTTTTTGTTTGTTTTTTTGGGAGGTTTTTTGGGGTTGTTGGTTGGTTGGTTTTGGTTGAGGTTTTTTGTTTGTTTTGGGGTTTTTTTTAAGACTTCTTTTCCCTCTCTTTGTTTTCCTCCCTGGTAAAGAAAAGAATACGTTCAGTTTTGGAATTCATGCTTGAAAATTTAGACTTTCAGAGAGAAATGAACCAATAAGTTAGCATATTCAGGACAACTTAGAAGTGCAATGGGGATAAAAGTCTTAATTTTGTGGAGAGTGAACACAAAGCTTCTGCTTGTGTTGCTGTGGATTTTCTGAACAAAAGGATGATCATCATTTGACAAGTATAAACAATGTATTGCTTTTTTTCCTCCCAGTGATGTGTGTCTGTCTTTCTCTGCAGGTCCTGTGCCTCAGAGGGAATGTGTCTTATCGCATGTTAACAATTCGCACCCAGTCCATGCCTTGTTGGAAAGCTTTACAGTCTTATCTGGCTGTGCAAGCCGGGGCACGACGAGCCTGCCCCAAGAGGTGCATGTCCTCAATCTCAGAAACCCCAAGGAGGGTCTTGGCCATCATGAAAGAGAGGTAAAGGGGAAATTACTTTTTCTCCAGATCCCTGGTGATAAGCATGCCTGCAAATGGGATTATTATACGTTAATTTGCTGCGTAAAGTTATTTCTGAATTGTCACCAAAGTACCACAAAGAACCATGTACAATTTGCAGGAGACTGTCCACCTATGCTTTGCATGTCATATGAATAAACTGCTTCAATACCTAGCCACCCTCTTTGTTATCTTTCACAACCATGAAGTGTACTCAAAAAAGGTAGGGGGTGGGCAAAGGAAATAAGAAACAGATTTAGATCTCCAACAGCCTTTCCAGAATTGGCTGTCTTCAAAGGCAGATCGTTTACCTAAATGTGTTGTAAATTAACATGAATACTTTTGGCTCCCTACCATGACCACTATAAACAAATACTGAAGTTCAGATTCTTTTACCAGTGTGATACAGCCTTAATGCTTCACTGAGGGGGGACTGCTGTACAGAAAGCAAGTGTTGCTGACTATAGTAGTCCAATTACTTATTTATGTGTGCTGCACTTGGAGGGACTGGCAAAAACTTTAGCTGTTCTGACAGCAACAGCAGAATAAAATTTTTGATGTCAAGTTGTGCTGTAGTTATTTACTCTCAAAACACATCAAAACAGAGTGCCAAAATGCAAAGAAAACATTGCATGCCATGACAGCTGAGCCTTTTAGTTCATGTTCTTACAGTATTACACACACAAATCCTTAGTGCTGTGTCCTGTGGGAGCAACGTGTGTGTACGCTATTAGAGAATTTGTAATGAGAGAACAAAGATGATGATGTAACAGGGAGAAGCTTAGGAAAAGAGGGTCTAAATGTGTGCTGAAAGAACTTTCAAGTGGAGTCTTTTATAGTGGTTAAAATAAGGGCAGATTCTCTTTGGCAGAATCAGTCTTGCCACTGACTTCAGTATCAGCCTTGTTGGGTTTGTGGTGACTTCAACTCAATGTGTATTGTGTGCAACCATTAAAAACTTCAGCTGTTGTGTTCGTTTTCAGTATATATATGGCCTTAAATCTTAAATGTCTAGTTTATGATGAGAAAAATTATTTAGAGCTTTTTCAATAGATAGCTCATTGGCTTCCATTAATCAAAATGGATTGATTGAAGATTGCTAGATCTTCTACAGTCATGAGATGAATAGAAAAATTATACTTTTTTGGTGGGACTGTGAACAAGGAACAGATATTTTTATATTTGGAGGGGGTGGGGGTGGTGTGAGAGTTTGTTTTGGTGTTTTGTTTTGTTTTGGTGTTTTTTAAGCCTTTCTTAGTACACCAGGCACTGAGTTATCAGCCTGATAAGTGCATTGTGAATGACTGAAAAAAGTGTGGGTATGATCAGTTCTCTGGACATGAAGACCAAATTGTAGGGCATTTTGGTTTTCTCTGGGTTTTGTGGGTTGTTTGCTTGGTGGAGGGGGGGATTGGTTGGGGGTTGTTGGTTGGTTGGTTTGGGTTTTTTGAGTATAGTTTCCGATGAGAACTACATAGATGTATGTGATTCTGCTATAGATTTTTCAGTGCTTCTCTCATTTCCCAGGAAATGTTCAGTCCATCGCTAAGTCATAGGCAAATTTGGTATGAGTAGATCTCACAAGGTAATCACAAGTTTTATTGAAAGCGGGCAGAAGAGTGCCCGCACTGTGGGGCAGTGGCACTGAGGGAACTTGTAACTTCTTGCTTACTAAAGGGTGCCAGGGCTGGGATGAAACGGGCTGGAGCTGGAGCTTGTACCTCCCGAGAGAGCAGCCTAACTCAAGTGCCAAGTGCACATTTGCATAAGCCCAAATCCACATTTCCCTCTGGGCCGCTGGTGGTGCCGCTGGCACGGCTCCGTACCGCGGCGCTTTGTGCGGCTGTGCGCGCACAGCGTGAGCGAGTCACGCGTGCACGAGGGTGCAGGCTGTGCCCCGCTGCCTGATCAGCCTGGCACGATGATAGGGCTGAATACTTGGCTTTGAGTAAAAATACTTGCTGTCTAGTAGAAAGAAGCTGCTTGTGCCTCGTCTTACGTTAAGGAAGCAGTTTGCCCTGAGCTGTCTTGTCTGTTGCTTTGGGGGTATACTGAAGTGTAGGGCACTGAGTAGATTTCAGCATTTGGAGCCTGTAGCCTCCTTCTCCCATTTCCTGAGCAATTTCCAGTCACAGCCCTTGGAGATGGCTGCTCTAAAAATGCACAGGAAGCTAGAGCAACGTTTGCTGGCAACAGTGTTGAGCAAAAGAGTGTAAACAACTTGGAAAGAGCAGATTTTACTTATAGAATCAGACTCAGAGAACAAAGCAGAGCAAATGTTATCTTTTCCATTATTGTAGAAACCAACTCCAAGTAGCCCTTTGTTTAAAAGTAGAATGTACCCATCACCTTAATTTACGTGAGGTTGATTTACCAGCTGAGGTATTTCTTGTTGCCTGCAAATGCTGATAGCAAAGGTAGAGATCTGTTTGCTGTGTAATATTTTCAGTAGACTCCAGAATAAAACCAGTGGTTTTGTCTGACAGCAGATTACTTAGATTTAGCAATATTGAAAGCATGTTGAAAATAAATAATGTATTTTTTCAGAGGTTGGCTGAAGTTCTGATAATATGGAATGCAAGATCTGAAAATCTTTAAGTGAAGGCTTGCTTTGGGGGAGGAGGTTGTGTTGTTTTGTTTTTAACCTGCACTGTGCTAGAATGCTGCTAAATTACACATTCCTTACTTGCTGGGAGGAGTGTAAACTTCCCCTAGCAAATTCCTTGGAGGGTTCATGCATTAAACATACTTGTGCAGTTATCATGGTTCTCATAAATATGCAACATATGTGTACGCATTTATTTAACTCACTCTGACACTTGTGGAGCATATACAGACAACAAGCGTTCACAAATTTAAACATAGGAGGGGTGGCTGATGAGGGGGAGAGCATGGCAGGGGTAACGCAGGCAGGCTTTTCAATAAGGGTTAGTAAGATTTGGGTGCTTTTCCTTCTCTATAAACTGGAAAAAAGAAGACAAAAGACAAACTGGGAAGGTACAGGATTATGTATTCTGAACAGTCTTTGCGAAACTGAATCAGTAGTTTACCACTTCTGTGTTAAGGCAGAAATCTGGTAAATATAAGATCATATCATGAAATGCTGTTATCACATTTATGATCTCCAAGGAATTTGTTTGTATTTTACTTCATTAATCCCACTGGGGTGAAATTTTGTATGTTGAGACTGGGCATGTCTTCTTTCTTCGAGTAAGAACCCCTGAAGTTCCAATATTTTTCAAGTATTTCTTAGAAATGTCTTTTATCACAATTCATATTTGGCCATGCTTTATCATAGGAAATAGAATACGAGTGCATGTAATAGCCTCAAGTGTTTATATTGAACTTGGCATGAAAAATGCAAGCCTTTTTTGTTTGCTTTATTTGATCAAATATTCCTGGGGAAGTGAGTGCGTGTGTGCATTTCTGTACTGATCTGGGTCTCAGCTGAATGCCAGGAACTACTAAACTCTTAAAATAACTTTCTCTTTGGCTTTGGGTATCTTCACTGCTACAGTTTCTCAATTTTCAGAAAGGAGATAGTTGCTTCCTCATGGAGCTGTTTATTCTGTGGAAGAGTTATTGTTTGCAGAGTCACTTGGAAACTCTAGAAATTTGCACCAGAAAAATGTGTATAGAAGAGCATAAAAATTATTTTAAGATGGAAGTCACTCTTTAGGTATATTATCAAGTCCTAAATTAATGGAGGATTCTTTTCTTATGCCTGTTGGTTGAATTTCCCTGAGCTGCTTTGAGCACACAGTTACAACTGAAATAGTTAAAGGGAGAGAGGAGGGGCATATAAAATTAATCTCATGTGAATACTTAGGATTGAATACATATGAATACATGGAATCAGAGTTCCTGGCAATGGATTCACTATTGTTTTCGTTGACATCCTCAAAACTTTAAGATGTTATGCCTGATACAGATGTTTAACATGTGTTATATGAAATGAAGGCAGGAGAACTAAGGACTTGTCTTTATTTTTATATTTTGAGTAATGCCACTGAGGCTGTAATAATTTGATGGACCTTTTTCTCCACCGTTTAATCAGTGCTACTTGGCAAATAGTTAATAATAACAACTTAAAAAATTTCCTTTGAGAGTAAACATGATATTAAAACGGCTGTTAGCTCCTGGATTAAGGTTAATTACAATAGGCTGATCCTGAATTCAGGATAATTTTTGTGTCACAGTGGTTTTGGTTTTTAGGACTTTGAAGATCTGGGTGATGAAGGTGGTGAAAACCTAGTTCATTTTGCCTATTATGCTACATATTTACTGTATTTTCCATTGTGTTTGTTTTAACTGTTTTTAGAAATTTAATACTGCAACAGCCTTACCCAAGGCTATGTCAGGGAAAAATGTTTTGTTTCATGCTCAGGCATCCAGAGATCCAGGAACAGCCTTGAGATTCAGCTCAGATAAAGGGGCCACTTTCTGGGTGTATTTTAAACATGCTGACCTGCAGCACCAGAGTCATGGTCAGAGGGGGGCCTGGAGGTCATGTGCTGACAGCAGGCAGGAAGGGAATTCAAGGTTTGTTACTTGACAGCTGGAGTTAGTGAAGATTTTGTTACCTATGCATTTGTTTGAATAGGTATACAGTGCTGCACGTGGGTATATTTAGTACTTCTGGTAGGTCAAAGGCCTTTGCTTTGAAGAAAAATAGTTGCTGCTTTAGAAGAAACAGCTTTGGGAGATAAAACAAAGCATTGTGCCTCTGCCAAGGTGCAGACCAAATCTGAACTTTGCAAGGGTATTTTTCTTTTCTTGCCTCTTCACTTTCTGACCACCTTAGCCTGGCAGCAGTAGTGGATCTCTAGCTATAGCAGCAGACCTGCACGTTTCAATGCCAGTATGTTCAGGGGTTTTGAACCTTCAGCCTCCAGCTGGCCAGCTCTCCTGTTATGCTGAGCCCATCAAGGTCAGCTCGATCACCACACCCATTACTTCTTGTTCCTTGATGATGTGTGGTTCATGAAGTTGTGCAGAGGCAACATAATCAGTCATACTGACTATACAGAATAACAATGGAAAATTAGTTTGGCCACCTGCAAGCCTCTCTGTGAAATTTGAGGTTGATAACTGCTTTTTATTGAAATCATTTTGCATGGTGTTTTGTGAGGAAAGGGTGCCACATAAGACGATGGAGAATGGGAAGTCCAGATGAATTACTGCTTCCACCAGTGCTCTGTGCCAGTGAGGTCTCAGAGTCAAGCTGTGAGTGATACTGTGGCAAATGTACTCCAGGAACACCCTGTGTTTGTTGCTTGGAAAGCAGGAGTTCCTCATCACATGCATCTTTGATCCTGGGTAATTCCCACAGCTTGCCCTCAGCTTGTGGTGGCTCCCCACCAGGGTGGTTTTGCAGGCTGCTGTTACTCCCTTTATGCACAGCCATGCCCAAGAGCCCTGCTGGAGAACTGGACTGAATCAGAAAAAAAGTACATGATAGACCTTATAAAGCCTTAAAATAGCAGCAGCATGCACCACAGAAATCGTAATCATTCAGTGTCTGTCTCAGATAACTCCATGTCTGCTGAAAGCTGCAACTCCCATGCAGCTCATACATTAAAATGACATTGATATCTTAATTGCCTTCATGATGAACATGATGTTGCCATATTTTTAAGAAGTGGAGTTTGCTTGTTGTTTGGAAACCTTAACAATGCTCTTTCTCCTCTTCTGTTTATTAGTACTTTGAGGCATCTGTGATTCCATAAAATCCCACCTTTTTTAATGTGGCTTTTTCATCTTGTTTGTCTGGACTGCAGTCTTTGCTTGTTGTTTTTTAGCCGGCTCAGGATTTGCTGGTCATTGGATTTGGCAGTCCTTTCACGTTCTGCCCACCAGAACTGCCAGAGGAAGTCCTGTGTTGGCCAGAGGAGCCTGTTTGTACAGAGCCTTATGTCCTGCAGGAGCGTGGCTTGACGCGTGTCTGCCCTTAAAGAGGCAGCAGTGACATCTCATGACTTGGAAAGTGCTGTGCAAACCCTCGGTATTTTCCGTTTTTAGAAATGGGACTGTTTGCTGTGTGCAGAAAGTGAGCCCTGCTCTCAGTGGAGAGAGCTGTGTGGAGCAGTGTCTGAAGCCATGCCAAGGCCTACCACAGAATGCTAACGGGTTCAGAAGGAAAAACATCAGTATGAGTTTTCTGACTGCTCACAGCTTTTGGTTTTGCTGACTGCTGCTTAAAATGTTGTGTTGGAAGCTGTAAACTGGACTCTTGTTTTCCTCTGATGCAAGATGCTGCAGGTACTGATGTGCTCTTGCAAGGTTGTGGAGAGTAAGAGGGCTGCTGCTGCTGTTTGCTGGATGGACTCTTCCTGTCTCTCTATGGCTTGTGTGTATAAGCACACTGTGCACATGGGCTCACATGTTTCTTTCAGGCAGATGTGGGTCGATTTTGGATCATAGACTGTGATTTGTGTTCATGGTCTCCAGTTTCCTCAAAGCTTCTGACATGTCGCCTTTATAAATTACTGCTTTGTCTGTAATTACTTTCTCCAAGAAAAGATAATTAAGGAAGTGATGACATTTCCAGGAGTCCATCTATATCACAAACCCCATGGTCAGGTTCCAGTCTAGTTTTGGGCTCGTGCATGTATGTGTGAGATATTGGAGCAATATTTGTCATGAGTGGTCATATTTATGTTGTTCTCTAGAGTGTCTGTTTGAACCAAAAGCTGGAATTACTGAAGTCGTTCTTCTTCAGCCTCCCAGTGCAGGGGAAAATTTCCAATATAAATTGTGTGGAGCTTGCCATGCCTGACAGCCATGCTCCTGTATCAGCTGAAAAAGTAAAACCATGCTATGGCAAGATAGAAGAAAAACAAATGTTTTAATTGGTTGGGTGTTTTTATGTTGTCAGTTTTACTTTTGATAACACTTTGATAACACTCAAGTTTGTGTTTGTCTAGAAGAGTCTCTTGTTTTCCCTGTGAAACATAAGCAGAGTACTTACACAGGAGGAAAATTTGTTACTTAAAGGAGAAGATGCAAAACTAGCACCACCATGAGGTACAAATATGTGAAACTTAAATTGCTTGAAAAGTTTGAAGGACATATAGATAATTGATAGCTGATTCTGTCTCTTTAACAATTGATGTGGCAATTTATAATAAAGAACTGTTTTTATTATGATTGGACATCATGTTATATATAGTAAACATGGTGGTGGCAGTAGTTAGTGTGTCTAGATGAGAGGCAGTATTTGGTGAAGACTCAAATGCCATCAGTGAGGGAAAAGTATTAAGAACTATTACCATTCTGGAGATAACCAACATTCTCTTACCCTGGAGACTGTTTGAGGTCTGGCTCACTCTTCCATCGTTTCTCAAGGAAGCACAGTGTTCATGTCTTCTGCATGGACATGGTGTGCTAGTGCATGTGAATATGGACATGGGATTCTGAGGCCTCTTGGGAAAGGTGACTCTGTATGACATTGGTTTTGCAGAGAAATACAGTGGCCCTTGCTTTGTAGGTGTGTTGTCAGTGTAGGCCATTGGAACATGCCTTCTTTCCTCCACTAATTGGGTTTCAAGTGATACCTGCAATGAAGTAAATTAAACACTGAAAATGCACCTGGATGCTGCATAGAAAAATACTGCGTGCAAGGAGCAGCAGTTAGGTCTTTCTTAGTTACCTGGAAAGCAAGCCAGTATTTTTTTCAGTAAATCTCTTTTCAAGCAAGAGACAGCGAGGCAGTGCAGATATGATGTGCATAAAATGGCATCATTGTGCAAGAAAATACTTGATAGCATCACAAATTTCTTCTGGAGATTTTTGTCAGATTTTATGGTATTGATTCTGCAATTATATAGAGATATGAATAGTCTTACTTATATGGGTAGGCCTGATTAAATAGAAAATCTGGTTCCTTAGGAATTTTGGTGGGGTTTTTTTCCTGTGTAGTTAGTAGTATCATAGTAGTATCATTTCCTGTGTAGGTAGTAGTATCATAAAATCATTATTTTAAATATTGCTCAAATACTGCTTTGTTTGTACCGAGATCAGAAGTTCTGACTATTTGTGAGTTTGAAAATAAGAAAAAAATTAGGAAGAGTGAAGATTCACCCCAGGGAAGTAGAGAGACAATACATTGGTAACAATTGCTTTTAATCTTCTGAAAGCAGTCTCCTTTGTATTTAATTTCTAATACTGTTTGTGAGCATATGTAGTACAGACACACATTTGCAGCAGCTCTTACTTGGGCTGGTGAGTTACTGACAATAAAGTAAACAACACTGTTTCCTAAATCTGGAGCTGCTGCTAGGTTTTCTGTTGTTTATGAGTCATGCACACATGCTGTTCCTTACCCTGGCTTGGAAAGCAAGAATTTTGTTTTGCATCTCCAGTAAAGATGTGAACACTGCACTTTACACTTTCTCTGAGACAGTGCCTATTTAAAAAGACACCTGCAAAATTATGTTTCTTTTTTCCAGTCATCTGGATCTATGTGTGGTCTAGCTGCGACCCCTGAGGACCAACCTCTTTCGTGTGTGGAGGCTTTCAAATGGTATAACCCTTTGTCCTGCAGTCTTTCTGTCATCTTTTTCATGTTTGTTTGTAGTATTTACTTGCTGTCTGAAGCCCTATTATCTCAGCCTCCTCCCCTTCCCCACCTGCAGCTTGTGAAACAGTGGAAAGTATGATGTGAAGCCATTAAGGATATACCCTGAGATTTGGAAATTCTGCATTCATATTCCAGGTTTGCCATGGTGTTCTTTAGATGCTGTGTGCTATGTTACATCTGCATGGTGTTTTGCAGTTGAGATGAGCTGTGAACCTGCTGTGTCAGCTCTACCCTCAGACCTGGTGAAGATGAGATGGTGCTAGTACTGTCTCTGAATACACATAGCATTCAGTATTAGTATCTTACTGAGCCTGGACTAACAGGAGCTCTTGAGAGGCAAGATGTGTCAATACTTTAGCGATACATTAGTGCAGCTCGGTCATTTCTGCTGCGTGGCTAGCACCTATCTAACTTGCTGAAAATACAAGCAGTGGAAACTTGTGTTTAGCAGAAATAGCCTGTGTAGATTAGTTTAGAAGGCCCCAAATGCATTTAAGGAAATGGTCCTAGCAGATATTTGTCATATGTCTTTTATCTGTCAGTTTAAGAAGCTTTTCCTTTGGGACAGGAGCTGCTTTTTGGTATGTACTCATATATTCTGTGACATAGTTAACCCCCTCCACACCCATTTTTTCTTTTCAGGGCACTGGATACCCTGTTACACGACTACCTGGTAATAGTTTAGGGGTGGGAGAAGAGAAGGCAAATTAAAATTTGCAGCTCAGGCGATGCACTGAAGGAAAACTTAGATCTGTAATATATGTACAAATAATTGTGGAATAGAAAATTATCTGGAAATTTGCTTCATTTCTGCATGCGTCTTCTACCTTAATTATCAAAGTAAAACTTAGTATGAGGATACCACTTTTTGAATAGGCCACTAGCAACAGTAGGGGAGATGCTATACTCATGGTGTACAGGGACAGATCCTCTGCCCTTAAACAGATCTAAAGCCAACAAGGAATTTTCCCACAAAATGTATAAAAGGAAGACTGTCCCTTGAGGATTCATTATATGCTATGTGAATGGTATTGACATCTACTGATTTATGCAAAGCTGAGCAAGGCATTGTGTTTTGGGAAGCCTGGCTGATTTGCAGAAGGGCAAATGGCACAAATGGTTTCACTTAATCTTTGGGAGCCTGAGCATCTTGTTCAGGTCACAGACAGAATGGGCAAAGGGGTCCCAGCTTTGCACTGATGGACATTGGTTTTCCATTGACCGAACCGTGGGGCTGGTCACTGTGGGCAGCCCTTGCTCTGCAGATGACCAAAGTGGGGATTATCCTGTGAAAGTTACATTTGATTGGCAAAGCTGAGCAGAATTGCATGTGCAGAGACTGCTTTCTTTGCTGCAGACAGAAGTTTTTGAAAAATCCTCTTTTTCAGGAGAATTCTGGTTCTCAAAGCTATGTAATGCAGAACACATTCAGTGAAAATTGAATTGAAATATATATGCACAGGGGAAGCTGGATTTTGTATAATTCAGGTAAACAAAGCTAATGTGGGCAGTGTGTGTATGATATCTACATGAATTTATCAGTAACTCTTTGGGTTATACTTTCAGATGATTGTCACAGAACTGTCTCAGTATGACTTTTAGTAATACAGTTATTGCCCTTTGTGTTCTGTCCTTATACAAACCCTCAAGTTTTTTTACTCTTGTTTTTCTTGCACTGTGAAAGTCATACCTGTTTCTATTGCAAATAGGACTTCAATAACTGTTGTGCATATTTGCGAAGCTATTTGTGTCAGGAATGGCTTTTATTACTTAGGTATTTGCATAAATTATTAGCATTTGGCTACTCTAGCTTAGAATAACAACTTAAGAACACCAGAAATTAATTTGCTATGTTTTTGTCTGAAAACAAATTATGTGACTAAGCTGTGGGCAGAAATAGCCCAACATTTTCATGAAGTTAGAAGCACTATTTTGTAATGTTTCCTTGTGTCAGGATTTTCTGACGCTGTGTGAGCTGTGGTGCTTTCTGAACAGACACTGCATTTCCAGTAAAACCTTACCAGCATGGTTGCCTACTCTTACACTTTTGAGGAGAAAGTATCACTGGTGCAGGAAACCATCAGTTATGAACCAGACACAGGCGACTCTGCTGCCAGGAACAGAGCAGTATGTTTAATGTCATACAGCATACTCATCTGGCACATGATGTCTTTGATAATGTTATAGTACTAAGTTTTACTTGTAATTTACTTTTTTTAGTCTGTTGTGTGGAGCAGCTGAATTACAAATCCACATGAGGAGATCTAAATGTGCTGCAGTTCCATCCTATTACACAGACCCTCAGCTTGGTCATTTAATACTGGGGCAAGAAATGTACTGGAGCTTATGCTGGAGGCAGAACTACAGATAATTTTTGAGTATGCTGCAAGCCCTTAGGCTTTTGTTCTAAAGGGCTCTCTCTCATCCAACTGTTGGGTAGAAGTACGGAGTCAGTGTATGGGCAGGTCAGTTTTCTAGCTGGTTCTGAAACCTTAGATCTTCATTAAAAACAATGTGTTGCTCTGCATGGAATAGGTGCCAAACTCAAGGGTGATGCTTCATCCCTACTGAAGGTGAAGGGAACTTTGTTTAGTTCTTGTCTTGAACACACGTTTGGGGGCTGTTGTTTAGTGGCTGAGGTCAGTTGCTCTGTTCAGCCTAGGGAAGAGGAGATGAGGGGAGACCTTAGCACATTCTACAGCTTCCTCTTGAGGGGAGGAGGAGGAGGGGCAGGCACTGATCTCTTCTCTGTGGTGACCAGTGACAGGACCCAAGATAATGGCCTGAAATTGTGTCAGGGGAGGCTTGGGTTGGATATTAGGAAAAGGTTCTTCACTCAGAGAGTGCCTGGGCACTGGAACCTGCAGGGAAGTGGTCACAGCCCTGACAGAGGTCAAGAAGCATTTGGGCAATGCTCTCAGCCACAGGGTGTGACTCTTGGGGATGCTGTTGTGCAGGGCCAGGAGTTGGACTTGATAATCATTGAACCCTTCCAACTCAGCTTGTTCTGTGATTCTCTGATTTTTCCTCTGAATCATTAATAATGGGAACATCATGCATAATTCAGAATAGTTTGTTAGTGGATGTTGGCATGTTCATGTGCTGTAGGACTTGATTTTTAAGCTCTTTGTGTATAGCACAGCACACCCTAACCTTTAGCCCCTATTGCAGGACAAACAGGGGTGAAGGGAAAAGGAGTTTTCAAACACCTTTTGGTCAAAGATTTTTGGGAGTACTTTATGAAGAGAGTGCTGTGGGCCACAGGTCCACATAGTTGGACAGTCCTTATCAACTTTTCTGTTTTCTTGTCCTTTTTTTATGGAGCCTAGTTTTCCAGTCTGGGTGGTAGATTGTAACAGTCAAGAGATTGTGCAATAGTATTCTCTCTTTTATGAAGTAGTGTATGGGACCTCATCAGTCTCTGGTTTAATGCCAGTAGCTTCAGTGGAATTATGCCAGGGGTGAATCTTTCCCATGATTTTTAAAACTGAGCTATAACTGCTGTTTAGTCAATCTGATTCTCTAGTACTGTGTGGGCAAGAAGGTCCAGGCAATGCCAATCTATTTGCCATCATGTATTTAAGGTAAAATAAGCAAAGGGTTGATTTTAAAATTAGAGTGTTACATGAGCCTTAGAAATAAACTTCAGTCTCCCATGCACCTGGGTAGATGCTACCTGGGACTAAGATCCATTCCCTAAGGATTGAGTTGTGCCTCAGACCTGTAGCAACAGGTCTTTCCTTCCCTTGTTCCTCATGCATAGCAGCTCCCTCCCTGCTCTCTGCCAGAGGCAGGTCCCTGCCCCAGCAGCATCCATGAGTGCTGGTCTGGCAGAGAGAAGGTGGCATGGCGTGTCCCTGGCAAGGGCTGGGAACGTGGCACAGTGTTGGGTCCTGTGGGAGAAAAATTAACTGTCTGTGGGTATGAGTGTTTGCTTTTAGTGCCATTGCAGTTTCCCTGGAGCTAGTGGTTTCTTTGATACTGTTTTGAAGATCTTCTGTCTGATTGCTGGGGTGACTTTTCAAACATTGATGCTTGAGCTGTCTGAACAAAGAGTCTGCATTGGAGAACCTTCCCAGAGGGGAAGCAGGAGGATCTCGTGTGCTTTTAGGAACGTGCTTATACAATCATTTGATTTAAGAGTGCAAATATGTAACCCTGCGAGCAAAGGTACATTCAAGCAGTAACACCATGTGAACATATTTTGAGTTTCTTGGAAAAATCAGCAAACTCTCTCTCAGAAACTGTTGGCTCTGGAAAGCTGAGTATTGTGATCTACTATAGCTGGCTTGTTATCAAATCTGTAACACAATATTCAGTGAGCATAGCAAAAATATGAGGGGGAGGAAAAAACAGTATTCCATTTTGAATCACAGTCCTTGTCTAAAGAGTATGCTTTTTCTTTAGTTTTATTTTACTAAGAAAAGTATCCTTCCCAAAGTACTTGATAAACATTTCTGAAAAGTGGTGCAGTACCAGATCCCACCAGTTGAAGTGGATTAATGGATTAATCCTTGACTGAATTCTATTACAGCAAATGTATCAACATTGTATTTTTTCAAGTGAATTTCAGTAGAAACTCCAAATCTCCTATATTGATATACACAAGTGAACTGTAAAAAATAAGTTTCCTCATGTTAATTTCTTTGACTTGCAATACCAGAATAAACTATGTTCTATAATTATTGTATTAACAAAAAGAGTGAGAAGACTTAGGGCACAGAGAGGTATAAATTTTCAGATTTCAGGTCTAAATTTTGCCTGCTTGGAATGAGTTAATTTAATCTTTGCAGCAGAGTAATGAGTTAAGATGTCATAAATCTGTCTTTACTGCATCACTTGTAAGTCAGAAAATGTACTTATGTGATCTGAGAGTTAACATTCTTTTTTTCCTATTTTTTAGAGAACAGCTGTCCAAGCCTAGACAGTGTAATTCAGTGCACATATTTTGTCCTGGCTTATTAGCACAGATTTGTAATGGCTGTTTTGGAAAATGTGCTATGAATTTATCTAAAGGTCTTCATGCCGGAATAGTTAATTCCACCTTACAAATCCTTGGCACTTAACTTTCATCTTTTTAGAACAAAACACAGAGCCTGTGATTTGATGCCTTGAAGTCAGCAAAACAAAATAGTACTTTAACAGCAGCATTTACTTTGATCAGTTTTCAGCATTTGTGTTCTTGCCTTTCACATAGTACAAATTGCTTTACCAGAGTAGCAGGGCAGGAGCCTGTAGACTGTTTTTGTAGTTGGTTTCTGTGGTGATACTCAGCCTTCCATGAAACTGATCTCTGGGGACAGAAGCCTCTGCAGCTGCCTTAACCTTGCTGCTGCTGGAGACCTTAAAGGAACTGTGTGCAGAATGCAGACAGCAGTGACCAGCGTGGCCTTGGACAGAGGCAGCTGGCTCAGCAGTGCCAGCAGAGCTTTGAGCTTTGTGACTTTGCATGGAAAAATGCATTCTAGCAAACAGGACAGAACCACTGGGTTCACATCCCAGTTGTACTTTGATGCTTTTAAAGAGGAATGTGTGGGTTTTAAGGTTTTCAGAATAGCTTTAGTCTATAATTTTCAGCTATGACCAAATTGTTGTATTCCTCACAAGTTAGTCATGTATTATTTGGAGGAGTGTGTGCCAAAGGGGGCCAGACGTGAGTCTGAAGAGGAGCTTCCTCTGACAAACAGCTGCTGAAGCTGAGCCTTGCTGAGAGACCATTGCTGACATACATGCCCAGAAGGTCTGGCCTAGCTATTGATTGCACAATGAAAATGCTGGCTGTGCAACAGCTTTGTGATCAAATGAGCCCTTCACTGGGAGTGAGGAATGTGTTGGACCACGTTGACTTATTTTCCTGTACTGTTGTGCTTCTGTCTGCTTGGATAATATGCTGTCTCTTCATATGTTTTTAAAATAATATGGGCAAAGCAATAGCAGCTGCTTTTAAAATGGACTAGGTGACCTAAAAATGCCTGAGTCCGTTTAATGATTCTGGTTTCATTTTCTTCTGGTATTTGACCAAACTGGTCACAGAGCTGCCTGAGATGCAGAAGACTTTGAGTAAGGCAGTATGATTGCTCTGTGTGCTCTCATGTGACTAAAACAACAGGAAGAAATCTTCATGAAGTCTAAAACATCTGTCTTGTCTGATAGATGTTGGTTTTGAACAAATTTGTCTGAGATCAGTTGAAAAAGAGGTACTTCTCCATTTCCTTATTACCCAAAGGACTTGGCCTAGCTGTTCCTGAGGTGAAGTTTTCAGAGTGTGTTATATGTATTGTATCATTCCTGCTTTTATTAAATAATGGAGGTTTTAAATAGCAAAAATTTTTTGAAGTTCTTAATAAGAGCCGTATCTTTTACATTGACTTGACATTCTGACAAAAACACAGCCAGGATGTAAGCCTAAACTGAGTGTTCCTGTTGGCCAGTGCAAGAGGATTGTTATTGTTTTTTTATTCTTGGTTATTTAAGCACACAAACTATATTATAAGTAATTTCATCAATATCTAGGGTCAAAGGAAATCAGTTATTAGTGGGCATGGAAGTATGTTGGATGCACTTTATGCCATTTGAAGCTGAAAAAAAATCAGAATAAAATTTGAACTCCTATTTCCAAGATCAGAACTTCAAAAGATATAACAGGACTACTTTACTAAACTGAGATTATGGTATTTTTATTGTTTTGTAAGGAAACATAAGCCCAGATATAGCCCAGCCCATAAGATAATTAAATTTAATAGGTTAAACATCTTATTTATTATCAGTGATTACAGCTGAAAAGCCACAAGAATTAATGAAAGATGTTTAATTGTCATGAATTTAATAGTGCTTCTAAACACCTTTTCCTTTTTATTTTCACCTCTCGGTTTCTAGACAGAACAACAAAGCAGAGTCTTGTAAAATGAATAATTTCTCTCTTATTTTCAGGTAACAGAACTACTTTGGCTCTATAGCTGATAGAGCAAAGCAGTTTCTGTAACTAAGAACATGACTGTTTGGCATTTCAAGTGTCTGTCCTCCCATTAGAATTAAGAGCACTACCACCCTGCAGTTTGCTAAAATTAGGTATTTTATTCTTTAGAGGCAGAAAATGGAGAGAAATATGGTTCTTGGTAATCTTGGTAATCTTAGCATTTTCTTTATAAAATGTGTAAATACCACAGAGTCTTCTGCTGGAGAGGCCAGGTGTGCCAGAGGTGGCTGCAGAGAGCAGAAGATGGCACTGCCTGGCCTTCCTGCAGGCAGGGCTGTCACTGCCCAGCTGCTGGCCAGGAGAGGAGCTCGTTCTTTAAAGCAGCTTGGGTTTGCTACAAATATGGATTTACTCAGTTTTCCAACAAGTTTTAATCAAGCTTAACAAAAAGGAGGACAGGGGGATGTCCTTGATGCTCCCAGGTGTGTGTGTGTGGGGTTTGATGTCTGTCACTGTGGGGACTGGAGATAAGTTTGGTCAGTGGCATTTCAGAATCTGGTGCATTCTGCTTGTAAGGAGCTGCTACCAGTTAGTGTGAGAGCACAGCCAGCTGTTGCTAGCTTTTTTGGAAGTCCGTAAGTAGTGAAAAAAGCTGTCCTCTGGGTGTCTTGGACCTGAGACCAGGGCCTGGCTTTGACTTCATAGTGCTGGTGAACTTTTTAAGGTGAAATAAATAAAATAAAAAAGAAAAAAAAAATTTTAAAAACCCCTACCAAACAAACAGAAAAACCCGAAACAAAGCACAAAACCAATGAAACAAAAACCAGCCTACTTTCTATTTTGGAAAATGTTTTCAGCAGAAATATTTTCAATTTGGTCTCTAGCTTTCATCTAGTTAGTTTACTGGATGAATCTCCATTTACTTCACTGGTAAACTAATGGTTGTTTGCCACTATATAAGAATCATGCAATGAATTATACGTAGTGGCTCTTCTCTGTCTCAAATGTCCTTTTAAATTCTTTAGCAGGATACAGAATTAATTCTGAATCATCTTTGTGCTCATTTCTGTTTGCCACCACTCAAACTGGTGGTTATGTTCATGTTTGCTTCCTCTGTACTCTTTTTAGAAAGAGTTGTGATTGTCAGGGAACCTGTTTGTCACCAGTATGGTGGGACATCAGCTTCCCTGCTCAGTCTATGGTAGATCATCTCTCCATTGCACACTAGAGCTTTCTTCCTATAACGTGGGATGAAGTATCAAGCTAAATTCTGTCTGCTTAAACAGCTTATTAGGTGCCACAAAACCACTGTAATGTCAATTGCTAGTCTGTATATGCTAAAAAATGGCAGGCTGTTCTGTCATGTGTTTGGTTATGGTTTTGTCCAACATTGAACCCTTTCTAGAAGGGCAGGACTGGGATACAAGGAGCTGGGCAGGAAGGACTTCCAGCAACTACAAACTGGTTGTTTCAAAGCCACTTCTAACAGGTTCCCTCACTTCCATGATGTCCACTTTCCTCAGGTCATTTACCCTGTGTATCTTTTTAGCCTCTGAACACAGGCATTTTCTTTCCCTAGTGTATGTTAAGATTTCTTTTGGAATTCTGTCCGTAAAGTAATGTAGTGCTTGCTTGTGTTTCTGGATCTTTTTCCTCCTGGTTTTTGTTTGTTTAGTTTTATTTGTTTTGCAAGCTAGATTTATGCCCTTAACAGAATCAGCAGATGAGGTTTTATACTCTAAGCCAGCTTTGTAGACTACCATCTAGAAACCAGAAATCAGAGTTTTCTGTGCAATTCTTGTTATCTCCTTGTTCTCCAACTCTCAGCTTAGTGGTTTGACCTTTTGCATAAGCTATTTTTCATCAGCATATGCCAAGGTTTTCTTTTTAGCAGTGCTTTGCAAGCATAGAGCACAAATTTAACTATTTCATATTTTATTTTCTCTGTGCTGTGTTGATTGACTTTTGTGGAAGTAGATTAGTCTATAATCTTGAGTCAAGAGGTCTGAATGCTAAAAGTCATAATATATATAAAAATTACCTTTGATTCATTGTTTCAAATTCCAGGAAGTATTCACATATTTCTGTGTTTTTCTGTAGGTCACATTACATTTGAATCCAATTTCATCAGTGCATATTCACCAGAAGCCTCTGGTGTTTCTTCTCAACTCTCCTTTGCCTTTGGTCTGGAAGCTAAAAACAGAAAGACTGGCACCTGGAATCCGAAGAGTTTTCTTTGTAAGTGTACACGGTTCTCTGGCCTGCTCTCTATCATAGCTGCTTGTCACATACGGCATGGAGTTAATGGCGTTCATTTGGAAAATTTTCAAACTTGTATTAAAAAAAAAGTTAAGAGGAGGTCAAGTTTCATTGTAGGGCTCTGGGGAACAGTTAGGTGGTAGGGCAAAGCAGTTTGGAAAAAGTAGCCAATTACTTGTTATGTGAATTTAAGGAAACGAAAAGCTTCTATTCAGAATCTGCACATCATATAATTATTAATACTAACAGCCATTAGAGTTCAAAAAGCTGTGAGCTTATACCAGATTGCCAGTCCTGACTGGGAGTCTAACAGTACCATACAGCAAAAAGCCTCAGAGCAATTGGAAATATTAAGAGTGGATGCTAATTGTGTGGTCTGTGACCCCCAAAACAAAAATTTGTGTGTATTGAGCTCAGTATGTCCAGTTATGGTTTATGTCTCTGGTGAAGCTTTGGTCTATTGAAATGACCAAGCGAAGCCCAGAATGAAGTCATTTTTATTTCTCAGAAAGACTGGAGCACTGCTTATAATGCAAGATCCAAATATTACCTAGTGTTTGTAAATCATATCCTTACAGTTTGCCAGGACATTCGAGTTTGCTATTTGTAGTGAAACAGACGAGATGTTTGGATTAAATTTTTAATGCGTGACATCATGTCTAATCATGAGTCGTCTTTATGAAAGTTGCAGCTTTCACTATAATCAACTCTAATTGCAGAACTAAACTTGATTATTTTTAGTGATACCCTTATAGGGCTTAATTTTGCTCCTCCAGCACAGCTGACAGTGGTAAGCAGGATTGTTTCTGCAGCACCCAGTGGGAACTTATTTGTGTCACTGTGCATCAGCAGGACAGGAAGATGGACGGTGGTGCAGTGTAAGAACACTGAGAAGGGACACTGCTCTCTCAGTTGACCTGGTGTGATGGTGACATGGTTAAGTGCACCAAGAATTCTGTCACTTGCTGGATGCTACAAGCTTTCTGGAATTGTTTTTCTTTTTCCTGTCATCAAGGTATAAGAGTAGGAGTAGCCTTGATATTTTGAATTTTGAAGGACTCAGTCCTGTTTCCAGTACAGTGTGTTACTGACTGGTGCAAAGAATATGGGCTTGTTTTGTTGCAAGGGACTGAACTGGCTCTCAATGTTAACCCATCCCTAATCCATGTGAATAGTTAGCTCTCCATAACAATTTTGGATCTCCTTAAGTGCCATATGAATTTATGTATTTTTCCTTCCACCATGTTAAGGTTTCTATTTTTCTTTCCTACAAAAAGCTCAAAGAACAAGATTGCAGAATGCCGGGGTACTGATCCACCATTACTTCTCCCAGTTTAGACTCTGTCTTCCCTCTCACTCTTAAAGTTCTCTTTGTTCTTTCCCTAAGGTGATATTTTTGCTGTAAACATAAGCTAACTTCAGTCTCTTACCATGGATTCATCAACCTTCCCACTTTTCATGGCCCAGTTTCTCAGTAGCTAGGGTGTGTCTCAGGATGATAAGCCATGAGGCTGAACAACTTCAAATGTGGTCATCATCCGTTGCTTTCCCACAATTCCACTCTGCTCACAAGGACAAATACACTGTTTTCCCGAAAGCTTTCTGAAAAAACAGCACAGAATCATGTGGCACAGAAAACATGAAAAATGTGGAGGAAACCCTAGCATCCCCTGTAGGCAAGTGGAGTATGCCAAAAAGAGGTCAAGGGGCTCTAGTTTTGCACAGAGCTGCTTGCCTGTGTTGAGCTGTGCTAGTTTGCAACCCTTGTGACAGTCTCTGTCTTAGGAAAGGTTGTCCCTTTCGAGAATGAGGGGTTCTTGTTTTAGCTAAGTTGTGGGGCAAAGGGACATACTGCTTCTGCCCTAGTTGCTGAGAGGTTCCCTGCCTCTGTGCCAGAACCTTCAGTGAGTTCCAGACAACTGACCCTAGGACTGTACATAGCAGCTCCAAGGGCTGCAGAGTGCAGAGCATGCTTCCTTAGCCCTTGTTTAAAAATACTTAGCTCTGTGGCTCTGACTTGTTCAGTCTCCTTAAATGTATAGCCAAAACAGAAAATTGAGTATTTTGAATCATGAAAGATTTCGAATTTGAAAAAACTTTTCTAGTGCCCATGAATTCCATGGCACGCATACCACAGGAGTGTCATAACTATTGTGTCTGTCTCTATGGAAGCATCAGGCAAGATATTAGTTGACTTTCCAGCTTTTCCTTCAGACTTTCCAAACAATATATTATTCACAAGTTTATTAATATACTGTATGTAAAATATGAATTGCAATGATTAAATCCTAGTTAGAATGATAAGTAGTGTAAAGAAGTTTAAATGACAGCTTCTGGGACTTGCTGCTGATAAAGACCACACTGCTAGAGCCAGGTCAAAGTGTGTAGTGAAAGGATCATGTAGCCATTAGTCAAGTCCTAGCTCTTTATTTCTTTTTAATATTAGCTTTTTTTTCATTGTAAGGTGTCATAATAAAGTTCTCAAACTGTTACAGGGACATGTGCTTTGAGTAAGTAAATAAATAAAAATAAAAAATTAATTATATTGTAAGTTTCACAGTTATTTCTAACAAAGGTATCTCCAGGATATGAGTAGATGATGAATTGGAGCACAAGTGCTGTTAGTAGCATTGTACAGGTGGAGAAGCCAAGGCACACTGAGCTTGAATGGTGATTGTACTGGAAAAGAGAGTAGAGTTGGGGCTGTGTGTTCTCAGTGTCCTCATTACCAAAATGGTCTGTTGCCTTCATTATGTGAATTTGTTGTTTAAATTTCTATTAAAGCTAAGCTGCCCCAGGGAAGGATGAAAATATTTAAAGCTTGTATCAGCACATATCCAAAAGACTGGGAAAATACAATACCACTGAGTTGGGCTGGAGTTTAACTTCTTATCACATAGTTTGGGCATGGATTTTTGCCTTTGGCCTGGTCCTCCATCAGTTAAGAAGCTTAAAATGAATGTGGGAGAAAATCCAGGCTTTGGGTGCATGGTTATAATGTGGGGGAAGCACAAATTGCCTTCTTGGTAAACATTTTTTCAGTATGGACATGTAGATTTGGTGTATACGTGTGGTTTTGCACTTATTCTTATAATGTAATGCACAGTTTCACTCAGTGACTTGTCATGTGCTTTATCTTCATGGAAACAGCTCATGGTTTCATTTTCACAAAATGTCTACTGGTGGCTAAACCTCACAGTGGAATACATTATCATTAAGATTCAGTATGCCCCAAACAAACCAAAGTTTGTGTTGGGTTAGCACCAGGATTTTTTTAATGTCATGTTTTGAAGAGTTTTTCTCAAAGTGGCACTGAACGGAAGCACAGTGGTTCTCACAGAATACAGTACTCTGGAGGAAGCCATCATGACAAGGCATGGCTGCTAAGGGGAGTTGTGCTTCACTATTCTGTTGCCTGTGTTGTCATTTTGCTTCTCAGGGTGCTTTCCCCATCTATAAATCAGAAATAACACTAGTGAGTAGTCTTCAGAAAAAATTTGGGCGTCTTGATGTAAACCTGACAAAAATTTTCTCTGTGTGCCCGAGAAAGAGAAAAGAATATATGGTGTCTGCCTAGTGTGGTGTTAACAATACATTCAGCATGGACAGGGTTATTTTCAGACTTTGTATGTGTTGCTGTATATTGATGGGTGAAGTAGGTGATGCTGTGAAATTATTGTAATTTAGTAAAATAAGTCTTGAGTTTATTTTCATTGTGTTAAAAATAAATGTACCTTAGTATCATGGCATTTCAATCCAAAAATACCTGAAATGAGTTAGTGCATGGACTGCCTGACCTAAGTAATTTTAAATCATCACTTCAGTTACTGGTGCATGTAGTCATATTAGTCTGATTGTATATTTGTACATGTCACAAAAATACAGCAGTTTGGGAATTGGGCACTTTCTGTTCAAGTGTTTGTGGGCTTATCACTCTGAAGAGTATTGCATGGGTAGGAAACTCTGTTCAGTTCAGCAAGGGGAATGCTTGGGATTCGTGCTACATTTCAGTTTTTTTCCTCTGCAGAGAATAAATGCCAAAATTGCATTATAAAGGGGAGTGGGAGAGGAAGTTGAAGGACATCTTCACTGGTGATTAGACTGGTTAGATTATGACAGATCACAGTTTTATGTAAGCTAGACAGCTATTGTAGAAACTGCTTTTACCTGTGATCTTGGTGCAAGTCAATATTGCAGAAAAACATTACCAGACCTCTTCCACTGCCCCACTTTTAAGTTTTCTTACAGCAAAATAGTTTCCTTCCTTCCCATCAAGTCGTCATTTCTCTCCTTCCGTACAACTAGTTTATTGCGAACACGTCTTGGCAGAAAACCAGAAGTTTTATGAAACTGCACAGAAAGAGGGTTTTATAGGTGCTACTCAGCAAGTAATTTCTTTTCTTTATATTTGGTAGCTTTTTCAATTGCTTTTATAGCCTAGGAATGCCTTTACTCAGCAAGTGGAAGTAGCGAGAATTAAATCAATGAAAAAAAATCCCAATCCTTTGTGATTTCCTGTTAGAAATAACTGTTAGAATAGATCCAAAACCCCCTTAAATATCTACATATGTCACTTTATATGATTTAAGAAGTGATGCTTCAGCTTTTTCTCCGAGTTAGTTATTCAGGCAATTGAATGAGTAAGAGTTATGGATAAGAAAACACTTATGCAAACAAGTAACCTTACTTGCAAGAGCTAGCTATGCGTGTTAAGGTAGTGAAATGGAGGAAGCAAGAGCAGTAATGATAAATACAAAACCAGCTCACTTGCTCTTGGTTTGACTTTTGAAAAGATAAAATGAAACCTTTTAAAGAAGACAAAGTAATAGAATGAAGAGTTTAATTATTAGTCATTTCTGTATTTCTAAGAAGAAGAAAAGCTATGTTCTTGTTACTTAAGCCAGTTGCTGGTTTATTCCTCTCACTTCATGAAAATATGGTTCACATATTTTGGGTCACTGCCACCAAACCACAGGCTGTTCTATGGTTTGCACTAGATTTGGATGACTGACAAAACTCACTGAAAAACAAGTGCTATTTGTTTTCCTGTGCCTAGTATTTAACGGGAAATCAGGAGGCTAAATTTCCAATCACTGGTTAAACAGACCCAGATGTGAACAGAGTGCTCTGCTAGGAGAGGAGTGAGGAAGGATAGGAAATGCATGACTAGTGATAAATTTGGTATAAATAGTGACCTTCCACTATTCAAAGTAAAAGCAGTAATTTTCAGTGTTGTGTAACTGTGTGAAGAGGAATTTAAAAGGACGTTTACATTACTGTAGGATCCTTTTTTTTTATAAATCTTCTTCATTCTTTTACTCAGGAGCTGGAAATAATCCTGTAGTTGCCCTTTTCCACTTGGAAAAGTTCATATTCTCCCTTCCCCTCCCCACACCGTTTCCTTGCCTTTTGAAAAAATGTGAAAATTAACATTTTGTGTCAAATTAAAAGCAGTGTTTAGTAAACAGTAACTCTTACTATGCTTTTCAAAATGGTAAATTTCCCTGTAGACTGTCTCCTGCTTTTCTAAAGTCTATATAAGTGGGTTACTCCCAGAAATATTAGGGGGACCTCAGGCTACATGTGGTGGTGATTCTTACGTTCTTGGCAAAAGAGCAGAAGGATTTTGTCAGCAGTAGGAATGGCAGAAAATGACAGGGTAGTAAAGACATGCTTGAAAATGATGCATGTAAAAGGAGTTTAAGAGTACAATAACCCTAGTAAGGCATCTTTAAATATCTAGGGGGTTGAGGGTTTTTTTCCCCATTCAAAGCTTGCTTCAGGAAGACAATGCAGAAGAGAAGTGCTATTTCTGGCTTAGGAAGCAAGATATAGTACATTAAATGAATATGCAGAGTATGGTAAAAAAATTCTGTGTGTGTGATGTCCCAAAATAGGGAAATTTTATAATGTATAGCTATCTTCTGCTTTCACTGTAATCACTTTGGTTTGGGCAGAAATATTTCAAGAATACCAACTTGCCAGTAAATTTCACAGGAAACTAGGCAGGTCCTTGTGCCTTAGTTTCTTCTTTCACAAGACTTCAAAGGCCTGCGGGTTTTTTTGGGAGCCTGGTTTGCTAAGAGTGCCATGGAGTTCATACAGATCCCATGTGATTTAAGACACTTTTCAGGACTCAAGCTCTATTGTGTGGTGTTTGTTTCAGCTTTGAGAGTGGGCTGTCCCTGTGGGTCATTGCTCCAGCCAGAACTTGTGTTAGGAGTGTGGATAGGCCAGACCTGGATGATCTGCCTCTTGTATCTCCTGCTGATCTTTCTCATTGCTGCCTCTGACTGATCCTAAGCATTCCTCCTTCCCCAGACCCATCACTTTCAGAACCAAGACAGCTGGTAGTCAGGAAGATGTGGACTTGAAGTTAATCCAGCCTGCAAGAGTGAGGAAACAAAGATTATTCGGGCATTTAGTGGTTGAGGTGTATTCCCAAACCTATCTTGAAGGAAGCTGAAGGACCTGGAATGGGCACCTATGATAGTCTTTTCTGTATGGTCGTGGCTCCTTCCTTTCTTTGCTTGCCTCAGTAAACAGGGGGCTTAGCCAGTGGAAGTTTACAGAAGCAGGCAGTGGATTTTGGCAGACAACTGGTGTTAGTGACGTGGAGATAATAAATCACAACAGGTTGTGTTACTGAGTCACTGATTCCAGTGGAAACTATAGCTGCAGTTGCATAGATAGGCTTTAATTCTCCCCTCACTTCTTCCACTAAATTGCCTCTAACTTGAAACAGAATCCCTGGAAAAGCTTCTGCTACCTTATTTTATTCATATCAAACAAGTGTTACATTGAGTCTATTAAGATGTTGTTAAATTAAGTGGACAGTAACCTGTGTGCAGTTAACAAACTCCTGCTGAGCCTTAAACTTTGGTAACAGATTTCCCCTTTACATGGATTTTCTTGTTTGTTTCTTTGTCATTCTAGTAACTGTTCCTTGGGGGTTTTGAAAGTTCCACTTGATTTGACACAGATTCAGCTTTGATAGAAAATCCCAGGATCTTTTTCCTAGATATATAAAGATGTGCAGGAGTCTTCTCTCTGATCTCGTAAGGTTCTGCTTTCATCCTGAGAAAACATAGAACGGCCTTAATTATATAAGGATCTTTGATAGCTGCAAAACTTACTATCTCCTAGGAAGTTGAATTAAAATCTAAAATGTAATTAAGATAATGCTTCTTATGTATGCTTTTAAAAATGTGAGAACTGGAAGTGGAATTTTGTAATGACTGCATGTGGTCTTAAGAACACTAAAATGAAAAATTTTATCATTGCCTGAAAACATCACACCTCTGTAGCTGTAAGGACTATGCAAATTTGATAGATGATTCACAAATGTGGCATGTAATTTCAAAAGCAGCATGTTTCTTATTCACTTGTTGAAGAGAATTGTTGTCTTGATGATTAAAGATGTTGTATATGGGTTTATGAACAACAAAAGATACATTTTTGAGTTTTGGAATACCTGATATTTCTCCATCTGTGGCCTTCTGCAAGAGGATAAAATTGCATCAAAGTACAATACCAAAAAACACCAGCTGACTCTGATCCCCATGTAGGCTGCTCCAATAGCTGGTTCAAGTATTTTGATATTATTCTGAGTAGATATACTTCTCTCCTACAGGTTCCATCATAGTTTTGATACTGTATAGCTCAGATAAAAATATGAAGGATGCTGCTTCTTTTCCTCCCAGTATATTTGCATCAATCATGGCTGTAGGGGTGGATTAGGTGGTCACTTGTGCTGGCAGGCCCTGGATGGGTAGTGGTGTAGCTGTTGTTGTGAGGGGAGGGTTCATGCTGGGTGGCTGTGGATGCTTAACTTTGTATCCTGAGTCATTTCCCAGAGGTGCCTACCTCTCTCTCTCAAGGCTGAATTATGAACTTGCTTCCTACTTGGGAGTTCTGAATTATAACTATGTTAAATACTTAAAATGTTATAAAGCAAAGTAAATATCCCCCTGGATCAGATTCAAATTTAAAAAAAAAGGCAATAAACATTTAAAAGGAGAGAAGGAAATAGGTAAAATAAGCAACAGACTATGCTATTTTGTGTGTGCAGTATTCATGCTCACCACTGGATATATTTGAGATTACTCAGGTTTGGTTCTGAGAGTTGTTCCTTCTGGGGAATAGTAACTTAGAACATTTGGCACTTCTGCCAGGTAGCTGATGTCCTGAACTACCATGGCAGCCTTGCAAGGGCAGTTTTATTCAGACTGGAAACTTTTCGTAAGGATGTATGAAGGCAATTTTTGTTTTGTCCCCCCAGCATGAGGGGTGTATGTTTCCATGTCTTGGGATGGTGTAGAGAAAAAACAGGCCCTGTTTTCCCCAGTGGTCAGCAAGGTAGTAGTGTATGCAACCAAAATATGTTCCTAAATACATTTTGTTCTTTGATGGAGTACTCGGGTTTTGGTGGCATATTTTCAATACACTATGCTTGATCCTCATTTCCTCTGAGGAACAGCCCTTTGAGCTGTGGTGCTTGCTGTGGTTAGTGGCCATGGCCAGGATCTTTTGGTCTTGCAAACAGATTTTTCCATGTCCAGCTTCTTCATTTAGCCTCAGAAAAGTGACAGGACATGTAGGTTTACTCAGCAGCAGAGGATGTTTCCAGTGCAGTTCCTTTTCATGTCCTCACAACAACTGGAAGAAATAGAGCTAGGGCACTCTTTCCACTCTGCAACCTCAGAAAGTAACCACTAAAGGAGTTGAAGGGAGGAGATAAGAGTGTCTGTGGCAGCAGTCTCTTAATCACTCAATCAGTGCATAATTAGTGCTCAGATAAAAATTGGTTAATTCCCAAATATTTAAAACATTATTTGCCTTTAATGCCTTGCATTATCCTAAGCATGTTAGATTTGCTTTTGATTTGTTCTGGAGAGTAAGTAGTTAATGTTCAAGGCAGGTGTTGAAACAGTGATGGTTGCCTTTTTTGGAAAGGTCTGTTGAATTCTTTCCAGAACAAATAACGTGCTTGGCTCACTTAACCTTGCCTTAGGTCTGTGTAGTAAAAATCCCAACATTGGCAAGCACAGCAGAACTCTGCAGTCCTTTCTAAAATCTGGGTAGTGGAACCAGCATTTCAAATAGACCTTAGTATGTGATTGAAAAATGTAAGTATTATAAGCTTCATGTTTGTTTAAAGATGTTTACTGTATGATCACTTGGTGAGGATGCTTGTGCCAGACTTTTTAGCTGCTCTGCTTTCTGTCTCTTGGTTCCTCCCTTGAAGCACGTGGTCACTTTGATAGGATCTGTCCCTCAGGAAGACATTTGTCATGCTGCAGGATGATGAAAAAGGTTTTCAAGTTTTAATTAGTAATAAATGAAAAAGCAAGTGTATTCTGAGGAAGATAGCTGTTGTGTTAGCATACATTTAACTATCTCAAATGAAAAATACAGCAAAAATATAGTACTACAAGGGAATCCATTTCTTTGTTTATTTAGAAGGAATAATATTTTTTCTTATGCTGTCCTCAAATGTTTAAAAAGACACACTGATGCTGCTTTACCCTGATGCTGACCATTAAAAAAATATGAAAAAAATGTGTAAATGAAAACCAACTACTGCACTTACTGGATAAACTGTTTGTCTCTGAGTATGGAATGCCAACATCTATTCAATATTCCTGCAAAATAATCACTGATTAAGTCCTTAAATCTTGTGAATTTCATGCATGGGAGATTTTTCTAGTTAGGCCAAAGCTCTATGAAAATGCCCCATGTGTCTCTGATAAAAAAGTACACAATCCAGTATGACCTGGCATGTTCTGTGTCAGTGCCAGCCTCTGAGGCTGTACACTTGGAATTTACACAGGATTTGATGTGTTAGGAGCATCATAGAGATGCTCCATGAAGTCAGTCTGTGCCATAGCTACTTCTAGGTGGTGGAAATACAAGGTGAATGCCATTTGCTAAATACATTATAGAGATAACTGGTTGCTCTCCTTTCCTAGAACTGGATTAACTCTAATGGCAGACCTTGCTTCCTTATTTGAGGACTATGAGAGTGTTGATAGAATGTGGTGTGGTCTGTGTTACACTGAATAATAAAGACTTCCTTTCATTTAAAAGAAGCATTTTATGGTAGTCATTTGACAACAAATAAGAAAGATTATTCAGAATTGAAACAGATATTAAACTTTGAAAACTATTCTGGCAAAAGGATTCCTAAGGTGTTTTTTGTGACAGGTCTGGTCAAATTGAACTCTGAATTACCCGTGCCTTCTCTTAGAGAAGAATATGTGATATGTGCATAATAAATGCTGGCATTATACCTGGAGACACAGGGAAGAATTTGCAATTTATTTTCACATGCCGAAGGATGTAATTTATGTATCTACTTTGACGAGTATTTGCAAGTGCCAAACAATTTGGTATGTATCACTCTGAAATAGTGCTGACAACAATAGCTTCAGGGAAGGTAATAGTTTGTTGCCATTAGTTAATTTCTGTAATTGGAACCTGGCTTCAGATAATATGTGTAAAATAATTAGGTTGAGAGATACTTATGTGTAAATAATGCGGTGGACAGAAATTGTTATGATTATTTTTATTATTTGTTTCTCCCTCTTTGAGTTATCAGTAGCTTTGGCTTCTCAGTTGGGTAAAAAAAATATTGTTCTACCAAAGAAGTCTGGGTTAGTAGAAAGATGTGAAAAGGGAACGGGGAGGAGAACAACAGGGTGACTCAGACTTCTTCCTGGGATGCTCAGAGGACAACAGAAAAAGATGGAATGGTGGTACTCCGATGAACCTTGTCTGCTGCAGTGGTCTGGAAGTAGGGGCTGTGTGTTGTATCTGAACAAGCTACAGGGAGTATGTCCAAAGAAGTCTTCACTGATGATTTCACACCCTGAAAGCTTGTTCATCTTGCTGTGCTTTCCCTCAAGTACATATTCTTCTTGACTTGCTATTTAGATCTTAGTGAAAGTGTCCATTGAAGGACCAGCCTGGGCAGGGCATGCAGGCCCCAGTCCTTGAGCACCTTGAAGGAAGAGACAGAGAAGTGTATGGATGGGTTGGGCAAATGAAGGAATGCTGCTCTTTCACCACTTCTTCTAGGGACCCCTTGAGAGCTGACAGATGTCCTGGAAGTGTTGGCTACATCCATCTGCAGGGACAGGCGAGTCAGAAGTTTGCTGTTGGGATGATGTTGCATTGTAGTAAATCTGGAATGACATGTTTATCTTGAAAGACCAACACAGGTGGAAGCAGGTCACAATCTGAAAGAGAGTCTGACCCTTTGCCACCTTCTGTTTCTGAATGATGCTACTGCCACTCCAGTGAAGTTGTATTTGAACATCTTTGGCTTTTTTGCAGAGCCTCTTACACCTCTACCTACAGTTTTTCCATTTTCACTATTTTAAATAACATTTTAGTCTTTCCATTCAAGACTTCAGTTAATGTAACCTATTTTTAAGAATTTTTCAAAAGATATATATAACTCATCTGCTTGATCTATTAAACTAAAATATTTCCTCACTTTCTGTGAATAAAGCAACAGTAAATACTATCCTTTTCTCTTAGCCTTTCTCTTTCCTTACATTCTATAACTGGGCTGGCCTTTATATGTCACTGAGCTTGGACCCACATTCTTTCTGATTTGGGATTTACTTCAGTAGTTCCCAGGTTTATTTAGCTTCACATTCTTATCTGCCTTCATTTCTTCAGACCATCCTCTTCTTATTCTCTCCCTCCCTTTGCTCCCAAAGCTTATCTCCCCTTGCAGCACTGTGGTTCCACTTCTGCAGCAGTATAATTTTGGAGAGTGGCTCAGAGCCCTCTGTTATTCATCTGCCCTGTGCACCCCACCTGGGCTGATGGGCACTTCATTTAAAAAAAAAAAAAAATCTCTGAAGAGGGAATCATTATGCAGATGTTAAAACATGTGACATTTGGGTATTTTTGGAAATAAGCCATAATCACCTTCAGTCACTGCATTTGGGTGTGGCAGATTACATTGCCTAAACATGCTACATGTCTGCATGGATAAATGTACCACAGTAAAATGTGTTTTTATTCCCATCAGGTGTCTTTAGGTTCCGTTGTTCAGTTTGAGAAGGGAAACTTCTCCTTGTCAGCAGAAACAGAAGAAAAGTTTTTTCCTGAGAGAAATGAACATCTGCTGCAGTGGGCCCAGAAGGAATATGGAGCAGTAACATCTTTCACTGAATTTAAAATATCAAGAAACATCTATATTAAAGTAGGAGAAGGTAAACCAAAACAAAACCAACTGAACTCATAGACACTTTCAGATACTGATAATGTGTTGCTTGTATTTCACTTACTTTAATTTTTAAACATACTTCTCATTTTCCAAGCGGTATGATATGAAAGGGGAAGGCAGAGAAATAAGAGCAAGCCTAAAGACCAGACCTTGGATTTAGGCAACTTTTAATAGATTCTGGTGCCATAACTTTATGCTCGTAAATGTGGATGCAATTGCTCAGAATCTTAGAAGAGTCAAATTTTGCCTTTTAAACAGAATCAGCTACTCCTGGTGATTGTTTGGGTGGATTCATCTGAAGAAGTGGAGACCTTGAAGTAGGGGAAAATTTCTAGAAAGACCTGAGTTATGTTTCTTTTTCTCAGTATTTGCTTGTATAAGGACCCAGGCTTCTTTGGGCAAAGAATTATTGCTTTCCTCACCAAACTGAGTTACCTCAGTCTGTCCTTATGTATTTTCATCCCAAGGAGAAAGATTTCCTGTCCCTGTGAGCCACATGCCAGATTCTTCAGGTGGCCTAGTGCAGGTGGGAGAGCACGCTGGCTCCTCTGGGACTTTACAGGCCCATATTGGGGTGGAGTTCAGGCTGTAGCTCCATAGCTCAGCAGTGTTGGCACAACATAACTATATGATCCTCTGCAGGAATATCTCTACAGAAACTCTCAAACAGCTGAACTAGCTGGTTACAGAAAAGAAAAAAACAACGAAAAGCCTTCTGTGGAGAAAACGTTCTTTCCTAACCACATGTATCTGATCATTTGATTTCCTGACACATGAGGCTTGCCCCCCAAAATCAGAACATGCCTGAGTTAGTTTTATCCAAATCCTGCCAAATTTGTAGAGGATTCCCCTGTGTGGGTTTGGTTTTTTTTTTTTTTTTGGCTCTACTTGGCAGCAGTCTTGGATTCTAATGCCAGAAAATCATTCAGAAATATATTTATTAGCTTACTAAAGTGCTCTTGAAACATATACATGGGAGTAGTCATCTTTGCATTGTGGAGACAAATATTTAATTAAGTACATTGAAAAAAACAGATAAAAATTTTGTTTGTTGATTTGCATGTCTCCAGTCAAACCAGGAGGCTAAAGAGGAGAGTTTTGCATCATCTTTAGAATGCACTAAAACACAATTTAATTAGAAGTAAGTACACAAAATGGAACTTGGCAGGCAACCAAAATAGACAGTTTCTGAGAAGGCTCCTACAAACTAGCTCAGCTGTAACCATATTTGATTTTGATTTAAATTCTTGGCAGAAGAATGAATATGCGTGTATGTGTGGGGGTTATGCATGTGTTCAGGGGTGGGGACAGGGTCAGTTCTTGAACTGCAGCAGTTGTGTGAGGAGTTCTGTGAAAACCACATGAGATGTGGTCCTGGTCTGCTTCTCTGCAGAGGGAACAATAAAATCACTGGATTTCTCAAACCACAGCATACAGTGATGTACAATTTGGGCTTTTCATGCAAAACTTACGCTCCTCGTATGATTTAGTAAGGTACCCTCAGCTGACAGTCTGTGAATCACTGCTAGTATTGCTCATAATCTCTAGGAGGTCATACAAAGCAATTTCTTGCTGTGTGACTGATACAGAATTTGATGGCTGTATCCATGTAATTGTCTACATTTCAGCTTCACTCAAGTTAGACAAATCTGAAACTGGAGGATGTAACATTTTAGAAGGGTAGGGTGTAGCTGAATTCAGCAAACAGAAAATGCAAGCCAAAGGACAGAAAGATCTGAAGAAGGCTGATCTTTCATAGAATAAAGCTGCCACTGATGCCGTGGATCTCTTAAGTCACTTTTGAAGCTGCGAATGAAAGGCAGCTGAGAGCACTAGCAAACTGGATCAGGGCCAAGTGCATCTGAATCCTGTTGATTCTAAAGAGTGGCTGATCAAATACTGCAGGGATGGTGATCACAGCAAGAATTTTAAGGGGCCAAAATGGGGGTGTGGAAGAAGGAGGCACAAGAAGTGGGGTTCTTGTTCTTGCCTTTGTTTGTGTAGTGAAGGAGATGGCAGAGTGAATGCTGTGATAATCACTGTCAGATTCTAGAGAGCAGGACTGTTCATGGTGACAGTGGTCTTGGTATGTGTTTTTCAGCAGAAGTCAGTTTAATTCCTAATGCTTCAGTAAGACATGATTGAACAAGTGAGGAAGTCCTATCAGTTAGCTAAATATTACCTAATGCATCTAGTATCGCCAGTAAATCCAGGGCAAATGTGCTAGCCTGAAGGGACCCTAATTTCAACACATTTCTTAGCTGAATAAGAAAAAAAGAATTAGCTTTAACAGTAGCTGAATTGGAAAATGTACAGTCTATTTACAGATGGTAACACTGTGCTTCTGTCCTGGCAGAAGCTGAAATATCAGTCCTGACTTTGAATTTATAGCCAGTACACATATCCTGCGTGCCATGCTTGCTTGGTTTAATGCTTGCACATGGTCACATTGTGTCTGGCTTAGCTGTGTGTCCTGCTGCGAGATGAACACTGCCTAGAGTTTCCATCCTCCCTCCTGAGACCCCTGTAGGCCCTTCCCTGATCCCATTTCTATCCTGCCGTTAGATGCCTGCCAAGGTTCTGATCTCTGTTGTGCTAAGAGCTAGCAAACTGTGAAATACACATGAACAAGCCCTACCATCAGAGTGCCCAAGGAAAATTCCAAACACCTTGCTTATGCCCAGCTCAGATTTTGAAAGGCAAGCTCTGCTTGGATGGGATTTTTATTGCTGAATCCAACTTCTGCTGCCCAGGGTGCCTGTCTTGGAGAGTGACTCTTGATTAACAGCGCTCATTTGCACAAAAATCTCCTCAGTATGATGTTAAGCTTGGATATTCAACTTTAGCCAAGAACCTGTGGATGACACCTAATTTGTGCAGAATAGAGCAGACATGTCTGTCCTCATCAGTAAGATGAAAGTGCTGCACACAGAAACTAGAGATCCTGGTGTGATCTGCTGTGTCCATGCAGGCAGCCGGCACTCCCGCAGGAGGAGGTGCCTGCCGGCCACTGCGCACAGCTCCGCTGCTTTCTGCCAGCGGGGCCCCTCGGTGCCCCGGCCTGCTGGCCACAGACCCTCTGCTGAGGGTGTTGCCTGCAAACCTCACGTCTGATTCCATAGTGGGAGCCTGGGGAGATAAGAGAGGCGCAGAATCCATAAACTGACTGACTGTTGGCTGGTTTGGTAATGTTTTTAATTGATTGCAGACACCTGCAGTCCCTTTCCAAAGTAGATAGACAGCCCTGAAACTAGTAAAGAAGTGATACGTAGTGAGCAAAGACAGATGAAATGGATCCCCTTTTCTTTCTGCTCCAGCCTGATATTGGTAACTGGTGTGGCTGAGAGTAAATACATTCTGGTGTGAATGTCAAGTAGCCCGTGATAGAGTTGAAATTTGCTGCAGAGGAAAAGCATGCTATCGAGTGGGGGCCCAGGCTGGGGAGTCTCTGTGCTTCTGGCAGCAAGAGCAGCACTTCTGGAGAGCTCCAGAGACGCCTAATGGAAGTGCCAGGAGCAAGAACTGAGTCCTTTGCAATGGCAAATGATAGCACGTGTGGTAATTACCCACAAACTACTCCAGAACTGTTATTTTATGGCCTGAATCATGTTGTACAGCAGTTAAGAAGCAAATACCCAGTGTCTCTGTGTGTGTGTGTATATATATGTATATTTAAAAATTCAAGCTCAGCATAGATCATTTGGGATCATTTTCCATTCTGTGCAGTTGTGGGAGGAGCTGGCAGATCTGCAGCTGCATTCAAGACTAATCTGGCAGGGCACATACCAGATGTTAGGGAAGTGCTTTGCTTGGGCAGTTTGAATAGTTACAGCCTTATACAGCTTCAGTACCTTCTGTAGGGGACACGACAGGGTTAATATTCAAAGGCTGCTTTGTATAAGATCAGGAGAAGAAACTCCCCTGATTGTTTCTGCAGAGACCAGGGTCACAGGAATCTCTGGTCTTCCTGCAAAGCTGGGTAGCACACACAAATGCACTTCAGAGGTGACATTTTAGTTCTCATTTAGAGAGTGCATGGCCTCAGCACAGCTCATAAGAGTTTGTTCACAGCTTTGTGTTTGCAAGGCATGCTAGTTGATTTATTTTCTTTTGGTTGTTTGGGGGTTTTTTTTGTATCTTGCTTAATAGGAAAACTCTTGTAAAGCAATGGTCAAAGACCCAGCCATGTAGAATTGTATTCTTACAGGACTTCAAGTGTTTGAACGTGGTACTTAGTCCTTCTATGTATTATGACAATTCATATGTCAAGCTATCTCAGAAAGGCAAAGTGCTCCTGATTCGCAGTAGAAATACTGTTTCTTGGGGTACAGTAATATAGGCTGTGCGTGAGAATTTCATATGAAGTGACTATTTTTTATGGTTTGTATTTTTCACTAGTGGCTCTTCACTCAAAAGGTGGCTGGGCACTGGAACAGTCACCCCAGGGCAATGGTCACAGCACCATCCTGACAGAGCTCAAGAAGCCTTTGGGCAGTGCTCTCAGCCACAGGGTGTGACTCTTGGGGATGGTCCTGTGCAGGGACAGGAGTTGGACTTGATGACCCTTGTGGGTCTCTTCCAACTCAGCACGTTCTGTGATTCTGTAATGGTCATGTTCAGCTTTTTGGTTAAAACCGAAAGAGAGATTGAATAGCTGTGCTAGAATTTCATCATTTCAGCTATGCATATTGTGATCAGAGTTTTCTTAATATCGACAGCTGATTCCATAATTTTCTTGATGCTTTTAATTTTCTATGTGCGAGAGAAATGCAGTATTTGTTGCTTTCTAGACAATACTGACTCTGCATACACAATATATATGAAATATATTGAGTAAGGAAATGGAAAGTACTTTCTGTAGTATTTAAGAAATGGTAAGTTTATAATAACAAGAATAAAACATTTTCCACAGAGAGAAGGAGTTGGTTCCAAAAGGTATCTCTGAGTAAATTGCAATAGAAAGAAATCTCTTATAAAGATGCAAGGAACAAATTAAATGTATTTTATTCATTTTGAGAAGTTTTTCACATATTTTCCTTCAGAATTGTTTTCAAATTTCTCTTTGCAGGGATTTTCTTTCATCAAGTGTTTAAATCTGTAAATAGTAACTATTCAGTTTAGAAGTATATATTTTATATTAAAAAGTTGATGTATTGGTGCAACAGTAATCTCACTTTCAATACGATGATTTATCATATGTGCTTATAATAGATGGTAGATACACCTTTCAGCAATATAGTGAACACTGAAGTTGATGTGATACATGCATACATGTAGGCTGACATCTGTGTTTAAAGGTCCATAAGCTTTCTTTTTTTTTCCGCCTCCAGATCAAGTTTTTCCTCCCTCGTGCAACATAAAAAAGAATTTCCTCTCTTTAAATTACCTTGCGGGATACCTACAACCGAAACCAGCGGAGGGGTGCCTTATGTCTAACTTAGTCCAAGAAAGAGAAGTTCATATCATCGAACTAAGTACTCCAAATTCCAATCCTAACAGGTAAAGTATCATCTAAATAGACTAAAACTGTTTGAAATAATAGCTAAAAACTTCACTTGTCCTGTAAAAATCAACTGAAAGTAGCCATTTCATCCTTAAAGAAAAGCTTGGGCTTTAGTACTTTGCCTTAAATAGAAATTGGTTCTTCAGTATGTAAAGATCTTGAATTCTGCTTCATAATCATAGTATTTTTCTGAACAAGACTGCAAAGCACAGCTATTATGGACTATATACTGCTCCCCTTCTTGCTCAATCAATCACATTGTTCCAAGGATAAGGTGAATAAGGGAATATCAGTAAGGGCAGTATCTGACAGAGAAGTTTTAAGGTTAGACCACTGTATGAGAGACCACGTTTGAAAGTAATCTTAACCTGTCACAGGTAGGGATAACTGGCAGCGAGGTCTAGGACAGTGGCTTCCAAACAGTGTCTAGAGGCTGCAAGTGATCTGTGTTCTGTGGTAAGTGTTCCACAGTTGCTCTGAAGATTCACAACAGTATTTTCTGTCAAGTTTCCGGTTGAGTTTAAGAGATAGTTTGATAGTTACAACAAATGTTAAGGGTTGACAGTGGTGCACTGACCAAAAAACTTTTGAACTACTGGTTATGAAAAGTAATTCTCTGTACACTTTATGAGAATTTTCTCAATTGTCAAAGGTACCTTTGGGAGGTAAGACATTTAAAGTATTCATCCTTTGCTGGTCTTTCCTAGATCTTAGTGGGAGAACATGCGTGGGGTTTGCTTCAGATCGTCGTACTTGGAAAGCCTCTTCCTAAGTGCCAAGTATGATTGCTAGAACAGAAATTTGCTATGAAACTTAGATGGTTAAAATTTAATCACAGATAAGGTAGAATTAAAATCCTGTCTCCTTACTGCATTCACTGGGTATCTGGCATTGTCTGGTTCTGCTCCTCATGCAGCTGCACGTGAGTGCATCCTATCCCTAATGAGAAAATCACACAGGGAGATGGAGGTGGGAGGAGGTGTTTTTGTGAAAAGGATAATTCTTATTGCAAGATGTTGAACCCAGAGCCTGAAAGTTTTCTTACATAGTAACCTGGGGAGAGCAAGAAAGTGTTGAGGTGTAGTGGAAGTGGAGTAGGTAACTCCAAATGGTGATGCAGCCCCATCCTTAACAGAGCTGAGGCTAAGCATCATTCCAAGTCCCTTGTAGTGCTACACAATGACAGCCCTGGTTCCAAGCTTTTGGCTTTGGATATTTGTACAATAGGAATTTGCTTCTGAGATGATAACACTGCAAAAAGTTTAAATATTTTGCTATTAAAAGTTAAAAAAAAATACTAAGTTACTTTGTTCTTAGCTTTATGTTTTATTCATAGCTATCCTTACAAAGTTTAAATCCCCAAAGAAACATACAGAAGCTGAGCTGGGCATGTGTAAAATTGCAGGAGATGGATCAAAAGTCCCAAGATACACTAAGTCTCAGTGTAGAATATTAGTTGGAACCTCTTACTTGGGGATGAGCACGTTCTTGTAATGTATGGCCCCATAAGATGGTCTGGAAGTGTAGGTTTTTCTGTTGAATTGGTATTTTGCATTGTGAGATGTTATTGATGGGTAAGAACCCACTTGCTCTACTTATTTTACTGTGATCTTGAAAATCTGGATAGTTTTCATCTATTTTCCAGCACGCAGTAGGCTGGACATCTGCGTTTTTTTTCTTTTTAAAGTAAGTATATACCCAGAAGTAGTGGAAACTGAATACACTGCTTAATTCCTCAAAGTACACAAGATCTTAAGCAAAGTCATTCCACAATTTAACTGTTTAGGCAGAGACACCCCCCAATATAGTACTTGTGGTTTGGGTTGGGTTTTTTACGTGTGTGTGTTAACCTGGTTGTCTTCTTTACTTTTTTAAGGTATTATTTTAAATTTTAATACAGTTATAGCCAGAGGAAACTGGAACAGTTATATTTAGGCACTCTCACAGTGAAATAAGAAAATTATGTTTACTTTAGAAGGCAACCTGCTAGTCATATAACTTACCTGCATTAAATAATAGGTGAATTGAGCAGCACACTTCTCGTAAATAAGAGACAGAAATATATTTTTTTTCTAAAAAGTACTTGTTTCTATTGTTATGCAAAACCACTTAAGTGTATATGGAATAACAATCTGTTTTGCACATGTTGTGTTGCCTGGGATAATATCCAGCATTTTAATCAGCTGGCCAGACAGTGGAAACATGATGGATTGGAAGAAGGTTGATAGCTGAAAATTTCTGGCATTCTGTTTTAACTTTCTATTTTCCACATACAGCGCTCTCCAGGTGGATATAATCGTTGACATTAAACCATCTCAACCAGGCGCCAGACTTGTCAGAGATGTCGTGCTTATCCTCAAGTGTAGAAAGTCTGTCAATTGGGTTATCAAGTCTCATGATGTCCAGGGAAAGCTGGAAGTGATTGTAAGTTAAGGCACCTTTATTTTTTGAGAGTTATCATAATGCAACTGTATAGAATCCATTTAAATGTGATGTAGTGCTAGACCATGTTGATTTCTGAATGTTTTCTCTTAGCTGCTGCTTTTTAATAGTGACTGCATTTTAAGGAGCAAATGCATAAACTTTTTATTCTCATTAACTTTCAATATATGGGCTATAAAACTGACCAACACATTGCAGAAGCCAGGTGGTTAAGCAAGGATTTAGTCTGTGTCTTTTTGACTTCTGTTGAAGCACCCTAAACACAGAGTAGGATGTTCATCTCTCTTTTTGCTGTTGTTTTGGTGAATGGATCAACACGTTCATGTCAGAAGTTGAAATGATGCCTTCAAGTGCAGAACAGATAATACTAGATATGCAGCACCCACCCACATCCCTTTAGAAGTGGAAACTCCTTTACTTCTGCTTGTGGTTGTGGTAGCATCTATTCTTTTTCCCTGCCAGTACTTCCGTCTCCATTAAGTGTTTGGTCAAATTGACCTCTTCTCAGATGGCAAAAAATATTTTTTTTTAAAGTTAAAACCAGGCTCTCTAAAGTTAAACTTCTAAAATTACTGGAGATGCTGATTCATGTGATTTTTCGTACAGGCTTTGTGGTTTAACACCATTTCTACTAAGAAAATGTGTGTTCCCTTGCTCTGAAATAAATAAATATAATTGAACTGATCTTGCAGCCTATACATTTGTGGCCTATTTCTGTCTTAAGTGATCAGCTAAGAGCACATTGTACAGTTGAGCTGAATGTTTGCTCAGGGCCACCCAGTAGCCTCATGATTAGCAGTTTTGCAGCAATTCAGTTACATTTTCAAACTCCAGTACTTGGTATTTATAGGAATTTTCCTTTGCTTAGTTGCTTTCTGCTTGTAATTTCTGCAGAGGAAATTCTGGCAGAATGCAAAGGCTAATTGATCTAAATCTCCTAAGAAAATAGATTGGTAAGCAGGATTTCATAGTAGCTTTTGAGAGTGAAGGGAAATAAAAGAAAGATAATTTTGGTGTTGCTCAGAAAATTAAATGGAAAAATTATCTAGGGTAGATGATGTTCTCTTTTGATCCCTGACACATATTTATCTTACAGACAGGAAGGGATATTCTGGTCACTCTGTAGGTCCGAAACAGTCCTTAAAGAGAAAGGTCAAGTTTGCTTGCTGAGGATTACCACTCTTGTAAGCACAATGATGAAAAACAATGCTTGACTTCAAAGTTTCATTCTGGGTTATTACATAAAATTCACCACTATATATTTGGACATACATGGATCTATTTTCACAGGATAGAGAATTGTGCTTTAGTTCACACCATGCTAGGAAATAGCTCAAGTAGGGTATTTCATGTCCATGAAGCTGTCTCTTTATGGATGATCAATTTTCACAAGACAATTTCTACAGGTTTTAAAAATTTCTAAAATGCTGCACTTGAATATAGAAAAGCAAGACTGCTTTAAAAACTTTATTTCTAGAGTTCTTCTTTATTAGTTATTGAGAATATAAGTTAAAAGTATAATTAAAAATAGTTTCTGTAATGAGTGGCAGAAGGTAACATTTTATTTAGATTAACAAAAAGAGGAAGTAATACATTAAATATATACAGAAATGTCAGTATTTAAAAGACTTTGTATTCATGTTAGGATTTGTGAGTAACTATTTATTTTACTACTTCGTTTGTATAGATGCTTCATTTTCTGAATATATGTTCATTTTCCTTTATTTAGAGGGGGTAAGGGAGGAAGCTAAACTCACCCATGTCATTAAAAAGCCTGCATATCCAGCATTTAGGATCTCTTCATATCTCTATTAAGCTGAATGGCTTTCCAAGCCCAAATTTAGACAATGCATAAAAACATTACTAAGCAATTAGGTAATGTTTCACAATGTTCTTTTTATTAGTTGAAGCAGTTCCATGCACTTCAATTTTCCTAACTTCTTGCCCTCGCTATGAATTAGAATTGTCTTGAGGGGATTGGCAAGCTGAGAGGGAAAGGTTAGTGCTAAGCTGCCTCAATCCCAGTACTGTAAGTTACTGAGGTACAAGTTCACAGACAAAAAATGGAAAAGATATTTTAGGTCATATAGCTCATCTCCCAGCTTGCTGTGTTTTTTGAAACTCTGGAAGAGGATGGACACAAACCCAAGTAAAATAGGAGTACTTTAGGTAAATTAATTGCATGTGATGTATGTGCAGTGCTTTCCTCCCAGGCTGTGTTTAACTCCTGTGTTGAGTCCTTACATGCAGTGTTTGCGTGGTTCTGTGCTTGTACACTGCTGTTCACATCGCTTCCTTTGCAGCTGGTGCTCCTCTGCAAAGCTGGGAACTGTGCGGTGAAGTTCCAGAAAGAAAATAAGTCTGTTGAGGGGCAAGGAGTGAGAGAGGTGCAATGCACAAAACAAACCTTTGAAGGTTTCAGAAGCTTGGAGGGATGGTTGTTCACCTGAGAACAACTGCCCAGCACTTTCTGAAATGGGGTCTATTCTGAGTAGGTAGGTGGGGGCTCAGATTGCCTGGTTTCAGTCACTGTGTGTGAATGTGCTGGCAGGGCAGGCAAGTGAAGGAAGGTCTATTCCTGCAAGCCCTCTTTCTTGCTTTTGTTTCAGTGAGGCAATGCAAGACTGAACATTTACAGGCTCAGTGTGGAGTGGAGGGGTGAAAACAAGCCCTGGAAATGCTCAGGTGCCAGCTAGGACAGTAAAGTTCTGAGATAATATTTGTTCAGCTGTCTCCTCATGACAGAAAAGTAAAGAGATGCAGAAAAGTTGGGTTAGCATAATAACTCCTACCAGCCAAAGCTGTGTGGTAATAAAAAAAATACGTGATCAGTTATGTCCAGATTTGCACGTGTTGAAGATCAAAGATTAGTTGACCCCAAAGAGTTGTAAGGCACTAAAATTAGGATAACTATTGCTCCATTTTTGTTTCTTATCTTCAGTAGCCTTTGCTGAGCATTGATAACTGTTCTTGTAACAATATCCTCAAAGCAGGCACTCTGTACTTAAAGTTATCTTTAACTTCAGTTGTGAAGCTCCAACTGTTTAAAGGCTGCAGAACTAGGTCTTTAGGAAGAAATGGGGGAGGGAGCTAACGGTACACTATGCCATTCCATCAGGACTCTCTACATGCTTTATTCACTTCTTTGTTCAAAACACATTTTGATGTCAGGTAGAGAAGTGCAACTGAGCTCTCTGACCTGTGTAGCATGTCCATATAAGCACTGTCTAAGAGATGTCTCTCTAGTCAATCTTCTGGTGTTCTAGAGTGAAAGAGATTTAAGATTTGTTGACATTGAGGAAAAACCAGTGGGGATGTGTTGCAGACGGGCAGTGAAGGGATGGTGGAGTTACAGGCAGCACCAAGGAATGCTGCAAGCTTCTGCTAGCTCCTTGCTTGTTCTCTCATGCTCTGTTCTCTGGTGCTGCTTCTTATACCCTTGATGCTACACCTGTTTCACCTGTGTGCCCTTTTGTGATTGGTCAGTACATGGCTTATTGCCTTTAATACTAGGCACCTGCTCTACACAGCTGTAGCCCTTTAGGGAGGAGAGTCAATCACAGCCCCACTCCCAATTGCCACAAGCTGTGTGCCTACAACAGGGATGAAAAGAAGATGCAGCCTATATGATGGAGAAGGTAATCAAGCCTGGGAATGAAAGTGTTTGTGGAGCATTCCATGGTATCAGCTGCATTAGAAAGTGCATTTCAGTCACGTTGCAGAAGTCATTGAAAAGTGGGTCATCGTGCCTTTCCTGCAGCTCTATGTTCAGCTTGTTCTGTAGCCATTGATGTGATGGTTACAGTGATAATAGTAATGTTGTGACTGTAAGAATAAATATGTATGTATTTCGCTTTGGTGTGAATGAATACATGTTAAAGATGCCAAGCTGCTGAATATATGTTTGTGTAATACCACTGAATATTTTTGAACTGCCTCTCTAACAGTGAGAGGTACTTGTTATGTTCCTTTGACTTGCCCATTTGGGACAAAAACCTGAAATTTTACAAAACATTTATAGGAAAATGAAAACTAAGTGGTTGTGTGACTAATTTATTTAATAATAATTTAGCATGTTCATTAATAAGGTCAGCATGTGCATTTATGAGTTTGCCGCATTGACGTATTTGTGTAAAACTTGTATTGTTAATTAATTTTAAAATCTTTTCATTTACAGAAAGTAAATTTTTTTAAGTAGTCTGGCCATGCATAAAAGTGCATGCTCTCACTTACTGCTCTATTAAATGTTTAATTCAATCCTGTTTAACAAACTCAATACTTTGGAGGAGGCACACAGCATTTCTAGGGTGAAGCTCATTCAGACACAGCCTGTCCTTGGTGCCAGATGACTTACAGCATTAGCTGGTATCAGCTCTACTTCATGAGCATGCTTTTTGCCTTTTTCAGTAATGCTCATTTGAACAAAGGTTTTCCTTTATCCAGCTTAAGTAATGCTCTAATACAAAAAATTAGGGGACATTTGAAAATATATTTGTCATCTTGAGTTCACTTAAGGAGTAATTTCAGCTCAGTTTTGAAAAAACTATGGCATTCTACAAAAGGCTGTAAATGTGTCTTTGTCTCATTCAGGGATTAACAGTTTCTGATTGCCTTGATTTACTGTACTCCAGGCAGAGGCTGAGAGGAAGCAGGGGGTTGTTTTCCATCTATGCAGCACTTATGTGCCTAAAGTGGCAGAGTTTGGTTTATTTCCCCGTGTCCTTAGTTTGCTGTTATTTAGTAGATTAAAACAGAATAAAAAACCAGGGTTCAGTCAGTATCACTATTCCATCATAAGTATACTTAAGTGGTAAATCACAAAACAAGTTTTTCTTTATTTACAGACATCAAATAGTATTGGTTTTGGAAAAGAAACAGAACGATCCATGACTATGAGTAAATCAGTAATACCTGACCTTCCCTCATCGCATGAGAGTTTGATCAAGTGGGCTTATGAGCATAATTATAGTCCAGTTATTTCCTACACAAAAGCACCTGTTGCTAACAGATTTCATCTACAACTTGAAGATACAGGTAAGTTTGAACATGAACTTTTAGCATATTAAAAAAACATATCTTGTATTTCTAGGAATACAATTACTTGAAAGGTGTTTTCTCAGTTTTGAAGCTTTGGTTTTGGCTGTTGCACTTCTTTTACTGCTTGTCATCAAGAATGCTGGTAATATCTATGAATGATGGTTACAAATATTAATATGTGGCTTTTTGATTAGAAAAGTCCAGGCAAAGTTGTTATTTCCTTATATTTGGTGGAATTAAATGCTTATAGTTTATCCAACACACAAGACTTCATAGCTAATGGTACCTAGTGTTCACTGAAATAGATGTCAGCAACTGGATATCTTGTTAGTTAATAAATCCAGTTTTGATTTTCTTTTAGTGTGTTTTTTCCAAAAGTATGAGCATAGTGTTTCCTTGAGATGATTAAATAAACATTGGAACTGTTTACAGACATGAGTGGCTTACCGAAAAAGTCTGAGCAAACAGAGTAAATACAACTATGGAAAAAAAATTGAGTATTTGGTCAGTGTAATTGCTGATGTAAAGCTATCTGGGTCCATTGAAGCTAGCAGAGTTGCATCTGTTTTTTTCACTAATTCTGAGTTTCAACCACTAAAACTATTGTTTTACAATTTTGATAAAGCTTACGTTCACATTGATTTTATCAGTTGCACTCTCATGGCTTCTGTCCTCAGCAGTTACGTGTATAAGCCAAGGGATAGTTCTCTCATTTACTCCTATAAAGTTAACTCTTATTTAGCTTCGTTCTGGTTATACAAGTAGTTTCACAACACTAGTGATTGAATTTCTGATGGGTCAGGTAGTGGAAGAATTTCTGCTAATGATTTGCACTTAGGCTCTTTCAACAGTACCAAAATAGTATATTTGATGGATGTGATGTTTCTTTTACCTCTGTGGATCTTTTACATATAATAGGTCCACTCATCAAAAGTTTATTTTCAGCTCTTGGTGAGAGAGATTTCTGACAGGGACTAACTATACCAAGATTAGATCACTCAGTAACAACTAAACGCTTAGTTGTAGGAGTTATGGCTGCTTACCTGAAAAATACAAAGATGCTGCTTTTCATGTGCTTCAGGAGCTCCCTTTATGGATAATATTTTTTTGTATGAAAATTATTAGTTCAGGATACTTTTTAGGAAAAATACCTAATAAACTAATGTACATTTGTTGTTTGTTTTCTGGGTGTTTTTTAGAAGAGATGAATGATGAAGAAGACCATTCCCTTCCTCCAGAGCTGACAGAATTGCTGGGTGCTAACCCACTGCCAGCTCCAAAGAATACTGATGGCCTGACTTTTCCATTTCACATTAACAGAGGAAGACATGAAGTGGGAGAAGAAATCTTCCCATCCAGGCATGCAGTAGATACATTAATAAATCATGACTTCGGGCATTCCCTCTCAAAACATAAAGAACCTGAAGAAGTTCAGGGCAGTGCTGATATGGCCCTGTCAATAAAGTGTGATGACAAAGTTCTGACAGTAGCTGTAGAAAAAGATTCTCTACAGGTTGGTGTGATATTTTATTCTCAAAACTGGGGAGACTTTTTTGGGCAGACCATTTCATTTGCATTTTGATTGAAAAAAATAAACATTCGAAGTCCTACAGCCATCACCACACAATCCCCCAAAATAGTTTGGTGAGGAAACTATACTGTAGATCTTCTTTGCCATAACTCAGAATCATGTTTTCTCTTCTCAGCAATCTGCTGGTTTTTAGAGGGATTTCTGATTCAATGTGTGCATGGTTGATTCTGTCAAAAAATTACTGTACTCAGCCATCAGTGTGAGTTTTTAATTTCTAAAGTACAAAGAAGCTGCTTTCGGTAGCAGTGTGAGACCTAAATAGATCTAAAGATCTAGCTTTACCATCTGCCAGCTGATGGGTTGCTTGTGTCCATTTGTATTGTGGAAAAGAGCCTGAAACAGCATTTTAGCTCATTTCAGACCAAACACAGTCAGCATTATTAATCAGTAGATTAATAATGAACCTGTTGTTTCCTTTTTTTCCATGTTACATTTATTCCTTGTCTGCCATGTATAACAGCATTTTGAGAGTGACCTTCCCTAGATGTCAGTACAATGAACTTCACTTCCTCCTGTCAGCAGTCACGAAGAGTGGCTGAGCTGCACTTCAGCAGGAGCTGAGCACAGTTGTGCTCCAGCCCCTCACAAAGCGCCTTTGTTTCAGGCTGGCGGCTACGCCCGCACAGAGCTCTCGCTGCTGGACCACTCCTGCAAAGCCAGGATGAATGGGACCCACTTCATCTTGGAATCCTCACTCAACAAATGCGGGACTCGGACAGCATATATCTTGAACAAGATTGTTTATTTTAACTCTGTGAGTATGTTACAAAGAGGATCCACCTTCTGTACTGCACGTCGTAGTAGTACAAGGAAGCCACTGCAGTTAGCTTTAGTCTTAGCAAAAGGAGGCGTCCTGATCCTTTCCTGCCTAGCTCAAATCTAGTTACAGCCATGGTCCCTGTATTCAAGGAGGTATGAGGGCTGCACATTCAGTGTGCTCCTGTGGTCAGATAGTACCCCAAAGGAAAACGAGGAGTTGGAGTTAAATACATTTTATAACACAGCTGCCCTTTGGGGACCATCTGTACCAGTGTGGGAGAAGTTGCACTGGTGTTCCCTGTGCAGCTTTGATCATCCATCCATAAGCAGTAATACATTGCTGTAAAGAGAAATAGGAGTGAAGTTTTGTAATTGCACAAAACAATACCTTTTAATTCATATCCAGAGTTAAGTGAAATGTTTTTCTTCTTAAATTGTGTGTGAAAAAAGGCTTTTAAAATGTGAGGAAATTACATTATTTTTGCATGCTTTTCTCTTAGAATTTGAATTTATATTTTTTAGCACTTGCTATACATAATGAAGGGACTCTTGAGTACTAGTATACGAGTGATGATGCAAAGCAGCCCAGTTAGGTTGTAATCAACTGCTTCCAGATTGGCTCAGCTTATGAGCCAGAGTATAATGGAGATATTCTGGGTTCAAAAGTAATGACACGTTTCTCTTGCTGAGCTTTCCAGTACATAGAAGTAACTTTGGCAAATGATGGAAAGCCTGTGGTCCAACCCAAACACAGCTCAGGCAAGCTGATCTGACCTTGTCTGGTTAAAACTGTTCTATGCTGGGGAGTCAGTAGCACCTAACTTTAGAAACCGTCCCAAACCAAGATAGACTCTTCGGCAAACGACAGAACTGCACAGGTCTGGAGCTAAATGCTCTCATGGTCCCTGTATTCTATTATGGCCCAAAGTAAATTTACCTCCTCTCCTTTCCCCATCATGTCTTTTAATAGTCTTGGCTATACACTTGAACTCCAAAACATGTATGGGATTGTTCAGAATTTGGAAGCGTTTCTCCTAAAAAACAGACACCCTGCAGTGGAGTGTCAAAGGGTGTGTGTATGTCATTTTTTTAGCAGTTGCTCTAAGTCTAAGAAAACAAAGTTGAAGTCCTGGGAGGGAGAGAACTAGCTGAGAAGCTGCAAGCATAAAAAGGCAGAATGCAGAACACTGGAAAACAAAACCCTAAATTTCCAGGTGAAAAAATGAAGACATGTGAAAAGGATGATTAAAAAAAAAAGGAGGGGGAATTCAGTGCAAAACAAATGAGGGGAAAATGAAGAAGGAATATTATGGCTTTGAGTGTACATGTCTGAAAAAAAATTGCTAATGACAGAAGAGAAAATCCTGTAGTGACCCTTATATTTTTAGTGATTTTTTTATGAGTGCACTAAGGAGAGCTGCTAGTAGCAAAATATCACTTTAGAAAGCCATTTCTTTTTTCAGTGTTGGCTATAGAAATACTAGAACGGAAACGCTGGGCTGCTCATTCAGACACCAACACCCAGACTGGTGTCTTCTTATGGCTCTGAATTCTGGAAAAAAACTCAGGCATTCTTTAAATATAAAACTACATATCCTACATGCTCAGCACAGGGCTGTGCAAGACATGCTTTTTCACCATTTGCTTAGCTGGTGCTCTTCTTGTGGCCTTTGCATTGTTCTGAAGAGAGCAGAAAATAATAATCATGAGAGTGCTCGATTATCACCTCATCTAATTTGTTTGCAATCCCTCTCTTTGCAGATTGTCATTCAGCTGTCAGCACCAGCTGAAGGCAGTGGCTTTGAAGATGAGGACATGGAATCGGGTGATAATGGATTTCCAGGGGATGCTGATGAAGGAGAGGCGGCTTTCTCAAGCTGGCCTGAAATAGCGGTATGTTACCCTTGGGTTTGCACCTGACAGTGAAGAAATACCTATTGTAATAGACCTTCCACATAAATTACATTAATTGTCTAGAAATTCATTTGTCTTTTAACACATTTCTTCTCACTACAGTTTCTTATGATCCTGTTGAAGATTTGCACTAAATAGATGTAGCGTGGGTGGGCCTATATTGTACATAACAAATTTGTCCTACCACTCCTGACTCGTAATGTTACTGTATTTTTTTTTTCATTTTAGTTTAATTGCACACTGCATCAGCCAGAGGATGACAGAGGCATTTTCTGGCCTCCTGAACCACACATCAGCAATGTGACCTTCAACATGGAGCTGTACAAAACAGATTTGTTCCTTGCTCCCTCCCAAGGACTCTTCTCTGTTGCCAAGAATGGGCCAGTATATGTAGAGGTAACAAACTGAAAAAGACTTCTAACTAACAAAAGGGTTTTGCTAGGCTGTGCCACTGAGACAGATCTGTTCTTGTCAGTTGGAAGGTTTTGTTGGGCAGCTGGTTCAGGCCACTCTGGTGCCTGCAGAGAACAGAAACTGTGGGATGAAGAAGTAGGACAATATTTTGGGTATTGAATAATATGAATTTAACTTACAAGGTAGATTGGTGATTCTTGCTAAATCTGCTTTTCCGTACTGAACTTAGAGGTGGTTTCAAGCTCATGCTCTGAACTGGCATGTCCTGACGTGTTCATTTTATTGTATGTCTGAACCTCATCTGAAAGATGTAGACATGCAAAAAAATTATGACAAATGTGTGTCTTTCATATGCTAGCGTTCTCAGGTTACACAGTTAATACAGATTCTGGTCTCTCTCCAATCTGCTTAAAAAACATTGGTTATAATCCTTTTGAATGCTACCACATAAGAGATCTAGCAGATTTAGATAAATAATACTAAAACAAAATCAACAGCCGGGTACCCTTGAGTTCAGGTGCATTTTGCACATGATAATATTTCCATGTGTTGCTGAGTTGCTTATGAAATCTGTGGAATTTCACACCAATACAAGTCAGCATTTTTAAAGATAGCTATGTGAACAGAATTTTGGATTTTGAAATAGTGGTAGACATTAATAAATGCAGCTTTGGCAATGAAGAAGTGTCGCCAGTTCCTAGGCAAGTAAATCCCAAGGTGTGAGCTCTGGAGTTGTAAGCCCAGGAAAAAGCAGCAGCGCTGTGCCGTGTTTCTCTTGCCCAAGTCAGTTCCTCTTTGGGAGCCTGTGTTGCACATGATAAGCACAGTGACCCATTTGGTGCAGTTTTCTTCATGATTTGAGTGTGTTTGTTTCTTTGTTCTCCACCCAGTGAAAAGTACTGAAGACAGCTAAAGCAAAAATAAAATCTGTCACACACTCAGTTCAGAATATTTTTATAACAAACACTTAAAACCATCCATTTCCTTCATTGATCTGGGATGAATCCCCCTGAGTCTGAGCCTGCTGGAGCTGTTTATTCAGACAGATGTTCTGATTTCTTCATCACCTGTCCTGGCAAAAGCCTTTTTTTTCTGTTTTTCTTTCTTGCACAGTGGAAAACATATCAGTTTTGAACTTTGGTGACTGCATTTTTTAAGATGACACTGATTTTTTTTCCCCTTTTTTGTTTCTATTTTGCATTTGTTACTAAGAAAAATATTTTTGGGTTTTAGTAAATACATATTTGGTAAAAATTCTTTATCTCCTTTTTCTTGTTTGGTAAGGGGTTTTTTTCTGTTTGAATCTTTTGGATTCTGGGTTTTTTTTTCTTTCTTCTCTGCTGTCATTTTCTTACCTATTTTGATCTTCCACCTTCCTCCTGTGGTTCTTTTCTTTCCTTGAGATATCATTCATCCTTTTAGTTAATTAACTGTAGTATTCCTGTCCTACTTTCCATAATCTCCTTTTTAATTAGTTTACACCATCAGCTTGTTTCCTGTCAGTATCTGTGGCTGACTTTTGTTCATCCATCTTTATTTCTGTTCTTTTTAGAAGATAGTCTTTCTTGCTTAGATGCTTCAGCACATCCCTTCATCTCTAATTTGATTACTGTTTACATAAGGGAGAGAAAAAAGGACAACTGCTTTTATTCGCAGCAAAACTCCTAGCATCCAGAAATTACTGCACAGACCACACAATTTGGCAGGCTCTTCTTAAAGATACATCCTGAACATATGGATTAAATATGCATATAAGGCACATTTCTTCTAAGAAGATTTCTTGTGGAACTATTTCATTGGGCAGTGTTAATGGTTAGACAAATGCTTCTTTTGTTTATTAAGAGCAACATGCCTCATTTGTTACAAATTCCATTTATTTTTTTCTTCTAATTATTCTGTAGCATTTATTGTCTACATTCCAATCCAGCTAAGCAACATCAGGGCATTGGAAACTTTCAGTCTTAATTATTTTTCATAAAGGAATATGAATTTCAAACTTACAATAAGCTAAAAGGATCCTTTCACAAGAAATTATGGCTTTTTAAGAAGCTCTCTCACCCCCTCCAGTCCAGGAATCCCACCCACACATCAGACCGTGACCTCCTCTCTGCCTTTGCATTCCTATCTTGGCTGGGGGTGGATTCTCTGTTGTGTCTCTTGCTTTTTTTTTAATTCCTATTTTCATTAAAATTTTGAACAGAAGCAAAACCGTGGAATTAGTGATTGATTTCCATACAGCTCTGTTACAGCCTGTGTGTCTAAGGGAGGCAGTGCCATCTCAGGTGGCAGACACAGACATTAACTATGTGTCTTATCTGGAAGGGGGAGGGGGGTTCATCTGCTTTCAGAAAGATAAAGGATTGCTGTATTTATGTATGGTTATGCTATTAAACAGCTGCTGGTTTTGAAACCACAGATTTTCTGTCTCTCAGTTTGACAGTTTACCCTTAACATTTAGCCTTCAAAATACTTCAGATTGGAAATGGCACTGGAAAACTGCTAAAAAATTGTTGCAAATATTAATGAAATGTGAACTAAAAATGTCATTTCTGAGATCTTACTGTCTCTTTCTTTAATGCAGGTGTCTGTGACTAAAGCTGACAGATCGTTGGGCTTTGCTATTCAAACCTGCTTTGTTTCCCCGTTTTCAAATCCAGATAGAATGTCTGACTATACCATTATAGAAAACATTTGTCCTAAAGATGAATCTGTTAAATTCTACAGTATTGAGAAAAAGAACTTTCCAATACCACATGCACAGAAGGACAGAAAAAGATTTAGCTTTTTGTTCAAACCAATGTTCAACATCTCGCTGCTCTTTCTTCACTGTGAGTTGACTTTGTGTACAAATAAAGGCAAAGATACTCAAGGACTGCCAAAGGTCAGTAATTATCAAAACCTCTGATTTAGATGAAAACAATGTATTTTTTTATCTGAACTCTGCAGGTAATAAGTAGTTTTCTGTGGCATTGTCAAATGAACATGATATCTCTAGGCTCAAAATTTTAATAGGTAAGAGTTATTATACTGTGCATTTTGACTACATAATTTGCAGTTGCTGTTTATATTTCATTAGGTGTCAACAAATAGAAATTGCTTTTCGTTGCACAAGTGGTTCAAGTTTATCCTTTCTATGCATATCCAAAGCACAAACAATGTTAGCTTTAATTTCCAAAGACATGCACCATATAGGATAATACTGTAATCTGATTGCTACAAAAGATAAGGTTGTTTGGAAGTTCTCATTTTTTGGTAAATTGTGTAGGGTAAAACTGGTTATGAGGCATCTGTGCCACTGGCACAGCTGTCCTGGCAGAGGGGTGACTCTGACCTCACACTCTGTTCTTTGCACTCCAGTGCATTCCTCCTGATGAAGCTTGCACCTCTCTCAATGTGGATATGATCTTGGCCATGATGCACAACAAGAAAACCTTCACCAAGCCCCTTGTTGTAATAACACATGAAGGAAAACAAGAAGGTATGAAAATGAGCTTGACCTGTTTAATAATGCTATATATATAGAATATTTTGTAACATACAGACACTTGAAATGAGGGGGTGCTATTGTATAATCTTGTGGTGGTACTGTGTCTGTAAGATATTACTTGTTAGGACATTTCCCTGGCAGCAGTCATCAGGCCAAGTTGTAGCCATTTTTTAACCACATTATTGTTCTCTGGGCATGTGTGTTTGCCAAGCATTGAGAGAAGAATATCCCAAGTAGTACAAAATAACATGGGTTTTGGAAGTATGAATGTGGCAGTAGCACTTGGAGCAATTTCTTGTTGCCCAGAGATCAAAGGCAATGTTCTGCTCCCTGCTGTGTCCTTTATTTGTTGTGCTTGTAAATATAAATTTATGAATAATAACAATGGAATTGCAAAGTATTGAGAATGTTAAAGCCTTGTAAGTTTGTAAGGCAAAGAGGTGGCCCCTGGAGACTCACTAGATTCTTAAACTATGAAGAACAAAGGATAGTATGGGCAAAGGGGCTCCACTTTGATGGGACTTGTTTGATTATGTAATCTTTCTTGGAAAAAAAAGGAGTGTGGTTAGTAACTGCTTGAAGGAGTTGGAGAGGCTGAAGTGCATTATGAGATAATTTCAAACAGCATGATGAGACCTTATTCTGGTTTAAGAATGTGCCCTGTGAGTGATGGGAAGTAAGAACTGTTCTCAGTTTCATTTAATTCAAAAGTTTTTCTTAGTAGATCACTCTGACAACAGCATCAGTCATGTTTGGATGCAGTCCTAGAAGGAAATATGTTAATTTATATTTTCTTTTTGTATTTGCATTGACGTTTTTGTAAGAAGCTTCAGTGGCTTCCCATACACATCAAAATTTTCCAATGGTGTCCAAAGGATGTTTGACCTCTGGAATGCTTTTCAGGGAGCATCAAAAGGATGGTGATCAGGAGTCCTTTAACTTCTGTTTTACAGTGCATGCTGTTAGTCTTTGAACAATTTGAAGTTCAAATACAGCGTTGCTAGGGGATATTGGCAACAACTATTTCTGTCCAACTCTGCAAGTCAGCTCTTACTTAGTTTGGAGGGTTTTTAACAAAATTGTTAATACAGATCAAATCTATTTGACCTTATGAATTAAAGTCAAGTATTTGATCTGTCACTGTTACAATTAAAACTGTGCTTTGGGCCTGATTCTGGACTTCCATTTTGCTCAGCTCTCATATTATTTCAGTAGGTTTTCTATTGGGAATGAGTAAATCCTGCAACTGAAATTCGGCTTTCAATAAACAGACTCGTACTTCAGCTCTCTTGTCCTTATGATGTGTGGAGCATTGTGCACAGCTCCCATCTCAGGCTGCACTCAGAATGTTGTCTTTGTCAGAGGCACAAGGTCTCAGTATGCAAAGACAAGCTAAATTTATAAAGATTAGCTACAAGACAACAGTGTGATAGAGTATTTTGTTGCATTGTGGGTGATTTAGTATAATTGTAGGACGCTTGGTGGAAATCTCCCCGGCTTTCAGACATAATACAAAGTGGCACATTAACAATGTAGCTTTGTTGGTATGCAGTTGTTCTGCAGTGAATCAAAACCCCTTTCTTAAACCAAATACCACTGTTGGCCAATACGTGAACCTAAGAACTGGAGAAGAAATTATATCACTTTATTGAACAGGAGAATTTACCTCTCAGAGGTAGTGTTCTTCATTTTCTTTGAGGTGAACAGAACCAGATTTCACTATTGCAAACCACTCTGTGTGAGGTACTGCCCCTGGTTCTCCTTATCAAGCCACATGTGAAAGTCATGTGCTTGACATTTCAAAAGTCAGAACAAACTGGTCATTGCAAAGGTGGTTTTATTCTTCAGACAAGCTTATAACATTGCCTGTATTAGAAATCACAATACTATATCTAAATGAGACTTTGCAGTGGATCCCAGTGGAAGTGTTTAAAACCTAACTCCATGCCACATACATTCCCTTTGCATTCCTTCATTTTTCCTTGCTCTCTCCCACTCCCATGAAGGGCACATGGATAGCCATTTATATGCTAGGAAATACATGTTCTGTTGAAATCATCTACCAATGTTGTTCATATTTTTGCTAAGTGCAGAAACTTTATTTCTACAGCAAAATGAGACAGGTCATAGAAAGAAGGTCAAAAGGGTAACTAACAAGCGCCTCTATCCTACAAAGGTATAGAAAATGATGATAATTCTAAAGTCTAACAGCACTTGTTTTAAATTAGATGTTTTTTGTAGACCTCAATGATTCTCACTGCTTCTGAGTTGCTCTGAGCAAATTGCAATAAAATACATGTAAGAACTGGATGACTGAAGAGAATTGATAATGAGCTACACAGCTTACCATTAGCTGATTTCATATTCTCTGTGGAAAGGCCAGTAATAGAAATAGCATGGAAAATTCCTTTTCCCCTCAGCTCAGAAGGCATTTTCTTGGCACTTGGGATATGCCAGCGGAGTGTTTGGACAATCTGACAGTGCCCTTACCCATGTTTGTACTTTGCAGTGCTCCTTGGTTTCAGTCCAGCCCTCCTTGCAGATCTTACATTCTGTTGTACTGTTGCTGTTACGTGCACTTGATAATTTACCAGATTATTTGTGCATACACTACCCCGCACACCCTTCTATGTCCTCCACTACTGTTCCACCTGTTTCCTATCATCTGCCAAAAGTGATCTGCAGGAGATACTCACCTGTTAGAACAAGACACAATAACACAATTTAAGAATAAAATGCTTTTTTGGGTTTTGTAGGCATATGTGTCTCAGGGCCTAATTGTCTAAAGGATATTGCTGGAAGTTTGGTGCCGCCATCTTAAATAGTCTTATTTAAGAACACTTGAAATAAATGAATATATTAATTTTCAGTATTTTGAGCTGTTATGTTTACATTGAAATTAATTAAACTATTTTTTTCCAGTTGCTAAAGATACAAAAACAAGTACTGAAACACAGCCTTATCAAATCCTTTTACATCTGTTGCATTGATCGCACTCAGATATGCCAGAATATAAGTTAAATCTCTGAGTTGCTGGGCAATCTAGAATCAAGCTGCAGCTAATCAAAGAGGTCCCTGGGTCTGAAGCCAGAATCTCTAGCTCTTCTGCTTGAGGTGGCATTCTTGGAGAAAGATAAGAGAGGCCAATTAAGAAAAAGGAGGGGAAATTCTTCATTTTTTAAACATTTGTTTACTTGTCTCTTTCTGTTACAGGGTGATATCTTCATCACTAGGATGATGATATTTGATATTCTTGCCTAGAATAATAGCTTTGATCTTTGAACAATACCTATGATCTTTTATTTCTTATATTAAAAAAAAAAAACTTTTAACACCCCCCCCAGAAAAAAAAAAAACCACGCAACTTCAAAGACAGAATACCATGTAAGACTCAGGAAAATGGGTGAATCACCACATATTTATGCAATTTGGACAAAGCAGTATGTATTGTGCTATAAACCTCACTATTCTTCAGTGAGTGTTTGCTATTTTGTGTGTGTGTGATTTAGTGTGCTGGTATCTCATATTTATGATTAGTGAGTGGTATCAGATAAATGTAACCACCTTAACACAATCTTTGTTCCTTCACAATCTGTGGACTTTGAGTTCCACGTAGGGGTAACCAGAGTTACTGTGGGTCATGCCTGATGACATCTGATTTGGGAAAGGCTGCAGTGTATTTGCCAGCAAAATATATGGTGTATGAACTATACTCTAGATAAGAGTCCCTTGAGGAATAATTAATATATGAATAGAATTTTTCTGAGATGAGTGAGATTACTGAATTTGCTTTTCCTGAAATTCATGGTTTGTAAAAATTACAGTTAATGTCTTTCTGTCAGATCAGAACCTGCATAGTTTGTAGGCTGCATGTGGAACTCTATCTGATTAATGTTTTGTGCATTTTCTTTGTTTTAAATTAGATCCTTCCCTTCCAAAGCCAAATGTGAGACAGCCACGTAAGTAACTCTTAAAACAATCTCTTTTAATCTTTAAATGTTTGTCTACAAAGCATTAGATAAATTAACAAAATTCTCTTGAAGCTTTCTGAGTGTGTGCATGTTTAATTCAGAGACAGAACAGAATTCTGACTGTATTGTTGATTGAGAGGTTCCCATCAGTGTTCAGAGGAGGACTGTGACCTTTTGTGTATGTCAAAATCAGGTTTGGGGAAACACCACTGAGAGTCTCAGCCTTAGCAAGTTCATGTGCTGGTGTTATCTCCCCTCCCTGCTGAGGCCACTGCTTCCCAACACCAGTGTTAGAGCAGCAGTGCCATCCCTCAGAGCTTCTGTGCCCTACCTGTGTCCTGTTTCAGCCTCACTCCTGTCTTGCAGCCCCAGGTGCTCCAGCACCAGCACTTACAGGCCATGCTTAGATGAGTTCACTGCCTTGATATGGATTAATTTCTTTGATTTTAATGTTATCTTGGTGTAGTAAATTAATCAGGGTTGATTAATGACCCAGGAAAGGAGAGAAGCAGCACTAGAAGAAAATAAACAGGGAGGTGCAGATGATGTGCAGCCAAAAGCGAGAATGAATGGAGAAAAGGGAGATTTAAAGAGGAAGTGCAAAGAAAGTTTTTCTTCTGCTCCTGTCCCTGTGTCTTCAAGACTAAATTTGTTCAAAATAGCCAAGGCAGTGAGCAATTATGCTTCTGCCACTTCTCCATGCAACTTCTTCTCTCCACTGTGTTTCCTCCTAAGAGGAGAGGACACTGACTGGTACCTGGTGGAAAAAACAGTTAAGTTTAGTCTTTTGTGTTTGCATTTGAATGACTAGCAGTAGCCAAATGAACCGGAAACAGTCTCATAGAGAAAAATGAAAGAAAAACCTTCTAAGACACTATCTGTCAGGTGTTGCATATGCAAACTAGGTCACAAGCACCCAGAAATGGGTCCTGAAGGCCCTTGCCAACAGGAGCTGCTGGAGAAGACTCTTGTCAAAAGAGGATGAGGGATGTCCTTAGGGGCATCTGCTGAATGCAGGACGTGTAAAGTGAGGGTGTTGGTTCTGTTCTGAGAACTGAAAATTCCACTGAAGGATACTACGAACATCCAGTCAGCTCATTTCCTGGCCAGCATAGTCAGTAAAATGTTATTCATTGGCCTAAGCTATTTTCTACACTGGGAGATATTAAAATTACTAAACTAGAAATGAATTTTTAAAGAAGAAATTTCCCCAAAAGATTGCCGAATGATTATTATTTTTTTAAGTATTTCTAATTACCGAAAAGAAAAACACAGAGGCCAAAAATGTTTTCTGTTTGGATGATTAGCACTGGAGGGCAATACATCCAGGGACCAAATGCTGTTACCCTTGAAATGGTCCTACAAAAGGGCCTCTCCCCTAGAAAGTGATTTATGTGTGTGTGCGCTTCTATTTTTGTGATCTGGAATTAATTTCAGTTATTGAAAGCATTGCCAAATGTGAAAAACAATTGTTTCTATTTATGTTTTCGCTGACTTTTTGCTGGCATCTCTTCCCTCTTAACAGCAGTTCCGTTCTCCACCTAGATTTCAGGCTGAATTTGAGGAGATGTAGGGGAAAGTTTGCTTGAATGTTAGGCCATTTAAATGGAAAGCATTTTTGCCAAACATCTCAGCCTTTTTAAAGCACACTTTAAAGATAAATGAGTACTTAATTGAAAGCAAGTTATTAACAGCCAAATGAAAATGCTTAATTTTTGCAACATTTTCGGGATTTGGGTGTGCTGAGCTGGAGTTTTACTTTGTGATGTGGAACAGTTGGTTGGACTGAAGCCACTCTGAAAGCATCGCTTTCATTTCCTTGATGCAAATCTACCAGTCTGTTTCTCAAAGTGGTGCTTAGTTAACTATGAAATTTTAAAAAGCTCTTCCATGAAAGAGTAAGGGTGAATTTCTGTAAACCGGTATCTGCCTCAGAAGATAAGAAGTGCCTGTGTTGTGTGTGTTTCCCTGAGCAGCCGTGCTGTACGGGCTGGACACGCTGACCGTGGTGGGCATCGCCTTCGCGGCGTTCGTCATCGGAGCCCTGCTGACCGGAGCGCTCTGGTTCATCTACTCGCGCACAGGTACAGCCGGCAGGGCGCGCGGAGCCACTGCACGGGGAGGGACACAGCCACCACTGCTTCTCCTGGGCTGCTTTATTTCCTTGCTCTCTCTTCTTCCTCAGGAGCTTTCCAGCAGCTCCTCCCATGAGCCTCCATTGTGTATCACCGAGTGATACTCGCCCTTCCGTAAAGGGAGATGTTATGTGTTATGGTTTAAAATTTGCTTAAATAATTTTTAACACAAGTCTTGAAAACTCACCTGGGACATGAGTAAAACTGAATATTCCTGGTTAGTGTATTGTCATTAGTAACATCTCTGTATTTCAAATTTAGTTAATGTTTCGGTTAATGGATCCCTTTTGGTTCCCATATTACTTGTTAAAAAAATTTTTTTTGCAGTTCCTACATTAGGCTGATGTGTACAAGAAGTGGGACAAACAGTTAAGTGAATGCTTTATCTAAACAGATATATTCTGAGCAGGACTAGACTTAAAAATTTTTCTTGGGCCTTGATTATGTAGAATTTTTGCCACAGTTACTTATTCCTTCATTCTTCAACTACTATTTTCAATTGCTAGAAGTCACATGTAATCTTAATTGTGTGTGACCAAATATTTAGAAATGTGTCTGAATTGGTGCAGCCTCTATGCACAGATAATTTTCCAGTGTCTTTATAGAATTTTTTCCCACACTAAACTAAATTAGCAAAAATGGAATACTATATTGAAAGAAGAGGGCATTTGGGGAACTTTCTGTGGCATGGCCCAGACAAGGACTGGACACTGATGGAGCCTTGATTTCCAGGATGTGACCTTGGCTGCTTTTGGATTATGGGGTGTCTCAGGAACCTTAGAGTATTCTGGGCTCCCAACTACTTCCACTTTTGACTTAATGAGACCCTAGCAAGATCTGGGAGGTGGGAAAAATGAGGTCAATTACTCCAAGCTTGTGCAGGTCTGGAGCACTGAAATTCACCTGTAGCCCAGTGCAGGGTTTTTTTTCTGGCATCTGAAACCTTATAGAAGCTATTTAGGCGTGAGAATCCGGCCCTGTTGGGTCAGAATCTGTAAATATTATGACCTAGAAGCTTATGTTAATTTGGAAATAAAAACTATGGAGTTTTTTCCAGTTGGCAGTGCAACAATTTTGTATAAGCAATTTAATACTTCTCAGTGCATCAGCTGTGCATGAAACTTGTTTGGAATTGAAGCAAACATGGAAAATTTAAAGGTTGTGATAATTTGTATAAATTGTATAATTCTGTCTCATATAAGCACTGAAACATTGTGGAAGAAAAGTAAGCGCTATTTCAGTGAGTAAATGGGAAGTTAAGTAATCCCATATTGGTAACCTTTATTAACAAAAAAAAATTAACTAATTGTTAAATTAATACCTTTGGTCCTGCATGTGTGGAAGTTCAATCTGTATTCACCTACAGAACCATCTATAGACATATTGTGTGTCAGTACTCAAGGTACACTGGGAAGCCAACATGGTAAATCCTTCAGCAGCAGTAGAACTTGGACCAATCCCATTAAAAGAATTATATTTGTGAAGTACATCAGTCATGGTGACCACATGCAAGTAGTGGAGAGGGCAGCTGCTCTGGCTTTGTGTTTGAGAGATGAAAATAAGTGGAGCAAAAGGTCAGACAAAAAGTAATAAATGAATATAAGAAAGAAAGGGGACACTCACTCATCAGATTAGAGAATCACAGAAATGATAAAAATTATCTAGGGAGTTTTCTGGTTCAGATTTTCAAGGGGTTGTGAAAGTGCACCTATGTTCCTGTGCACATAATTTTTCTGTGCATAGTGTCTTGTATCAACAAAGCATAACTTGCAGCAGAGTGCAGTGAAGGCTCTGGCAGGCACAGTCTCTTAGAGGACAACTACTGTGGCAGACAAGATAATCCAGCTGCAGTGGAAACTTTTTAAAGCTCACTGCAGGCTTTTATTAACTTGAGGAGAGAAAGAAAAAAAGATAATCTAAATTTCATCTACAGAGTGGCTGTCTTTTGCCATTAGAGAATTTATGCATTGCTGAATTGTGTTCTGAAATTGCATCTTTTGTTGTAAGTAGTACTGGTTTTCCAACACATGATTTAGACAAAAGGTTGGAAAATATGAGTTCATTCTAAAACTCTGTTTTGCTGATACTCAGAGCACAGATAAAAGTTACTGCTGGTAGAGAATGGCAGCTTGGGATGTGTGAAGTAAGTTATTTTTGTTGCTGTAGTGCTATGTGCAATGCAGCAAAAGGCCAGGTTTTTGCCAGTAGTAAGATTTACTGATACACTTTTATTAGTGTGTCTCTGCTGCTAACAAAGGAAGTGCTAAGTGAATGAGCCCTTTTGTTTGTCTTGATAGGCCATTAGCATTAAAACCTCAAGCAAGTGGTAGCAGAAAGGAACTCCAAAACAGGTAGAATTTCATCTCCAGATATTGAGCAAGGATTGTTGTGTTGTCAGGCAGGGCTTTTGCTAATTTCAGTCATGAAAATTTTCTACCAAAGCATCATAGCTGTGCTTTAGAAAATTCTAGATTTTCTGAAACAATTCAACATGGAGTAGAGATGTTCTATGATACACAGATAGTAAGAGAAGAGAGAGGGAAAGCTAATATCAGAACAACAGAGGAGGAATTTTAGCTGACTTGTCTGCAAAAAGACTCAATACTTTTGATCCTTTCTCTAGTCAGTTAAAGGGCATGAAAGGTGTTGGTGCTGCCTGGAGAGCACCCATGAACTAAGGGAAATAGCAGACATTTGCCACAATTAACCTCATTTATCCAGGGGTCTTGTAAGGAAGCAAAAATTTTGCAGTGTGCATGAATGCAGAAACTCTTCATAATTTAACCGTATAAATATGTATCAATGTAATACATGTCTTAGTAGGGATCATTGAGCATTAGGAGAGACAGCAAAAGCCTGATTAGTTAATGAGACTGTTAAACCTTGTAAAAGTGTGTTAAAGAAAACATCCGTCCCTGCGTTCTCTTAGGAAGTGCGCTTCCCTTCTTCAGGCGGTGTTGCAAGTTAAGAGGATAAAGTGTTCCAAAATCTGAGAAGTTAAAATTGTCCCTCCTCCCCCACTTCTCCCTTTTTTATGAGATCTGATTTAAAGCAAACTGACATAGCAACCAATTATATTTGGCAAATGGAGATAGAAAAGCAAACATTCAGACTTCCTGGACAGGGAGTACAACTGGCAGCTTTCCTAAGTGTGAATAATAAAGTGCATGTTGTCGCTTTCAGATGGGTAAAAGCTTGTTTACTGTCAGTAGATGAGATGTGTCCATTCTGAGCAGTTTTGGTTCGGTAACATGAGGTACGTGAAGCTGTTTACATGAAAAAGACAGATGGAGAATGCCTCTTCAGTGATTGTTTACATTTCTTTACATCCTTTTCTTGAATACTCTTTTTAAAAAAAGCTTTGCTATGGCTTAGCTAGGTGTTGGGGACATAAAATACAGGAGAAATCAGCCAGTCCAGATGTAGTTGCTAGGCTATGTGTTCATAACATCACTGTGATTTGGATTTTCTTTTTTCTTGAGAACATTGAGAATTTGTTATTGTTCAAGAAGTGATTGTGGTGCATCAGAGTTGCTGATGTGCTCTAGAAATGAGGTGCTGCAGAGGCTATTACAATGGAAGGAAGGGGTCTTCCAACCCAAACAGAAGGGAAGGTGCCTGCAAGGACACTTTCCAGAGGAGCCAGGAGAAGGGTGTGAGCCACTGGGCTTGCTGGGGACTGCGGCACTGCGCTTTCGCTTTACCATAAAATAAAAACAACATGTGTTTGGCTGATAAATGAACTTATGTTTAAATGCATACAGATTGTATTGATGTGCTGAGGCTGACCAAAGCTGTGTGTAACCATGTGGTTTGTAAAACGGGTGACAGCGGAGCTGCAGGGAGAGGCGGGGGCCGGGGGCCCTGCCGGGGGGAGCCCAGGGCCGCCCTTCCTCTGCCGCCGGGCTGGGGTCTGCAGCCCCCCTCGCTGCTTTCTGATGTTTGTGTTCACTTGTTTAGTTTTAATGAAAGGGAGTTTGCTTATTGCTGCCTTTATAAATATATCCTGTAGTACCAAAGGAAGGAAAACATGTACACAAACAACGGGGAGGAGAAGGGAGCAAGTCGGGAGGGGAAGAAACATCCAAACAAGGCTTATGAAAGCCTGTACAGCACGATGACACATACTTTGATTTGATAATATTTATTCTGGGGGGTTGCAAAGCCATTTCCAAAGCAAGTTAAAGCTGAAACTTGATTTATTTGCAGATGACTGGGGGTAGATTCTGACCTGCTGCCTGTGAGCAGGAATTCATGGCTCATGGATGAGCTACAATAGTTATTTCTTACACTGGGAAAAACAGACTTAAAATCTGCTCACAAGAGTAAAATACTGGACTGAATGCTGAATTTAAAAACAAGATCTTCACCCTCTTTTTAAGAGTTTATTTGGCCTCCTGGGCAGTGTGGTTTAGTAGTTTAGTTTGTTGTTTTTTCTGTCCTGCCCCTTCTTTCCACCCCCTTCCTAAACCAGTGAGGTGTACAGCAAGAGTTGTGTGTTGTGAGGCCTTAAGTGGACTTTGGCCGTGGCTTGAGCTAGCAGCAAATCTGCTGGTCTCCATTACACAGAGCACTTGCAGCCTCTGCTGTGAGAAATCCTCAGACCTCCCTTGTTTGTTTGCAGCAGACCTCTGAGTATTGAGCAGCCTGCAGAAGGATATTTTGTGGTGTGAGACACAAAGTGTTAAAGGCGCATTTCCTCTGCAGCCGCATTCCGAGAAGCTCGGGCTCTGGCAGCTGGGCAGCAGTACACAGGGCATGGGGATGTGCCAGAGCAGCTCCTGTGGGAGGAAGCTGGCTTGTCCTTGCACTGTAACCCTCTGGATGCAGGCTCTGCCTCCAGCCTTCAGCCTGTCACTGAAGCAGTCACTGGGAAGTGGGATCTCTACCAAATCCTTAACATGGAAGAAAAATTGGAGTGTGCAGACCTGACCCATGGCATCAGGTTTTGGATAACGTAGGATAATGTGGAGCAGGAGAGCTGCTCGTGAGGCAGGAGATATACTAGCCTCTGATTTTTCCTAATTGCTCTGCCCGTGATCCCACAAATCATTTCCGTCTTGCCAGCCGTGCTGGTCTGGCTGCCACAGCAGGTTTGCAGCCCAGGCAGCAGCAGTGTGACTGTTACTGCACTGAGATCACAGGTTCACATCCTGGAGATGAGCTCAAGGGAGGGGGCAGCTACAGTGCACATTATATAAACTTAAGTCTTGCCATCTGTTTTGAAGAGACTATTTTGTAATATTGCTAAGGTTACAGACTTGAGCACTGTAACTTTAAAAATCCCACAGTTATGGTTTCCTATGTGGCCTTATGATCTTTCAGGCATTAAATGGCATAATTATTACTTTCGTGCTCAGTTGACAGCTGGATTTTTCCTTTCAATCCCAGCCACAGGTGTGGAACGGTGTGAGGAGACCCCAAGTGCTTGCTTTGGCAATCAAAATAATGAAGGGATTTTAATTTATTGTCAGTAAACAGTTAACAAGGAATGGTGAGACATGTTATCACTACAGGTTGTAAGTGCTGCACATACTGTGGTAGTTATTGGAAAACTTCCTGCATGTTGTATTAGGAGTAAATCAAGTCAAGCTTTCGGGATAGTATGTTGTTTTTCTACATGAAGAAAACTGGCTGTGTCTCAGGATATGTGGTATCCAGCTGATTGAAGAACACTGTCTTGAGCTACACTTTTAGTAAATATGCTGCTCTATAAACTGGCATTAAAACTAAAGCCTACATTTCCTGGCCTTTTTCCTGGAAACAGCAAATCTATAAAGTATCTGAGTTGTGTAATAGGACCCATTTTGAGTGACAGCTGACAACACAAGATAGACAGTGTTGATCTTGGCAGTTTCCATCAGCTGCTTGTAAAATGCTCAAGGAAACAACACAGTTATTTTCCCCACACACAGAGCAATGCTTAGGTGCCAAAATCTAGTACCATTGTCAGAGATACTCCAATAAAGGTCTGTTACCCAACATATTAATTGCGTGGGAAAACAGACCGCCAGAAGAGGAAGACTGGGAAGAAATAGATGGTTGTTTTCTATGACAACAATTTCAATTTCCCTCCTGACCCCACTTTTTCTCTTGCCTGTCCCTCAGGGGAAGCAGCAGGAAGACAGCAGGTCCCTACGTCGCCGCCAGCCTCTGAGAACAGCAGTGCAGCGCACAGCATTGGCAGCACACAGAGCACCCCCTGCTCCAGCAGCAGTGCCACCTAACCTGGGGACAGCACAGGACTGTGTGGGGACATCGGACAGCAGCTTCTTAACGTTAAAAGGATTGGTTTGGTTGCTTCTGAAGCAAATGAGGAGAGATTTTTCTATGGAAAAAAAAGACTGATTTTGTTTTGGGGAAGCCACTGTGTGTGTGAGTGTGTATATGAGCACACAATGCATGAGTGAACACAGCCTGTTGGATCTTGTGTTAGCATGTTATGCTACATGTGACAAAGCTACTAATTTTACAGTACTGCAACCTGTTCTAGGGGTCTGTGGGCCCTCAATGTGAAATCTATGCCAGTTTGGAAAAATGCTGCTTTGTCTATATGATATTTTCCTTTCCCTGAACCTTCTCATTGACACAAGGTATTCATTAAGGGAATTCAGTCATAGAATCACAGAATGGTTTGGGTTGGAAGGGACCTTAAAGATCATCTGGTTCCAACTCTCTGCCATGGGCAGGGCCACCTTCCACTAGACCAGGTTGCTCAAGCCCCATCCAATGTGCATTTGAATACTTCTAGAGATGGGATATCCACAACTTCTCTGGGCAACCTGTTCAGTGCCTCACCACCCTCACAGTAAAGAGTTTTTTCCTAATGTCTAATCTAAACCTGCCCTATTTCAGTTTAAGGACATTACTCCTTGTCCTATCACTACATAAGATAAGCAGAACAAAGAGGATCTTAGGTCAAAGGATTCCTCTTTTTCTGAGCAAGAAAGCATCAATGTCAGATCTCCTTGGTAAATAACATTTTATTATTCAGCTACATTTAGCCTCTTCTGAATAATCTTTGTTTTGTTCAGCTTACTGCTACAGCATCTCATTTGCTTTTCTGTTGTGTTTGCAGCTTCAGGTTTGTTCCAGGTATTTTTGTTATAATACTCATTGATTTGGTAATTGGAAAAGAGCACACTCTAACATTCCCTCTCTTGTTTTATGGGCCAAAGCTCTTCTGTAAGAGATTTTTTGATCTGCTATACCAAATACAGGCACACACAAACAATTAAGACAAAGAATGGTCTTGTGCACTAACGTAGATGGGTGTGTACCTTTAATGGCAATGTCTTTATGCAAATAGATATATATTGAGGTATATACAATTTAACCACTTTACCAATTGGAAATTAACACAGCATTCCTTCCATACATAAATATATAATCCATAAATATATAGATACAAAATTTAAAAACTGTCTTTTCAGTTTATAATAGGTAGATAGATGAGATAAAGAAGTTGATTTGGTTCTAATTTTTTAGCTAGCCTAAGTTCTCTTTGAAATAAGAGATGAGTTTGAGGGCCCAAGGAATGTACAGTAGTGCCTGTTTTTTGCTGTTCTCTGAAAACAGTTGTACAGTTGTTTGTGTCAAACTGTTGTATGAATGTTATGATTGGATAGTCCCAAAGTAGTATCAGAATATGGAAATGGCAGAAGGGTACTAATTGTCACTATTTTTTAGTGTCACTGCCTTATCTTGATCTTCAAATTGATGCAAAATGAAAAGCAAAAAAGACACTTTTAACATGTAATTGTTTGACTGTTACTTGCCACTTTGTAATGTATTCTACTGATCCCTCTTTGAGGAAGAAAGAGCATTGTTTTCCTCTAAAAATGAGATTAATAACTTTGATTAGTTGTAGTGAAGGTTACCTGTGTTCTGCAAGAGAGGAAGAGACTTCATTACACTTGAGTGATAGTCTGCTCTGAAGTCGGAGCTGCAGATTTCTTGCTGATTCTACACTTGTGCCTTGCTGATGTCAGGATGGTCCAAGTGCAACATATGCAATAGATTTAAGTGCCCAGGATCAGGCAGGGTGTTACTCACTTTAAATCAAATCTGTTACCAATCCTGCAAACACCTGTGCAAACGGGTAACTGCACACCTTGTCCTCACAATTGGAAGCACACGCTGGACTCCGTACAGCAGGGCAGGTCTCAGTGTCCGTGCAGCCAGGGGGGCCTTAGAGTTACACATGCAAAAATATTTGGTGTTAGCAGGCCGGGGAGCAGTCCTGGTGACGTGGACAGGGTGTCATGTAAGCCTAGTTGCCCCGTGCAGGAGGGTGTGCAGGGCTGGCTCTGCTCCGAGGCGTCGGGAGGATGAATGTGCTACCTGTGTGGTTGGAAAGAAAGCGCTTTGCCTAACCTTCAGCAGAATGTATTGTTAAAGCATATTCTATGTGTAAAGTCTTTAAAGATGTCTTCAAAGAAGACTAGAGTCTTTAACTTCAATCATAGCTATATTTTACTACATTAAATTTCTGTATAAAGATATATTTAAATGTTTTAGATAAATGTAAGTTACTCTATATGAAATGTTTAATTTCAATTACTGTGAAATTTACATATTTTGTAAATTCCTTTCCCCGTTTTAACCCTTTCCTTCCTCAGATATTTTATTAAGTAGTTTCTCATAGGAAGTATTAGATTTGGTTGTTGGGATGGACAGGTTGAAAAATTCTGTGTAAAATAGAGAATTGTATATTTTTGAGAGAAACATGCTGCATTATCAATCTTTTTATCAAAAATTTAATCTAATTTTAGAATAATTTACAGATTTCTATTTACCATTGGATAAACCAAAAATATATCAAGGTCAAAGATTTGATTTTTTGACTTGTGTGTGAAATACAGTTTAAATTAACTGAACTTGGTATACTCAGCTATTTAATTCAGCAGTTTTAATATACCTGAGTTAATTGTCTATTGGAGTTTACCAAAATGGCACATGATTGCTTAGCAGATGGAAGAGTAATTTCTGCTTCAGTAGAGAGAGAGAACCAAACCCAAGCATTCCCAGTAAATAACTTTATTACAGAAATGTTTAGTACTTTGCAGCAGCTGTTAAGCTGCCCTCAGCTCAGAACCTGATACACCTCCAGGCTCTGGTTTTCTGGCAGCCATTTGTTACCACTGCCAGTCTCTGTGTGTGGTGTGGCAGCTCCTGAATGCATAACTGCTGAGGCACTGATTCCCACCTCTGTCCCACGTGGTTTCACCACGCTGGACTGACATGGCAGAGCCCTGTGGGGGCCGGAAGGCCAGTGAGACTCTCCTGTCCCAGCAGAGGGTGTTAGAGCAGGGCTTTGGGTGGATGGAGTCAGTGGTTAATTTCAGCAGAATGGGATCAACTGCGAAGGAACTTCTTATGTAAGAATGGGAGGATTGGGCTTAAAATGGACACCTTCTGCCTGTAAAAGCTATTAGTAGGATACATAAACTCCAGAGTAGACTGTTTGTTCTATCATGTGTTGTCTAATCACTAATTCTAACCTTTTATAGTATTTGGTTTTGGACATTACTACATTTGTGTTTCAAGAGATCAGATCTTTCTGTGTTAGGCTATTTTTGTAGCATTTTCCACATGGAAATGGATTTTGCAAAATGTCTGTAGATGCTGATGATTGTAACCTTTCCCCTGCTCTCTCCTAACCATTCCTCTCTTGTATGTTCTTTCTGTTATGTATATCTACCTCATGCTTCACAAGAAGACTGTACTGTTGGTTGTGCTGGCAGCCCTTCATGTGAGGTGACTGTTGTGCCCTGTTGTTGTTTGTCATTCATTGGGATGTTCACAGCGTTATCAGATCTTCGCTGCCATGTCCTGCCAGTTCCAAACAAAATATTCTCACCTTTGAATAAATGGGTTTATTTCTTTTAGATGCAAATGCCAGATTTTTTTTTTAAATCAAAGAATGGAAGAAATTTACTTGCTAATACCTGTGGCCAGTCTGAACAACCCATTTGTATTTCATATTGCATTCAGTATTTCAGAGCCTTGTGGAAATGCATAGTTGTACAGTTTTGATAACCACAGTGTCATGTCATCTTAGTCTCTTGTGCATAATAAAATATATATCAATTTATTAATAATTGATGTCATGTTTTATTTAAGTTGTACAGAGCCAACAACAGCAGATTGAATTTTCTCTCACTGCTCTGTCCTCATGTCCCATAAATTTCAGTGGGAATTGTGTGCAGGATTTGATTTTGTGTATCCACTTCTGAGTTCTTGTATCCATTGGCTTCGTTTGACTACTCAGTATCACGGCTTCTTGCAGAAACCAGTAGATATGTTTAGTTAAATGCTGCTGGTTTTTGCTGGATGTTGAAGTCCAGAGTTCTGATCCTGTGGGCATTTAGTTGTTGCATGTCAAGACACGGCCTCAGTCGAAATCTGCAGAAAGCCTGGCTTGAGCACAGTGAAGCCCATGGCTGTGCAGCAGCAGAGTGCTGCTGGGCTGTGCCTGTGTCTGCAGCTACACTGAGACACGTGAGCAAGACTCTCTTTTCATCACTGAATGGTCTTCCCGGGCAGGAGCAGATAGTTTGGCTGTGTATCAGCAGGACAAGAATTTAGGTGTTTACTATCCTGCTTTCTAATTTGTTTCCTGTATTTCTTGTGCAGAATACTCTTTATGGGCACTTCAGGGGAGCAGCCTTAGTGGTTTTTCCCTGGGTTATTCAGATGTTGTAGTTATTGACTCACAAAAGAGAGTTCCTTAGTAAGGGAATCTAAAATGTTAAATAATCACTTTCAAAACCAAGATTCCCTCCGTACAGAAAAGGCTATTTATTAGAATCAGTTCTAAGCTTATGTTGCCTATGACACAATTCACAGAGGTGCAATAGATTTATGGCTTCATAACAACCATGTTTCAGTTACTGCATCAAGACAATTCTGTTTTCCTGTGGAAATGAGCTCCATAGGGTGAGCTCTCAGCTGAAAGTTGCTGTAGCTGCTGTTCCCTTTTGCCTGTAAAATTTATATTTTGATTGAAACATGGTGTGAAAGTATGATCGGTGTCTCATGTGTGGAATTAATTTTAAAATGCAATTATTAGCCAATGAATTCTTATATATTTGCATGAGTATTTTTAGACATTAAGTGGTAAGAGTATTGCCGTATCGCAGAGTAGGTATCAATGTTGTGCATATTTGTTCACTCTAGCATTGTGAGTGAAGCAAATGCTTTGGACAGTCAAAAAATACCAGGTGCCAGTTTCAGGGAAAACACAGTCCAGAGCTCTTCAAATTTAAACAGAATTAAATTTATCACAGCATTCTTTCCAAGACAATAGAAAAGGAAAAGGAGACAGTATTTTGATAAATTTTCACAGCTGTCACTTTGTAATTGTAAAGCAGATATTTATGAGGCTGAAAGCCTGATTGCAGCATGTGTTTTTGTACAGTGTTCCCGAATCTCAGGCCCTGAACCTAGCCTTGCCAACCTGCGTGCATTTACACTTTGCAAAAGAAAGATCAAATTACATCCTTCACCTACCCAAAGAAGTTTACGGCTCAAATTGCAACGTTCTCTGTCGTTCGCTGGAAGCCCTCAGGGTGCCACTGCAGCCTGCCCAGAAGGTGATGTGCCCCGCGGTGGCTCCTGGCCGGCTCTGCAGCCCGTCTCGGCTGCTCACCCTGCTGTGCTGAGCTGCAGTTTTACTGTGTTTAGGAAAAGTCTAAAAAGGAGTTGGTTTGTGGATAGATGGGGAGGATAAGCAGCACAAAAGTCTTACTCTTGCACTCTTGTTTAAATAACAGATTTTTTCCATCCAATTTTGGCACATATATTTTGAGGAATTGGTTAAAAAATATTCGGGTGGAGGCTCTTTTCCTCTGTTACTGCTGCTTGTAAACTGCCGGCTCTAGTAAAGAACATACTGTAGAGACAAAAAATTAAATCAGTATTTTAAAAAACAAAATCTTGAGTATTAAGCAGAGAAAGCTGATGGTATTTAACAATGTGTTAAGTAGCTCACCAAGTGCTGTGCTTTGTCAGTAAATTTTTTATGGTGTGCCTGCAAAATCACTGTGCAATCCATGCAAGTGGCTATGGTTTTCTCAGTTCTCTAAGCATTTGAAGTCCAGATTTGCTTTGTAAACAGGGTGGAAGGATGAAAACATTCTCAGTCTGTCCTTTATATAAATAGGCATATCCCATGGGGTTGTAAGAGCTTGGGATGTAGCCCTTGCACCACGCAATATTTTTATTAGTCCATGATCCTAAAGGTGATTAGTAATGTTGGCTGCTAGGATTGAAAAATAAAATAAACAGGAAGATTTAAGAGGAGCGTACACACACAGCATTCGCAGCACGAATATTTAGGTTTTCACAAAATTCTTTGAGTGCCAAAGCCTGTCACAGAAAATTTAAATCACTGAAATAAAATAACATGAAGGAAGCAGTTAAGAAGTGTCTGGAAATGGGAGGCTGGAGACTCATGCCACACTTAGCCGGAAAGGAGCTGGGCCTGGCAGACTTCCAGGGCTGCCGTGCCCCCAGCGTGCCAAGGGTGTGCGGGCCGGGATAGCGCCTGTCACTGGAACTCCGGCTTACGGGGCTGGGCATCAGCCGGGCGGGCAGGATTAGTGCAGGCAGGCCTCGCGCTGTTAACTCTGGGTGTGGCTGTCCCTGGGATACTCCGGCTGTTAACAGCCTGCTTCAGACAAACCAGGTGTGTGTGTAAGCTCAGCGGATCTGTCTGCCTTTTGCACTGGGAAGAAGGGCGGTGAAATACGAAAGGCTTCGGCTGGAAGTCACAGTCTGCCCCTGGGTGGGTCAGGGAGCGAGTGTTCCTCTTCCAAGCAGGAGAAGAGGTACAGCACCATTCCTGTCTCGGGGAGCTCCTCTGCTGCTAAAAATTGAGTCCAGGAGTTCAAAATGAAAATCCCCATCCTGAACAAGGAGCAACTGCTCTCTTTCCCTGTGCAGCTCATGCAGGAGCAGCGGGATGGAGCAGTGGCCCCATGGGTGAGACCTGTGGCCCCTCAGGCAGGCTCAGACTGGCAGTGTGGGGCTCGGCACCGTCCCACGAGGGTTTTGCAGTGGATCTCAGGGAGGGGAGGCAGCTGAGGGCTGCACGGCAGCCACGGGCAAGGGCTCAGCCAGCGGCTGCGGGGGAGTGGATTTAAAGGAGGGCAGCCCTGACTGCCCGTGTGTGCCCGGGGGAGCTGTGAGGGGAGCGGCAGAGCTGTTGGGACTCTTTTTGGACAAAGTTAAATATCACTGTAGGCGAAAGATGCGTGTGGGCTTTGGGGAGTGGCTCACGTTTTTATCCTGATTGTCAACTTGCCGCATCATGTGGGGAGCCGTGAGGGCTCTGCAGCCTCCGGGAGCACCGGCAGCTCTGAGGGATCTCTGCCGCAGGAGGCACCGGCACGGTCTGGGGCTCTGGGCACGAACAGGCCTGCTCTCACTTTAAATGGAAAGAAACCTAAAGGTGGGGTTTGGATCCCAGTCTTCTGACGAAGTGTCTCAAACCCCCTCTCAGAACCACAGAACGTGCTTGACAGGCAGCTCTGATGGACAGGCAGACGCAGCAGCCCGGGGTGGTGACGGGTGTTGAAGGTGGACAAGATGGTCAGGAGAGAGCGGCAAGAGCAGGGACAGGGTGACAAACACCCACATGAAGAAGGTGAGGCTGTTAGTTTCGTTTACATATACTGAGCTGGTTGTGCCCTCAGTCTGAGGATGTGGGGAGGCCATGTTGATAATCAAGACTGGAAAAAGGAAGAAATCCATGGTGAGATTATTGTTGAGTTTGTTGACAGAGAATGTTGGATGAATTCTGAGTGTTGCAGCATGACTGTGCTGCCTTTCTCTGGAGAGGGCTGAGGGATGATTACACTGGAAAGCACGTACCCCACTGACATGCTTTGTACCATTACAAAGACAGAGTAAGTACACCCATGTTTTTACTGGCAGTACTTAGTGAATTTTTCTGTGACTTCCCTCAAATGTGTGTCCCTGAAGTGAGTCATATTTTACTACATGCTAGACAACAAGGGTCTGTCATAAAACAAGAGGTCTTGCCTGGGCCAACTGCTGTCCCTGTGGGCTATGGAAAGCACAAGGTGATCTGCTCTGAAGACAGAATGATTTCTTCTGCTTGGGTTGTGCCCATCACCTGAATCATGGGATCACCTACCAAGGAGGCCACAACTATATTGGGAACGTCACAAATCTAACTCTGGCAAGGCATTGTGACTGGTTAATTTTGTTTTCTGGTTTAATGGTGGGAGTAGGGTTATGCCAAGCTGATTGCAGATGGTTTTTCTATTGCTTGTTCTTGTGAACTTTCATTATGATATTGCTCTTCCATTACAAGATAAAAATTTATAAGATGTTGAAACTTATACCTCATACTTTCAGAGTGCATGCCTTTTAATCAACTGGTTAAACAACTGTGAGCCAAGACCAAATTTGCTACTCTCTCATCTGGATGTTGAAAGAAATCTTAATTTCAGTGTTTATTTGATTAATGACAAATAGTATGGTTACATAGACCAGAGCTACATTTTATAAATTTCTTGTGCTTTTATTGAGCAAAAGCAAAACCGTTACATCAAAAACCGAGGTAGTCACACAGTTATGTTTTCAATATAAATGCACATGTACATACAAACACACATCATTCCATCTAGTACTGGGTGAACCCAAGAAGAGAAAGTTCCAACGTCTATTGGAGGCGAATGCACGTGGCCATGAGTAGTGCAAAAAGCATGTAGAGTATGCAAACCAGTGCTCTTGTGAACAAGCAATTTACATCTGGAAGATTTGACTCAGTTGTGCTGTCTTTCAAAATCTTACAGGCCTGGATTTTGTTGGCTTACTTCAGGCAGTTAGGGGAGCCATCAGCCTGTGCCTCCTGTATGGTGGCTGGAGGAGGCAGCCCCTCAGCTTTCCTGTCTGCTGAGCAGCACTGGGGAGATCCCAGAAAAATCCCACTCCTAACTGAGCACCTGCCGTGGGCCAGGATGGATCTGCAAGGGCATCTACTCTAGAGGGCATTGCTCATGTTGGGGAGCAGTTCTTAAAAAATCATGTACTTCAGTCTGAACGAACTCATCATTCTCAGACTTTATATGTGCTGGTGGTGCCAGTGTAGAAGTATGGTGATGTAGGTTTATTTTGACACAATCAATAAAGGGAACAGTTGGGAGACTGGAGGAGATCAGGGTCACTGCCATACAGGCATGCATCTTCTCTCTCTAGAATGGGTAACTCCAGTGTTGCCCCCTGCTTACTAACCTTTCAGATTTTTCACAGCATGGAAAGAAAGCAATGTGTATAAAACTGGAGGCATTTGCCAGGATCCAGGTTCAATGCCACATTTGAAGAAAAAAATAGTTTGCATTATTCAGAGTCCATACTTCATTTTTAAAGCAAACTAAGGGCCAAATTCTCACCTGGTAAAACCTGCTCCATCAGCTTCCATCAAACTCTGTCTATTTACACCAACAAAGTATCTCTCAAGTGTGTAAGCTGTTCTTTAGTACCTAATAACAGAAATATAATCTGGCAAGCAAACAGTTTTGACAGCTGCCAGTGTACTTCAGATCCAAAGATGATTCCTTGAATTTCAGCTCTTCCCTCCTTCTTTAGACTTTTATTAAAAACAGGACCTATTCCCTAGTCTCTCATGTCATACTTATTGCAATGTTAGTTCAGCACACTACCCATTTTCTCCAAATATCTGAATTCTGCTCCACAGCTGTAAAGTCCTTTTCCTCAACTCTAATCAGCATTAAAATCTCTTATTCCCAACTGAAGTTCTGACAATTGCAGTGCTGGTCCTCCTGTTTGCATTTAAGTCAAGAAGGCTCAGATTTCAGACCAGCCAGTGCAAAATGCCATGCTCATTTTTTGAAAAAAGATGTCTTTTGAGCAGGGTATGCAAGGCAGCAGAGCTATTCTAGCTTCTACTAGAGAAGCTAGTAAAAAGCTATCTATTTACTAGTTAGTAAATACTATAAACTTTACTATAAAAAGGTTGAAGCAGGTGTTCTGGTCACCTGATCACAGCACACAGAGGGTGGCACTTGAGGTCTCCTCACTCACGGTGTGGCTGTGGGCTTGCCCAGATGAGTGCCCCATGATGTATTTGACATTGTCTTTTTGGGGCAATGTCACTCCCATAAAGGGAGAGAAGTGTGTGGAGCACTGGGCTGTGTTCCCCAGGTGCTGTCACTTTGGCACTTATGAAGGTAAATGGCTTCCAGGCTGTGATGGGTTTGCTCCTGACAAGGGAGACAGCCAGCAAGGGGCCACTGCTGCTCTTGTGTCCCTCTGTCAGCAACACTTGCTGAGGTCTCCAAGGAAAACACCAGCATTAGTCATTCATGCATCAGCTGTAAGGATCCCACCCCTTACACACCCTATTCACATTGCCTGTTCCCAGATGTTTTTAGCTGGCAGCTGCTTTAAAATGTGTCCATGCTGTGGCCGGGACTGGGCTAGCTGGCACTGCATGTGATGAAGCCCACTCATCAGGGAGGCTTGAGAACTGTTTTGTTGATTCAAGTTTTCAGGAAGGTTTCTTTCTCTTTTCCCTTTGAGCTAATTGCCATTCCTGCATTGAGTGCTGTCTATTCACAGTTCCAAGTATGCTTTTTGGACAAAGCAAGCACATCTCTATCTTGACACTTTTGCCTTTGTTTTCTGGAACTGAGTTTGTAGGTTAGGCAATGTCACTCGAGACAAAGAAGTAGCGTGTGACATTTGAATTTGAAGAAATATTTCCAGATAACAGTCTGCAAAAAAAACCACATAGACTGCAACTTGCCTTTAAGACTCATCAAATGCCTTGGAGTAGCAACCAAAATAGTAAAATCACACAGTGCTCTTAGACAAATAATATGTAAGGGCAGGTGGGGGGAGATAACTGTATGGGATAAGTATGTTCATTGTATTGAGCCCTTTGGAAAAGATTTAGAGTTTGTGAAAAGAAATGACCATTCAGTTCTGTAAATACAGACACAGGAAGCTGTTGCACAGTGCTAAAGTATTTTTAAGGAATTAGAGTTGTTCTTTTATCAGTCATCAAATTTAAGGAACCTACTCTTCATGTGTCATGGGCTGTGCTTTCAACATACTCTGTGATTCATTGCCAAGGACTAGGGAACTTCAGGGATGTTCTCTGAACTTCTCACCTTCCCTAGGACTGACTGCCATTGAAGTGCACATTACATGACCCCTGACTAAAGGCTTCTAATGTGTGATTCAAACTGAGACTTGACCAACTATTTGATGGGAAAACTTGCATTTTCCCTGAAACCTTCCTTTATCTTCCTGAAGATTTTTAGTGCTAAAATTAAGCCTATATTAAACTGATTTACTGAATTGCATCACACAACTCTATGCCTCTGGCTGTGAATTCAAATAGGCCGCCAGTTGAGGAAATTTCAAACCTTTTTTTTATTCTTCTAAAATACTTGATGACTTCATGTGGATGTCATTGGGATAGTGCAAAACACTCTCATGGAAGGATTACCCATTTCTTTTTTCTTGAGGAAGATTGGCTGATCAAAGCTGTCATATAAATCTTGCAAAACCGTCAGGTGTTGCTCCCCATAACACAGTAATAAGAACTATTCACTGGTGATACTAATTAAGAAAAACATTTCTCCCTAGCAGTGGTTTTCCTTTGATGTTCCTGTCAGGCCAGTGCAAACAGGCAAATGCCAGAGACCTGAAACCTTATTGCTGCTAGTGTGTCACTGGTATCTAATACTGCAGATCTGTTTGCCAATAAAGACATTGGGAGTTTTCTCTATAAACTGTTGAAGCCCTAATGGGAATTTTCTCCTGAAACTCTCTCTTGCAGATCCAATGAAAAATGGGCTCTTTGCTGTTGTTCTCTGTGTATGTATTTTCCTCTTCTCACAGTTTGGGTTCATTTTGCAATAGAAGCAGCTTGTGTTTATTTCCTTTCTTTTTAAACCCTGATAGTGACAGATAGGTTCTAGCAAGCTATTTCTTGTTTTTCTGCATACACCAGGTATTGCAATACAGTGGAACTACCTTTGTAATAAAACACTCATACATTGTAAATTAGACATAGAAAAATATCTATTTAAGCCAGCTTGTCTGAGACATCTGGAGGTTTGATGCACATTTTATAGCAGAGAGTTAGTGCTGGTTTCTGTGACACAGGTGATAACTCCTGGTTATCACCTGAGTGAGTCAGGTACTGGTACCCAGGCACAGTAAACTCAGTGCAGATCTTGATAGGTCTAAATCCAGGGGATTTGGGGTGTAATAATATATTGCTTGAGATTTATACAATCTACTTTAAGCCCTATGGGGCACCTCTTATCTGCTCTGTTTCATTTAGTCATTGGTTCTGAAGAATGACATTCCCTGGCCAAAATGCCATTCAAGAAAGGTAACTTGTACTTCCTATGGAGTGGTGTAAACCACTCTGAGGGCACAGCACAGTGGAGAACCCAGCTCTGCCAGCAGCCATGTCAGGGCATTTGAATTTTCTCTGTCTCACAGGCTTCCCTAATCACTTTAGCAATTTAAAGATGAGGCATGTCTGAGAGCTGATGTTCTGGGAGGAGGTCTCTGTTCTACTTTCACTGCTTCAGCAATCTGAAGTAAATGTGAAAGGTTAAAACACTTTGCTCTAAGTGTTTGCTAAATTTTCTTGCTGAAAGGCACATTTTGTCAGGTGAAAAAAAAAATCCATCGCTGTATTTTTAGAGCATTACATCAAGGAAATTTTCCTAAACTTTTGAAATATGTATTTCTTGTTGCTCTTGGTAGTTTTTTTCCCCCCATGCTATCTGCCAATGCAACCTTTTTTCAAACACCATTCACTTGTAAATACATAAGCTGCATTAAAGGATAGTACATAGGATGTAAGAAGCTGCTCTTTCTCTTTCCTGCTCCCGGCTCTCATCTGGTGTGTTTACAGCACAGCGCCTTTGTCACAGCACACAGAATTTGTGGAGTGAATCTGCACAAGTGTTAAATGTCAGGCTGTAAACTAAACACTCCCAGGAATGGGAAGCATCATGAAGGGGTTCATGTGATGAAGAAACATCAATTTCCTGGGTAAACTTGAAACAAGCCTGTTTTCTTGACTCCCAGTTTCAAAACTAATTGCATGTTCTGAGATCACTTTGGCTCCAAGTGACGAATGCCATGCCCTGTAAGATTTAATAAGCTTTTCACTCTTACATAGAAGAATGCTCTGTAGAATGATGGATATAGAAAATATCCCAGCTTAGTAAAGCTGATTTGTAGGTCAAGGGAATTAGTCTAATAATCATCATTGATGATTAAAAGATGCTGAAATGCACTGGATCCCACACTTGTGGATAGTTTATTTTTAAGTTCCTCATGCTGAAAGGAGGAAAGTTCTGTTACAGCTGGGTGATTCACACCATCCAATGAGATCTTTGGTACAAAGCATTTTCCTCTTTAGAGACCTGTGTGACCTCTGGTGTGGCTGGGGCTCAGAACTACTCTTCTCAGCTGCCATTCTGAGGCTGACCTCCATGCTGGGAGCTGGGATACCTCAGTGTGATCCTAACCTCTGTCTACTCTGTAATTCGGATATATTATTGAATTTCCTTATTTTTATCACTGTTGTCTTTGCCTAGTCTTTCTCTACAGTAAGTCTGAAGTTTGCCTGGAAGATCTGCCTTTTGTTTGTGGAGCTCTGAACTTCAGTGCTCTTGTCTTGCTAAGAATGAGGGGTGTCCTGACTCTTTGGGATCTCTTGGACTCCTGCTCACCATCTCCTGCTGCTGGACCACCTGAAGCAACTGTGTTGCTCCTGCTCTGGGACATCTTCCTCCACCTCCAGCCAGACATATCCAACCCACATGAGGGGCTCCTTCTGTAGATTGTCTTCTCTATTTTTAATTCTTCCAACTGTACACTCCATTCAGACTGGTGTCCAGCACATTCAAATAAACAAAAATACTTAATAGAGAAAAAGCCACGGGCAGTTGTTTTACTGGGGGAGGTATGTACTTTATCCATGATGACTCCTCTTAAATTAGGATGAGAAATTGGAAGAAGTGGCAAGGGGAAGCTCAAACTGTTTTGGAGATTTCTTGGAAAAAACACATGGGGTTTTGAGACATTTATTTTGTGTGATGTGATCAGTGTGTGCTGGGTGCATTATGGAGGTGACTCATTCATTGCTTGGGTGCAGGGGGGTGAAAGAGAAACGAGATGTTGGCTGTATCCTTGTAGAAAGCTTTGAGTTTCCTTTACTAAACTCTGCAGGATTCTTGTTTTAACTTTTCACAGAAAACCCTCATCCTATTCTCTGTCAAATTATGAAGTTACTCACAGAGGAAGAGATTTTCCCATCTGAGCAGCCAGCACAGAATAAGGACTACAGGGGACATGAGTAAATACCACAGGAAAGAGAGGTAGAAGGCAAAAGGAGCAATCATTAAAATCAGAACTATTAATACACTGCAATTTATGGTTGTTTGGGGTTGTATAAATACTTTCCTACAATGCAGTAATTTAGATATTATTCTTACAGGAATCCATTTAGTCAGATAAATCAACAGGCACAAGAGTATGGTTCAGGGTTTTTTTGCTCCTGTTAAGTCTCCCATACTAAGTATGCACTAACATTCTTGGTTCTACTTGGGTATTTGTTTACACAGAGTATTAAGTTCATAAATCTTAATTTAACCTTTGACCATGACAGTGATCAACTTCTTGCTCACTAAAATCCACCAGGCACAGCAAACTGTCCATGGAGATACGATTCTCTCCAGAGGGGAGACCACTTCATTTGAAAAGTGACTTTGGTGGAATAAGATTACATGAAACCGGTCTAATGGTTCTCCTTCCTCATCAGAGCAGCTCATGGATTGACTTGAAGTTTTTGTGCCAAAAGTAGTGTTTTGTTTTCAAAATATTTAAATGGGACTTCTCGTATGTGCCTTCTGTTGTTATTTCCCCAGCCCAGTGGAGGTTTATTAACATCAGTGACCATCAGTGGGTCAGCTGCCCCCACTTGCCCCAGGCTTCAGGTGTGTGGGTCATGTGTCCCACCCAGGTGGGGCTGCTGCCCAAGGGCTCTTCCCTGGTACAGGATGCAGAGGGAAGGAATCAACCACCTTCAGTGTTGGAGCCCACTCTGAGCTTTGCAGGCAAAGGTAAGGCAGCCTAAAAAAATTAATATGCTTGATTTTTACTTTTGAAATAAGGCCTTCGAACCTAAAATTTCAGAGTTACAGTGAGTATGAACCCTCTGGTGAATTTGTCTCTGAGAGTAAAGCTGTAGCAATAGTGGGAGAGTGGGGGGATGGGTGTATGAAAAGCCCTTGAGCTGTCTTTATTTGGCTTTCATCAGAAATAATTTATTAAGCCTAATTTGAAAGGCTGTGTGGACAGATCTTGCAGATGCTGAAATGGAGGGATTGCTTTAGCCAACATATGGAAAATATTTACAGACCTTACACAATGGTGATATATAAGAGTAAACAGAATGTCAGATAAGCCCTGCATTCCTTTATTTTCACTTAAGACTCAGGAAAAAATATGTGCTTCTTTGTTAGCAGGGAGAGAGGAGGGCATGTTGGAGGGCAAACTGATCTGGAGAAAAATGTGCATGTTAAGCAAAGTGAAATATCAGCTTTAAAATCCTTAAATAATTCACATATCACGATATCTCCTCTGAAGTTTGTGCAAGGGCTGGTTTTTGTGGACTACAAGCTTAGGTTATGGCTCAATTTTCTGTTCACCTCCATTTAACTTGCAACTAGAAGTTAAAATATCACCATTTCTTTGACTCTGCTCATGGTGGGGGTGAGAGTCAGGGGTGTGTCTGAGCCAGCTGGTGAGGGGGACAAGCCAGCCCCTAGGGCAAGGCTATTCTTCCTTTCCTTGGCCACCAAAGGAGTAGCCAAGGATTTCCCATGGAAGCGCAGTCTGGGACACCGAAGGCAGAGGGGCTCTGTGTGGCAGCTCCTCCGGGGGGCAGCGCTGGGCAGAGCTCGCCTCTGCCCCCGGAGCTGGGAGCCAAGGCAAGGCTTGGGCACTGAGCTTGTGTTCCCAGAGCTGAGCTTAGCTCCTTGGGCTTAGGCGTGGTCACATTTTCCTGTGGTTTTATCCTATTTCAGTGTTTGTATTGCATAAATCGGTATTTGCCTGCCCCCCAAGCTCCTCGGGATTCCCTGGGAGCATCCCACAGGAACAGTGCTGCGCCCCGGGGCCGAGCAGCCCGGGGTCATTGCTCAGGCGGGAAAGGCAGGAGCCGGCTGACAGCTCCAATGGGATGCAGCACAGCTGCTGCAAATGGTTTCTCATCCTCCTCAGTGGTGAATGGAGTGGTGATCCCTTCCCTTCTCAAGGCAATGTTGCAAATATATAGGAAATTCAATACATTGCTAGCTAGGTGAGGGAAAAATGCATCTTTGACTAAGTATGTTACTGAACTCTTAAGCAATGTTAGCTTGTGCAAAATACTGGTGGTTTGAAACAATGACATTTTAAAATGTTGCTGACCTAAGGACTTTCTTTGACTTTTGCTGTTGTTTCTTTTGGATATGCTTTGTTGTTTGTCTAAGCAGCTCTGGTCATTGAATGAGATTTTAAGAGAAAAGGTAAGCAGAGGAAAGAAAATAATACAGGCAAATACAAATGACTTCTGCTATAGCAACTAAATTTCTTTCATTTGGAAACTCTGAGACTATTTTAAAATGTATTGATTCAGTAAAGTTTTTCGTATTTCTAAAAAGAGCAGGATTGAGAATACTTACCCATACTGAAATGCTTAGGAACTACCTCAGATTTGTTAGTTTTGGCACAGGCCTGCAAAGGCAGTCTAATGTCATCATGTTTGAAAAAGGAGGACAGTGGCAAAGGGTGATTCAAGTGCAGCATAAACTGCACTTAATTATAGCTGTTAATTTACAGCACAATCTTGGTTTTAATAAAAACAGGAGAATTGGTACACAGTGCTGGCAGAAAGCCTGAGGCAAAATCAGATTTAGCTGTGGGTATCAATTAGGAAGAACAGCCAATGTTTGCCATTGCTACATTTATTTTTTGTTGCTTAACCTTTTCAGGATTACTAAATCTGTATGTTGGGTTGGTTTTTTTTCATTTTTGCTTGTTTTGGTTTTTTAAAGGCCAGTCTGTAACTGTGTCTGAGGTACTTTTTATATGACTGTGGTGTCCTGCTCTGCTCTAAGCTCCCCTGACAAACACACACCAGGTCACTTGTTGCTTGGTGCTCACTCACGTCAATGCTGGGTCCAATAAGAACCAGCTGTGAATGCATCTGAGCTGTCTCTGATACAGTTCCAAGTCTGGAAAAACTAATTCCTCCCTTTCTTTGCAGACAGTGTTGTGCAATGGCCTGAGCTCACCAAATTCTTCTGTTGTTCAACAGCGAGTAACCTAGGTACCACATCTGCTTTAATGGCAACTGGCTTGTTGAGGCAATAGATATTTGGGAGCTTTTTGCACCCTAAGCTCTGTTTATACCAACTCACCTTTTTATGCTGATGGAATTACAAGAAATCAGTACAACTGTTATACCTTGGCCACTATTTCCATACTATTTTGCCAGCTAAGCAGAGCTGAAGGGCACTGGTTTTTGGCAGAACTCCAGGAATCAGGTTAATTCTGTTGCTGCTGTACACACAAAACCACTGTTAGGGAGTTTCTGTCAGCTGCTTCTAAAATGCTTTGAGGAAACATTTTATAGGACAGATTTCCTAAAGATGTGAAATGGTACCATGATCTAAGGTGGCTAATTATGAAACCATATGGAAAATCAAACGATAAAGCAAGAAAAACAACCGAGGCACTTTGGTATGTGGTATTGTAATGTTTCCTGAAAGGGGTGAGCTTGGCTAGCAAGATTTCCATCATTATCCCTTTCCTCTTCTACCTACTACATCCCTTGGCTCAGTTGTGCTCTTGCAGGTGTTGTTTGTTGCAAAATACATCTAATCCCCAAGGAATCTTGATGAGTACTCAACATACAATAAGCTGTTTGGGCCAACAGATCTCTATTTCTACTTTTGGAGTGAGAAGTTTGCTGTGGTTTTTCTTCAAGAGGTTTTTACCATCTGCCTTAATCATTTTAGTGTTTACAGGTCTGCAGTTGTTGACAGCATTAACTGCCTTGTTTGTTCCCTTTCCTTCTGCAAGTAGTCTGATGTTACACAGAAACACCATCTCAGCCACTTTCCTATTTTAGTATTCCAGCAACCAATGTAGCGTTCCTGGGCTGTTCATTCTCTGCAGCTGTACTCCAAGGGTCCAAAATGAGGACTGAAAGACAGAATCAGTTAAAGCTTTCAAATAGTACAGCATTAATATTTGTGCTTTATCTTCATAAAATACTAATGCTAAGATAAGAAAGTGGCCACAAATATAATTTACAACAGCACTGTACTTACAACTTGCAATGTTAGCAGCCTGCAAGCTGGTCTATCTTGGTAAGCAAATGGATATTCTAATTTCTCATCTCCTTTCCAGTAAATACAGCCTATATTCAGGGCCAGGATAATCAGCTCCCTGAGTTGGTGGAACTGTCTAAGATTTCCAAGGACTACATGCTCACAGCTCAGGACTAGCTTGGGTTTGGCAAGACCCAAAGTTATTATCAAAGTGAAAAAGCTGTAAGAATCAATTCTTGAAAGAGCTCCAGTGATCTTAAAGGAAGAGGCCCAGTTATAGTTAGGATAAAAATTAGAAGAAGCCAATGACTACAACTGGTGTAGAGGCAAAAAGTAGTTACAAAATGGAGGGGTAGCCTGCACAAAGACTTGACAGTTTAGGAAATTACTGTTGAATGTTGAAAAAAGTTCTGCCCATGCCTGGTGTTATACTTGGGTTTAGGGTTAACAGAGAGACAAAGCCTTGGTAAATGCTAACCCAAATCAGAACCTGAATTGTTGTTCCTGGCCTGAGCCCATGACCCCCCAGTTATGGCCCAGAGGAATGAGCTGCCAGGGATCTAATGTTTGCACAGCCTACCCTTCCCTCCCTTAGGTGCCTTGTTCCACCTGGTGCTTCTAGCCTTAGGAGTTGTTCTTTACCCTAACACTAACCCCAGAAGTTGGCTGATCAGTATACAATAATGCCCAGTTATGGCCCAGACAAATACTTCAGCAGTTATTAATTTTGTGTGGCCAATCTATTATTTTGGTTACCCTTTTGCATTCTGTCCCTGCTTGGAGCTCTGTCTCTCTCCTAACCCTAGGAAAGGGCTGAACCTCAACTTGTGGCCACCAGGCGTGACCCAGAGGCCATGGGTAAAATCCTTGTACAGCCATCCTCCTGTTCTGGCAGCCTTTTTCATCCCACAGCAGTTGGAGCTACTCTTTCAAGGTAATGAGCAGACTGGGTGGTGATCATCCAGCCCTCATTACATCATGTTCCTAAGAACAAGTGCATTACAAAGAGAAGAGAAGAAATGCCTTTTCTCCAGGCCTATTCTGCTTGGCAGACATCTTCTTTACTGGTCTGTACTGAGGCTTGCTGTAGCTACCTTCTGACAGAGCCCTCCCCAAAACCTCCCTGTCGTGGTCAGTTTGTGCTCTTCTCGAAAAATTGCCTCTCTGGTGGGACAGTTCGGAATGTCCTTTCTCCAAGCTCACAATTTCAGAAGGTTGAAAAAGTGTGATATTTCAGGACTGTTGTTCTGTGTTCAATAACTTCATTCTAAATGTAGCCTTGAATAAATTATTACTAACTTAAGACACTCAGCTGGGGACCAAAGCACTGTCAAGCCCATGGAAACATGCTAACTAATGTAACGCTGACCAAATGTCTAGTACATTGTGTCACATTTTTGAGAAATGTCACAAGGTAAAATATTCATTCTTTGGCAAGAGAAGGTCTCAAGTAGGAGGTGCCAAAGGAATTCACAAAGCTTTGGAAATCTCTACGTATCCCTTTCTCTAGGGAAAGAGAGAACTCGAACGTTATTTCCTTGACTGTTTACATCTGAAAATGAAAGCTGGAAACCCAACAAGGACACACGAATTTCAACAGTTTGTTGCCACAATTAGCACTCTGTGGAATATTGATTCTGAAGCTGTTGAACTTGGTTCTCAGGGGTCTGTTTTGTGATTTATATTGTAGAGTTTGCATTGTATAATCTAATTGGAATTTGCAAGATTTTTATGCATGTTTGTTTATAAAAATCAAGGCTGTGTACTGAGTTTTTTGGTTCTCTCCTGTGCTAACATAGGTATGAGAAGGGTGTAATCAACAGTCCAGTCACTGTTAACTCAAGGAGAAGCAGATAACCCTACCTGGCCTTGGATGAAACAACTAAGATCAGTTAAGGTATAGAAGGTCATTGGAGCAACTTCTCCTTGTAGCATTTCTGAGATAACAACTCATAGAAATTCTGATGTGAAAGAGTGCACTTTTTTCAGCAGTTGTCCCCCACACTGGACTTACTGTACTATCAGAATTATTATTTGATGGTTTAAGACTCTTCCCCTGTGGTGTGTTTGGTGTAAGCACAGGTGTGTTGCAGCCCAGCACTCTCTAAAGCATCAGTACCTGAATCTTCACACCCTCCCCACTGGTGATCAGGTTTACTCTGCCCTGGAAAATGAAGTGGATCACAGGTCTGAGGATCCTTAAGTATATTGTACAGTACTCTACCCATCTCCTTTATTGTGGGCACTTGAGCATCTAAGAAGTTGCTACAGTCTGTGAATTTCCCAGCCTCCATGTCCTCCTCTGCCTGTGTTTGGGTGGAAAACTGAAAGAATTTTATTTTAACAACTAAAAAATGGTGCTTTAGGGACATACAAAACGCACTCTGCTGCAGCTCCTGGGAAGAGTTCCATGTGGGTGAATTAGCCAAAACTAGTGGCAAGAGCTAATGAAAATTAATTAACCCCAGGTAACTGGGGAAGGCAGATTTTTTTGTTTGAATATGCTGTGAGCATTTGTCATGTCATTAAGAACATGGCATCAATTGCCTCTCATTTGTTTCTCCCTAACTGCTTTCCTGAGGCATTCCTGCTCTTAATCAGGCTTATTTCCCCATGCATTCCTATGCATTTTTCTCCTGACCTTTCTGTCTTTTTTGCCTTTTTTTATTTTAGTTTCTTCTCTATTTTTTTTTTTATTTTCTTCCCACAACACCCCTTTGCTTTCCATCTCCATGCCCTGTTGGCTATGATATTCAGTAAATGCTACAATTCAGGCCTTCTCATCACATTTCTTAAAAATCTCATGACTGAGCTGGATGTCATGTACTCAGGGTTGCTGAAGCTTTGGGGTGCAGGGTTTCCAGCAGAGGCTCAGAGAGAGCAAGCTACTCTAGGTACTTCCCCTGCTTCTGTGGTGGGTTCTGAAAGGCGTGTCAAAGTGCATGAGAGGAAAGAGAAGTTACTGTTATTCCTTTTGGCTGTCTTAAATTTGGCATGGATTTATGGTCTCTGGTCTGCATAGCAGTTACTATAGGATTAAACAAAGCTGCAAGGACGGCTACAAACAACTTATTCTTTTTAATCAAATCTGAGGGATTTATTGAACAGGTCCCCAAGATAAAATTGAAGAGTGCTGATAAAATTACAATAGTTTCCACCATGGACTTCAAACAAACTCTTAATCAGCCTGTCATTTCATACCCCCATTATAGAACAAAAAGTAAAGCTGGGTGCCATTTCTGCTCTGAGTGGCTTCTATCCACCAAAAATCTCCAGGCTAGCACACAATATGTAAACTCTGTTTATGGCAACCACTTTTTTTGTGTCTTTGCTGATTTATATCCTACTTGAGTGAATAATGCCTTGTACAAAAATTGATTGGCAGACTGTTAGTTGTCCTTAACCTTTGGTGTTTCTGAGGGTGTTGAGCCATTAGCAATGCTGGGAAGAAGCACAAGTTAGCCAGGAACTGGTATTTCATCATGTCACTGTGGGGTATGAGCTTGCTGATAGCCTGTGATGATGGATCAGGACAGTTGGCCTTGGAGAAAGTCTTGCCTGTTTAAGGACTAACATGAGGAGAGGCAAGATAGCTGTCAAGCCTCCAGGCTGTTTCTGTGTAAGAGAAACAGACCACTGGGCTGTTTTGCCAGTTAGGATGGAAAGTGTGTTTGGTTTATGTCTCATATAAATAATAAAAGTAATAAAAGGACACAAATACCTCACTGCAAATGAAGCGGTCAGGAACAAATTTTAGAGAAAAACAAATAGCTGACCAAAGCTCATTAACTACTCGGACTTAAGTCTGACTTCAGTCTGCAATAAAGGGCTTTATTAGCCTCTACACTTGGTGTGCTCCATTGATTTAAGCACCTAGGGTTTTTTTCCTGCTTCTGGCAAAAACAAGAATTGATGAGGATAATCGTGTCCATGAATGTCCCTCACTGGGGAGAAGAAGGGTGCCAAGACTCCTCTTGTTGGCTCTTGTCTCTGCCCAGAAGGCCAGTCAGTGCTTGCTCTGTTAGGAGATGCTGGCAGGAGCGTGTGCTTCCTTGGCAGAAATGCAACCTGTTCACACACACACACACACTAGTACACAATGTCCTCTTTCCTCAAGCACTGGAAATGAGAGCAATGCTGTTTCCTTGCTCAGACATCCAAGGCTGCCTTCCAGAGAGTGCTGTGCCCGAGTCCCAGCCCCCAGCTCCAGGTCCCACTGGCCAGGCTGGGGGCTGGGCTCCCACAGCTGCAGCCCGCGGTGCTCTGGCCTCTTGGGAGAGGGAGCTGCCGAAGCCAAGCTCACATTCAAATAGTCTAAGTCTTGCCATCTATCAGCCTGTATCCTGGCCAGTGGCTTCTGGTGTCTGTTTCTTTGAAATGCAGAGCTGCTAAATTTATTTAGCTACTTTATTTAGATCAAATGTAGTTTTATGGTGTCTTGTAGGTATGTGAAGGTTGTTGTCATCTCCTCACACAGTCTTTTGTGAAAGTTTTTTTTTTTTGCAATGGTCGACTTTGTGTTTATGAGGACCAATTAATATTTAGGCGATGTTTTCTTTAAAAAAGATACTTGATTTCTAAATATGTGTTTTTCTGCCTGTATGTGGTTCACAAAGGTCAGCCTTATTCAATGCTGAAGAAAACACCGTGGGCACCTTCTGCTGATATAAGCTGCCATTAGCAGAAACATATCAAATATATCAGCAGACAACAGGAGTTCTTAAGTGCTTAGGAAAGATTATGTTAGTTAGTGTACATATTTTAGTTATTACTACATTACTGACCTTTATTAGATGATTACTTCACACAAGAAAACTTGCAGATCAGCCGTGCTGCACCAGTGTGGAGGGTAGGGAGAGGTGTGTCTTTGCTCTAGGAAACAACATATTAAAACTAAAATACATTGTTTATAAGCATTTGGTTGCAAAAGAATCTACCTGGGTAATTCCTTGGAAGGAATGAATTTTAGGTCTGTGAGAAGAAGCAAACCATTTTCAAATCCCTTAGTCTGGTGCGTGATGCACCAGCTGGGTGACACTGCAGGGTGCCCCCCTGGCTGTGGGTGCCAATGGAGAAAAAACAGACTGAGCAGACTACCAGGGTTTGTCTGAAGACGTTTTTTCCAGATACCAGGAACTATAATCTTTCCTGGATTCCTTGAAATGCTGAGTGCTAAAATAAGTGTTGTAGATGGAAAAATTGAAGAACACACAAACAACAGATCAAATGGAGTTGAGGCCCAAATTTCACATTTTAGGTTTCCTTCAGACACAGAATTAGATTAAGAAAGATGAAGATAAAGGTGATGATAATTTAGGAAAAACAAGAGAAAATGCTGTGGGATATATATAACCCCCAAAGACAATATTACAGCCCTTAGGAGTCTCAAAAACAAAATAATTTTTTACTGAATACAGTAAATGAGGTTTTCAGGATAGAGCAAATAATTTTTACAGTCTGAGGGAAGCAACAGTTCTGTGATTTGGAAGACAGGGCCAGCACAGGATGGTGCAGCCTGCTTGCCAGGACAGAGCCTCCTGGGACATGTGTCTTAAGCCACTGATCAATCAGCTGTTGCAGTCTTCTTGGGAATCTCTCTGTGGAATTTTTACAATATATACTTGTCACAATTTATACTATGGTTGAAAGGCAATTATAATAACTTGTGATTACAGATTTTTCTATATAGTTAACTTGAGTTTTAAGTTATAAAATTTTAGTGGCTTGGGACACCCCTTGTAAAGAAAGTGCTGCCTCTCTACAGGTCAGCAGAGGTGTTGGAGCTGGAGTTCCTTGGGTAAGTGGGAAGGAGTATCTGGTGCTGTCTTCTCATGCTCTCTTTGGGAATGTTCTATTCCAAGAGCATGTTAGACATGTTAGCCCTGAGCACCCTGCACAGGCTAGCTTCTCCCTTCTCTGCAAAATCTCTTGGAGGGTGTGTGTCAAGGTCCATATGTCCATGTTGTAATTCTTAATTCTGTGGGATCTGTGCCAGAATACTGCAGGGGCACCTCCAGTTGCATCCCAGAATTTTGAAAAACTTTGAAAAGAAAAGATTGTGTAAAACATAACTCTACAGTATCTCAGAGGAGCCTGTTTAAGCAAAAATATTCTAACTGAAATGAGGCCTGGAAATGCACAAGCTATTGAGTCACCTTATATCCTGACATTCCTTCTCTTTCTCTCTTACCACAGCAGATTTCCCTCGTGTGTGAAGGCACTCTGTCAGCACTTCATTGCAATTAGCTTGGTTGCACTGGGAATGGCTTTTAACGAGGCAGCTTAATCCTGCCTGGTCTCGGGAGTGCAACTGACAGCACACAGTCAGTTGTGTGCAAGAGATGCAAAGATATGGAGTTTGCAGGAAAGTGTGAGCATTGTGTAAATAATCCTGTGGATCTGATGTTTATGTTCTGGATATTGATTCATGCTAATTTGAAGTTTAATTTGAAGTGAACAGGAAAAGAGACTTATCAATGGCTTGAATCTGGTGGTTCCTGAATGCTCTCAGTTCCCTAAGGAGCTTGAAAAGTTGGTTCCTGTTGCTTGTTATTGTTCCCTTCTTTATTCAGTATTATCCTGTGAGGTTTTATTTTATCTTTATTTATGGACATATTTTTTATCTGGGATGTTAACTGAAACCTTTTTTATAAACAAGACATGCATGCATGCTAAGCATGGAGGCTGTGTACCCACAAAGACTACAGGAAATTTTAAGCAGAGGAGTCAGGAGTGCCACAGCTGCCCTGGACTAAAGTGCCATTGGGTAGGGACAGACCATTGTGCATGCAAGGCAGCTGTCTTAGGGAAACTGCTGTTTGCTTAAACTTAAAAAAGAATTTGTTTTTTTGGAAAGAGAGTGTTCGTCAGTGTGACAAACACAAACACTATCAGACCACACTGAGGAAAAATTGAGAAAAAACAATGATGCTTTTTCCCCTTTGTTTTAAGAGGAAGCAAGTTTATTTGTAAAAGCAGAATCAAGTTCTGAAAGCAGGCCTATGCTCCACGGGACTGTGTATTTTTTGCACCCCTTGACTGCACCAAGATGTCCAAAATGCTAAAGGGTTCTTAGTCTGACATTGCTAATGCTAGTAAGAACAAACAGAGTGCAACTCCTCTCTCATTGAAAGCCTGTTTTAATAGCCTTGTGCAAAGCTCTCTAAAGTCAGTGGCAATGTTCCAGCTAACCTCAGTGGGCACTGAGCCAGGTAATACATCACATCTGTCCTAGTCACCTGCAGATATGCAGAAATAACATGCAGTAGAACGTGCTTGAACTGTGCAGCACAGCTCAGGAGTTTTTATAATCTGTAACATCCTTCTTGTAAGTAATGGAACACAATGCAGCCCTTCTAAAAAATATAAAAAGACCACCAAAACTCACCAGCACACAACAACAAAAAAGCCACACCCACAATCAAACAAAAACTCCCCAGCAAACAAACACACAACTCCACCAAACCAAAAAAAAAAAAAAACCAAACCAATTCCAAAAAATATTGAAGGCAAATTCTGAAGATCTGCTTCTGAGAAGCGCATCTATTGTGTGAAAACTGGAGCCCAGAATCAGTCCAGAGAAGTTCTATGACATTAAAAGGAAACAGAATTCCCTGCTGTAATACAGCAGACAAGGAGGCTGTGAGCCACTGTATTTGGAAAGAGCAGGTATATGAGAAAATGGATTACAAGTGCTTTATAAACTTGCTCTCTTTAGTGTTCTCAAGCTGAAGCCACCTCTCTGGGCCATAAAGATATAAAACTCCTGTGGCCAAGAGAGGTAAAAAGCAACTGGCCTGGTGTTTTACTTCTCCTTCAACCTTCACATTTTAAAAACATTTGTCCTTTGAAAATGTTTTCAGTATCTTTGGCATTATTTCAGACCTGTGATGCAGAGATCCATTTCCTAAGATGCCTGTGACTAGCAGCTGATTAAATCCTTGTCAGAATTATGTCATCAGTCATCATTAGAGATATCTATTTTCTGACTCATTTGAGGTGATTCTGGCAGCTAAGGAGTCTGAGGGGGCAGAGGAGGAGCAGCACCCCTCTTCTTTCAGCAGGGTCTGAGCTCCTATCTTACTTGTTAGCTGTGATATCCCCTTCCTCTGGATCCTTGTTTTCCTTCCACATGCTGCTGGTCTTCTAAGAAGACCTTAGAAGGTCTTCTACACTTCTTTCTCCCAAGTGCTGGAGATGCTCACTGACAACCTAGTCTTTTTAAAACTCTTTGCATGCTTTTTCTGGGCTGGAGTGGAAAACTTCACTACATTTCTGAAAATTATCTTGTTGTTAATGAGCACATTTTCCTTAAAAGCCTCTGCTGGGAGAGGGTGAGAGTTTGTATTTTCTTCAGCTGTTGCAGTTGGCTTTTAAGCCTTTTTACTTAAATAGCTTGATTTATTTTCGTTGTCAGAAATTTACACATTCAGAGCTCTGGTAATATGTACAAATATTTACAGATGGCAGCAACAGTTGGAATAGTGTCTGAACAGCCTTCTTCACAGCAGTTAGCAGGATATCCAGAAAGAACTGAAACTACAAGAGGATTTGCTAGACACAAGCAACAAGAGACAAACAGCTTATTCAGTGCAGATGGCTCATCTCTATTATGATTTTGAATTTGCTTTCTCTGTCTTATTAGTCTACATTACTGGAAAGAAATGTTATCAAAACAAACTTTCTTCACTTTTAACAGAGCCTTTTGCAGAGCAATTTCTTAGGCGCTCTGGATTAGACCTGCTCAAGGTTTGAAAGGAGCTAATGTTTGATATCTCACCTCGTATTTTGTGAGCTTTCAATGAGATAAAATGGACATTTTTATGTAGCTGGTGAGGCAGCTTCTCTGCACAGCTAAGGAGGTATGGACCTCTACACATGGTAACTTCTCCACAAGAAAGAAACAGGATTACTCTGAAGAGTCTACCTCCTCTATTAAGACACATAAGAAAATTGGCAAAATTTCCTAATCTAAGTCAGGTCCTCTTCCTTATCTCTTGTAAGTCATCAGTTGCAGACACCAGCACAGTCTCTGGATCAGTTCCTGTGGAGCTTGGGTCACGGCAAGTGATGCTTTCATCAGATGAGAGACTCTGCTACTGCAACTGGGGAAAACCTGCCCTCGTGTTAGTTCCTGCCTTTGTGTCAGAACTGGTGTTCGTGTACATGACTGCTAAGCAAACCATACTGGAGGCACGTGCACAGGTGAAAACTAAACATTTGGAACAGAAGGAAAGGGAGGAGAATTCATTTTCACCCAGATCATCTCCCTGATTTATCTCATGGTTGTATTGTTATTCCTGCTGATAAAGAGGAGAATGTAAAATTAGCTCTTGTGACAGCAGTCTGCACTCAGATCAGCATGAGGCAAGTGTAACACCGCTGCCCAAACCCCAGTCTGTACAGCTCTCACATTTGGCAGGAGAATCAGAAGCACAGTTCCCCACAGCCATTGGTTTGCAATTTTAAGCATCTGGTTTAGTCAAAAACAGTGAATGAAAAGTTGTAACTGTGATGAATATGTGGTATGGAATTAATGCAAAATACTGACATTCACGCCAGTTTTGGATCTCATATGGGCCTAACATGCTCTGAGGCCATGAATGTATTTTGATCTGATTAGAATGTGTCCACAAAAATCATGAGATGACACAATGCCACTTGATTATTGAGTTCAACTTTCAAGGCCTTGTGCCTTTACCTCCCTGGAGGTGAAATAGTGAGAAGATACTAACAAGAGCCTGATGGCTTTGACCTGAATGAGTCCTGAAAAAATAATATCTCTTTCTAGAAGTTGTAATGAGCTTCCTAAACAGGCTTCCCAAATCCAGGCAGTTCAGTTCATCAGGAGAAGGAAAGTACTTGGAATGTGGAGATGGCCGGATTATGAAGTCTGTTGTTTATTCCAAGTGTATTGCAGTGTATGACTGCAAAAAATCATGGACTAAATTCCATCTGTTTAAAATTCCTCAAGAAGAGTGAAGCTCAATATATAAAAGGCAAGTGTGGTGTGTTGTAGCCATGGGAGAGACCAGAGAGCAGCACAGTGCTGTGTGTAGGAGCTGGGCTGATGTGCGAATGCTGCACGCAGCTGATGCTGTCCAGGGAGCAGGGCATGCCCAGGGGCTGCTGGCTGGGCCAGCAGGCAGAGTGCAGACAGCTGCAGGGTGTGTGGTGGTGCCTCCCTGCCTTGCTCTGTGCAGCACCAGCACCAAGCTCTCCTTCCATTCTGATGCGTACAAGTTGCTTTAAGACACCACATTTGGTAACATGCCATAGGGACGAGGTGTGCTTCAATGTCTGAGCAGAGAACAGAAATCACAGCTGCTAAAAAGCTTTCAGAGATAAAAAAATTGCCTCTAAAGCAAGGGCTGTTTGGGAATGAAAGGTGCATCTAGTGATCAAACAAGAGGTGATTGTGCTGTTCTCCATGTAGCATTTGATGACAAGTTGCTGAGAGTGATTTCAGCCCTAAAATGTCTATGCAAAAGTTTTTTTCAAGGATACCTGGCCACTTATCTTGGTAAATCCAGTCTTAATCAAGTTATGAGAAGTATTACTTAACCTAAAGATGTCAAAAATTATTGGTGTAGTTAAACCAAAATGATGGAAGAATAAGAATAAGTTATGGCAAATTGTCATGTTAAATGAGGGTCAGGTTGCTCTCTTAATCAAATAACTTTGCCAAATATTTACTAAAATAGGACAGACTCTTGTAAAAGTATAAATAGTTTGTTAGTTATTTAAATAAAAGATCCTTACAAGCCTTATTTGGTATGATTCTTTGATAGTGTTTATGAGGGGGGTTTTAATAGCAGGATTTCCATTGTGATTTTTCACTAGTGAAAAATTTTGGTTTTTTCCCTGGCAAAGTAGATTTTCCCTATAAAAATCTGATAGAAAATATGCTACTTCATAAATTATGAAATTGTAAACACTCCATACATTAACTTTAGCACTAAATAAATATTAAGCATGAAAGGGTGTTGCCTTTTGCAGATTTTGACTAGATATTTTGTTGCCATTTTGCAGTAGGCAGGTTCTGAATCCCTGATGAGAAAATACTTAGATATGCATGGAGAAGGGGGAAGGTTCTGGAAGAAAAGCTTAAAAGTTTTTTACCCAAACATGTTCTTTTTGCATGCTTGTATTTGCAGAACAGGATATGTTCAGAACAGTTGAGACAGATATTTTTTAAATGTAATATTAGAGAATATACAAAAACTAATGCAACCCAAATATTGAGAGTAAATTTGCACATTTTCAGTCTCCCTGATCTTGTGGAGTTAGAATGCCTGTCTTCATGTTTTGCTCCATCCTGTTATGTACAATTCACAATATTCCTTAAAAAGAGCCCCACAGAAAAGAGTTAGAAAATACAAATTACTCTCTAATAGTATGGAAGTCCTGCATAAGGAAATTTAAGGACTTTAAGAAGTGAAAAGTAAAGTATAATTATGTTTTGGACACTTCTTAATGTGTGGGAAAGAGCAGAATTCTCTGATTCAGTTTTGGTGCCATAGGTGTTAATACCACGCATCCAGTGTAATTACAAATGGGATGAGGATGGCAAAGTGTTAAAAAACCTAGTGTGAATGGATACATCAGAAAGCACCCCTGATTAGGCAATGATTGCTCACCAGGTTAACCTGAATAATCTTCTTGGTTATCCTGTGTCCAGTATATATTGAGTTTTTGCAACCACCGTCCAACCTGGCCAGATGGGGGACCCTTGGGATAGCAGATGTCACATGAAAAAGGTGGGGTTGTGTTTGAGAGAGATTAAAACAAAGATTCAGCAATATTTTCAGTCAGTCTGTGTACAAAAAGCAATTTGGCCTGAAGCATTGAAGGCTGTCCTCTCTGGCTGAAGATTTGAAAATAGTATTATGTCAGTATCTAAGTTTTGCTGCTATTTTTAGTATTCTGATTTTGTAACCTGTCGTTGTGATGGTGAGTGTTTATATGGGTCATATCTTTGGCTTTGATGGAAGTGGCAATAAGTTCAACCAATACTATAAACTTCTGCTTTCTAGTTTTCCTGTTTTTGTCCAGCCTTGCTCAAGGCATATATCAGGGTTAGTTGCATATTGTACTGTGGCACAGTCACAAGTATAGAAGCATTTATTACTTTCTGGATGTGAAAATGGCCTGTTCTGAAAGGATTTCAACTCCACAGTAATAGCTAGAACTATTGGAAATGACTGATTCCAAGAAAGGATTGAGCCTGGTGTTCTCCAGGCAAGGTCAGAAAACCAACCAGAGTCCCAGCTGCCAGCCACCAGAAGCTAGAACCATGAAAAACGAATGGGGGCTGCTCATTTTGTTTTACAGAGGCTCCATCCTGACCTCGTGTCTGTCTGCACATCGTAAGCAGTAATAAGATATAAAATTACTTTCAGTTGAAGATCAATTCCATCCATACAACCATGAAAATGTGGAGTATACTTCATTCCCTGAAGTCACCCAAGAGGAAAATGAAGCTAGCTAAGAGCTAGACTGCCATCTAACTCTAAGCATAATACCCTATAGTATTGTTTCAAAAGTCTGGAAGTATTCCAGTATGTGATCAGATTATTTGAGTCCAAATGATACCTAAGCAAGTGAGTCAATAAAGAGATTAGTCATAGATGAAGCAACTAAAAACATGTCAAATAACTGAAAAAGGACCAGTAGAAAATGGAAACAAAACATAAGGAGTGCAAAACCATAGCAACAGTCAGTGTTGCTGGCTACAATAGGCTTGTGTTAACTAGAAATAGAACAAAGTAATGCAAGGGATTGGAAAATAAAAGATAAAGGCAGTTTCAGTATTTTCTGTTGTAAACTATGCCATTTATGGAGTAATACAGCAGAAAGCAGCACAGTTTAAAAAGCAGTGTAAAAAATGGGAATAGATAATTCTGTGAATTAAATGCATTCTACATTTTAAACTATTCAATGAGAGAAAATTCAAAGTGTTAGCAGTTTTTTCCTTTAAAAAGAATATACTGCTGATGAAAGCAGATTGTGCTGGACCTTTCCTGTGGAAACATCTGCAAAATAATCAGTCATGGTTAAATGGCAATCTTTAACTGGTGACATTGGCTTTAGCACCGAAATTGCTTTTCAGCAATTTCGGTGCTAAAGCCTTGTGAACTATAATGGCAAAGATAGATGTCTTTTTCAGCAGAAGAGAGACAAGCAATAGCACCAAACTTGTAATACTTGAAAAATTAGGGAGACAACAGAAAACCTGAAAATAGACAACAGAAAACCTGAAAATAGACAACAGAAAAGAAAGTGAACAGCAAGATTTTGCAGTTCTGTTAATGTGTTTGGGTTGTGGTGTGGCGTTTGGGCTGTGTAGTGGTTGGCAGTTTGTCAGTACAGTATACAAGGTGGCTCTACTTCAGGAGATTTTAAAAGCCTGGACATGCTTTTTACCTGTAAGTATTCTCAAAGAGTTGAGGGTATGAAAATCCCTCTGGGTGTTGATGCTGTGCCTTTCTGCTCCCAGGTTTCCTAATATGCCTGCAGGTGTATTTCTTGCTATATTATGTTCACTTTTATGCATACTAGAGATAGTCCCCTTGTGGACAAGAAATTTGGGTCTGTCTTAGGGCCATCTATTAACAAATCTTAGAGGTTTTTACTCTTTAGCAGTTTTGGTCAAAAAAGTCAAAAGTGGGTTTGTGGATAAACAAGAGATAGATGTACAAACAGTACAATCACTTAAAGCTCCTTACTGTGGGAGAGCAGACCAAAACCCAAGGCCTACTAGGTAATATGCAAGGAGAAATGTATCAATTGTTTAACTGAAGGGTGTGTTGAGTGAAAGAACATGCTGGATAGGGGAATAAACAGCTGGGACTCATTTGATTGTAACACTCAAAGCACCAGACAGTAGTGTCAGAATTTCTGCAAAGCCAGGAAATCCTCAAGAGACAATGTTCATCTGCTGACTTGAATGGAATAGTGGGAAGAATAGCATCAGCCAAATTACTTTAACCTAGCTTTGCTCCAGTGAATAGTATTTGATGAGGCAAATTCTAGAATATTCACTATAAACAAATTGTTTGCACAGCATCAGTTCCTGTCCTCTCTTAGTGTTCTGCACCCAGTGTTCCTCTGGACACAAATGAAAATATTTGGTGGGGACACAATATGTTTTGAGAAAAGATTCCAGAAACACGCAAAGGCAGCATGCTGAAACTAGTATTATGTCTTTGGAATTGAGACAGAGCTCCCATTTTTTATCCTTTGTCTTTTTTTAATAGATAGATATCATTGATACTGGGAAAGTACAGAGATGGGAAAGCCTGAAACAGGAAAAGTCGAGCAACTCCAGTCATGCTAGTGCCCTACAATGGAGGAGATGCTTCTTGCATGTTTACTTTTATGTGGAATTCCTTGCTTAATAATATAGGCAAAACTGTTTTGCTATCTTTCCAAAGGTGAGGATGGATGGGAAAGTGAGCTGGTTTTAAACCAGCAGTGTTGTTATTTTATGCAAAATCAAACTCTTAATCAGTTATTTCTGATCTGAACTTCAGACTTCAGCACCAACACAGCTGCAGTTGTACAACCAGTAAAAGAAAAGTTTCCTGAAAAATTATTTCAAAAGCATCAAGCAGAGCAGAAGAGATAATTTGTATTTTTAAAAACTGCAAACAAGGAAACCATAGAACTGTGGTAGTATATATTCTCTATACATGTGTATAGGAGATTTTGATGTGTCCTTTTCAATGGCTGTGTGTTATCCATGAATTTGGATTAAATGAGCTTGAAAGTATAGTTTGATACATCTCCTCTTCTAGCAAGGCCTATCAGAAAAAAATCATGTCTCTCCCACAGCCTAGCCCCTTCATCCCCCTGTGCTCTCCTTTAGTTCATTATCCCTAGGCTGTGCTTGTGCAGTGGTGTGATGATCTGCCTCTCTGAGGGGACACAGTAGGGTGCTCCATTGTTTCACTGGTTCACTCTGCTGCAAGGTCAAAAAAGCAGTTGTGCCAGTGTGACAGAGTGAGGGGGTGGGAGGGCAGGTGTTCTTCTGCAGGAGGGATCCTCTTAAACCAAGAATGTTTCTGGAGGAAAGGCTGCTGCATCTTTCAGGCATTGCATCTCAGGAGTAATCTGTAGATTACTGTCACAATCTAGAAAGTAAACATAGTGAAACCTGCACTTGATCATACCATGCATTTCATTTTTTCAAGAGATCCTTCCAGTGATTTGAGCAAACTCACTAAAAACTCTGTGCTGTATTCTGGCTATAAGGGTCTATGGCGTTTCTCTGTAGGACATAGGGATTACGCTTCAATTCCTACCTTGCTTAAGTTTTAACTTGAAACTGAACTGTTGTTGAGGTCTACAGACAGCTCAATCAAATCTATTCTGGAAGAGTCTCAGAGCAAAGAAATGAAGAGATTAGTCACACCAGCTTGCCAGGAGACTTTGCCTTATATGTCATACAGGAATTGCAAAGGGGAACTTTGGAATGATGGAACTGTGCACAGCTATAGAAATACATGAATAGCAGCAACAGCAGAAGGCACAAGTGAGTCAGTGTTGGAGTCGGTGTTGCCCCACAAAGCCAGGATCTGGTGCCTGAAAGACTCTGTTGTTGCTTTGTACTTCTGAGAGAAAATGTGCTCACAGGCAATACTGTTCTGTGATGGCTGGGTCACTGTGTGCTCTGACATGTCTCTACCCTGAATGTGTTGTTCAAAGAAAGGTTTATATTTAGGAAATCTTTGTTTATGAGTCATCTTTATCATCTAAAGGACTGTACAGGGAGGCTGTACCCTGGCACAGTGACCTGAGCTTGGTGATGAGAGATGCAGAGTTTGAACAGTGGTCCTGGCTTTTTGCATGTGTGAGGTCTTCTGATTGTGCACAACGCTTTTGGAGTGATTAAGGTCCTGGGAGGAATGTGCATGTGTTACATATGTGCCCCAAATGGGTTAAGGTAGGTTAATCACCATGAGAGGAATGGGGAAACAGACACAGTTCCTCCCATGGTAGCTCCTGGCATGTAGAGGTGGGCAAAATGGGATCCCTGATATATGCTGATATCTCATTTAACGTATTGGTTTTATTATTATTTTGCTTAGATTTATAAACACCAAGTACTGAACAAATATTAGATTTTTGTGGGTTTTCCCTACACAGAAACAGCCACAATTCTCTCTGTAGTATAGCATCACTTTCTTCAGGGCAACTGTTGTCAGGAGCAATCAGTATGGCCAAGTATTTCCCACTGCCTCCACCCAGTCAGGAGGTTGTTGAATAAATCTGATTTAGCCTGCACTCAGATGGAAGCAGGATGCTGAGGGAGTTTGGGGTTTTTTCCTCCTATTCATTGGTAGCTCAAAGAAATAAACAAGCTTGTTAAACTTAGAAAATCTAATTGATTCTAGCTTCAAAAGTGCGAAAAAGATCTAGAGAACTAAAAGTCTCCCTCTTTGATTTTTCTCTATGAGATAGTAGATATAAATATTTTAGAATTTAAATTTTTTGAATGCTGATGATTAATTTGCCTAAGTATAATTGATTTTTATAAACTATTCCCTATGGGGATCTTTTGATAAATCAGGATTTTTTTCCTCTGGAAATGAAAACTTCCTACTGAGACACTGGCCAACGCTCTTACTTCCAGGTTTTCGGCTAGGGACCTGAGCTACCCCTAATCTTATCAAATATCTATTCAACAGAATGCATCCTCAAAGGAAATTAAGGAAATTTTACTGAAGTAATCTATTATGAACGTACGTTGATTACAGGATAAATTTTCAATGCAAAAGAAAATCAGCCCTGAGGTTTTGCAGCTATTCCCTGGGAATCTTAGTATGATGCAAACAGATTTGGGTTAAAAGCCAGACATACAACAGCTGTGTTGTTGGAAAATTAGGAATCTTACTCTAAATATTTTAAGCCAAATGAAATGTTTTTTAAAATCTGCTATGCTTCAAAATTGTCTCATGTGAGCAATTTCATTATCTTTAGGGGAACAAGGACTATTTAACTCTTTCTGGATCTTGTCCTTAACTGGTGACATATTTATATTCCTAATCCAGGAAGAAGAAAAAATTAAGAAAACCCTTGTGTTCTAGAGATTACAATTGAAGTTACGAGTGTCACTCACAAAAGTAACTATTTTTAAAATACAACCTCCCCCTATATCTATCAAAAAAATCAGAGAGGATTTAATTTCTGACTTTAGCAAAACCAACAAATCTAGGTCATTCTTAGGGTTTTTTAAATTAGTAAAGCACGTGGGGAGTGGTGGGTGGAGGAGCTTGCACCTCCCTTCCTACCGCTCCACGAGGGAGGAGCTCGCCAGCCGCATCCGAGGCGGTGACTCCTGCGCCAGGTCGCAGGGAAGCAGCAGAGAAGCAGATGTGAGCTACAGGGGTCAGTGTGCTGTGTTTTCTCACAGCAGATGGGTCACTCCTGTGAGAAAAGGAATGTAAGAATGTTAATTGTTCATCATGGACTCCTCAGGGCTGAAAAGAGGGGCATTATGGGGCTGCAGCCCCATTTACCGGTGACATTTACCAGTAACTTGCTGGGTGGCACAGACTGGTGAAACCCTCAGACTGGGAAGAAATGATCATACCTTGATCCTGCTTCAATTATGAAGAGCTGCTCTGTGTTCTAGCTTGAAGAAAGTAATCTCTGCTTGGAAAGGCAGAAATGAGGAGGGTTGCTAATGCATGCCTGCTACATAACGTTTTTTGACAAGTGACACTGGTGGTAACTGCAGCACTTGCTTGGGTATGAAATAGGATGAAATTTAAGGAGAGAAAGGTGTGGTCTTCCAGAAATAGCAGGTGTGTGGATTCTGCCACCAGTACCGTAAGAACCCCCTTTGCAGGGAATTTTGTATGGGTTGGACACTTCTATTCTGCCTTCTGTACTAGCTAAACTTAAAAGAATTTGCAACTTTGTTTGTAAAATTTATTCAAAACTATCCAACTATTCATCTCCCCCTTACAGAGTTCCCAAGGGTGGAGATAACACTGCCTTAAGCAGGCAGTGCAAAACTTCTTATCACTCTTACACTCCAGCTTTCATGCAAAAAGTGAACCACATGTCTTGGAGGGGAGGAGTGGACATGTGTTTCTACATTTCCACTGACATGTGTGGCTGTTCATGATTTGGTGCAGCAATTCAGTCCAGTTCTTTCAGAGACAGGGGATTTGCAAATATTTTCTGAATTCAGCATGTGGGATCCTCTATGGAGTCTCTTGTTCCTTAATGCACTCCATTTCCACAGTGCTCTTTGAGTGTTCAGAGAGGGCAGGTATCTTGCCAGGGTCAGTGGGCCTGTCCTAACCCGGGACTCTAGGCCTGGGCAGCCTGTCCTGTAGCAACATCACCAGATGTTTGGAAACATTTGGGGTCCTTGGTGCCAGAGCTTGAGAACAAAGCAGCCCTTTGTAGATCTCAAAAGTAAACCCAGCTCCCCTTTCATTGCTCGTAGCAGACACCTGATTAGAAATCAAGCAGCTTGGAAATATTTGGAGCATAGAGAAGCTGGGATAGGAGTTAGAAGAGAAGGACCAGGGCAGGCTGACTTTTCTAAGTCACGTTCAGTTGGAATCCTGCTCTTGTATGTTCTGCTACAGCCCCATAATGCACAGGCAATCTGACAGCAGTGACCACTTACAGGTGCAGTATGCTGTCCTGACCTACTTTAAAACACTTGATTTCAGCTGAGCCCCACTCTGCTGGCTTGGCAGGAGGCTTGCTTCAACGCCTGCCTTATTTTCCTTTTGCAAACTAACTCTTTAGTGGAATAATTACTGTACAAACTCCAAAGTCTAGCAAGCTGCTCTGCATTCCAGTTTCACAGGAAGTAAATTCCGAGCTTGCCAAGTCTTCTCACTCATCTGCGGCTGCTCAGCATCACAGATCTCTAAGCCTGTTAGCAGGGGGTTACGTAACAGGCACACGCCAGGTCTGTGGCTTTTTATACAGAAAACCAGAAATGAATGAGTGTGATGTGGCAGGAAGCAGCTTGTATGAAAGGCCCAAATGGATACTGAGAGATGACAGTAATATGTTTTCAATGCTAAGTTAAAGCAATGAAATACTCACTTGAGCAGCAACTCTAAAGTTCCTGAGGCTGGTTTTAAAAGGTATAAATTAAGTAAACCTCAAAAATTGCATGGTCCATTTATTTGACAGCATGAACTTAAATTACCCTAACAGCTGGTTTAAAAACTGTTCTCTTAAGAGAGAGACAGAAGTATTAAGGCAGCTGTCTTTCCTTTTGGAACACGATGATAAAGGCAATAGGATTACAAGAGTAACAGCCTCCTGCAAGGACATGAGCCATTAGGGTTTGAGCCACTATGTTGGGACCCTGAGTGTACCCACTGGCCCTGGGGCTGTGCTTCAGCTCAGGCTTTGTCAGTGTGCTTGTCTCCAGCCCTGGTCCTACCTCCTGGATGCATCTTGGGTCTGCATTGTGGTCTTGCTTCCAGCTCCACCTCCTTTTGCTACTGCCTGGACCCTCTGAATAGACCCTGGACCTAATTTATATCCCCTTCAGGCACTGCTGATGTGCCAGCTCCACCTGTCCTGGTCACACAGGGCAAGACTGTGGTTTGTGTGTGAGGGGGCTGTCTGCACTGGGCCACCTCAGCCTCTGGCTCACAGCCCTTCATGGAGCAGCCCTGCTCATGCTGCTCCTTACTGGCCTTCAGTGGCACTTCCTTGCTGCTGGATTGAAGGCGATGCTGGTGGCAGAGGCACTGGACAGTGTCCCAGGGTGGGACACACCAACCTCAGCAGTGTGGTGCTGAAAGGGTGAGACACACAAACTCCACAGCAGTGTTGGGCTGAACTCCCCTGCACATCATCAAACTGCTACAGAAGCTGATGGAAATGAACTTCATCCTGTGCCATTTATGCTTTTCAAGGGCTAACAAAACTTTTCAGGGTGTCTGTCATGTACTCAGGCTAAGCTGATTGACAGCATGTTTCCTGACCTCTCTTTTCAGATCATATCTTTTTCCTGTGTACTGAGGGCATTGATTGCTTCTTGGGATGAGCTCAGGCTTTTGTTTAACAGATTTCCTGTTGCTGTGGGGACCGGAGCACGGGCAACAGTTTCTTCAGTGTTCTTACAGTGTGTTACCAGCCTTTGGGGTTCTTGCTGCAAGTCTGAGCCTTGGTGATGTTTGTTGAGAATTATTTTATGTGGTGATATTTGGAGACCTTCAGAATTATAATGCAGATATGTTAAGACTTGAACAAACAGGACTCTCAAGCAAAATACTCTCTCAGTTTTCCCCAAGGAGAAGAGAGATGATACAAGGAGGAAAATTTTGGTTTTGCTCTATAGCAGGTGTCAAAGTTGGAGGATCCTTGATCTCTGATGGGTAGGATTGGGACAATTTTGATCTACTCTGCCAGAATGCAAAATGACAGTTTCTGCCTGCTTTATCTAGCATGAACAACCTGAAAAAAAAAGAAAAAAAAATGGCCTGGCAAGCAAACAGAACAGGCTAGGATCCTACTTGCAGCCCTGCTGCAGTGGAGGGTGGCATGTTGCTGAGGAGCAGGCTGTGCTGTACTGGAACCTGGTGTTGTGTGAATGTTCCCTTCCCTCCTTCCCTTGACCTGTCTGGACCAAAATGTCTCTGCCCCAGGAGGCAAGACCTTCCCTGGCACAGCCTACCTGAGCCTTGGAAAGTCCATATTTACCTGCCAAGGTTGTCCTCATGGATCATAGACAGGCCAACCCAACCTGAATCAGGACCTGGCAGTTCCAGCAGCACAGCAGTGGCTGAGCTTCACCTGTTTGGAAATGACTGGAAATGGAAATGCAGTGTAAAAGCAAACCTATGTATATAGTAAAATCTTGCTAAATATCAGCAAATATTTTCAGGTGATTTTTGGTCCTTTCAGTATAGTAGCTAGAATTAAGAGGGAGGAGTGGAAATATTGTGCCAGACCTGTAGAATTAGAATCAAAACAGAGAAAAGATGGAGGGGAATTGGTAATAATTAATTTACCAGGATGCTACCACTCTCATTCAATGTGCTCCAATAAAAAGTAAATGTAAATCCAGATTATGTGTGACACATGAAGAAATAAACAGTTCCTGTGTATTTCAGAGAAGAATGAACTTCTCATTGCTGTGGTCCCAATGGTTCCTCAGTTTACTCAGAGCTGTTCATTGTCAGTACATTCTTTAAACATGAACTAAACTAATTTTTGTTTTGAAATTATGTACTTCTATCATTATCAACACCCTAAGCAAGACACTTTGTAAACTTTTCTCATATTACAGTTTCATAATGACAAAAAAAGACTAAGATATATATAAAATTTAAAAGGTCATAAGGTACTGCCAGTACCTTTTGGGGGTAAATTCTCTGGTTCCTCTGAAAGGATTGTTAACCTGATACTGCAGAATTCTGGTGCCTCAAGCAGTGCCCCATCTGAGCAATCACTTTAAAAGTATAGCTCTCTAGGGATGAGAAGAGAACTGTCCTACCTCTACCACTGTTTATTATTATGAAAGCTAATGGAAAAATCAGATTTGGAAAAGATATTATGCAGATTCTCTGCTACTAGAAATCCAGCAATTGTAGAAAGAATTTTATTCCTTTCTGCTACAGGTATCCTGTTTCTTTCTTTATGCTTCACTGTGTCCTCTCTTTGTAAAGAGGCAATGGAATTTATTTGAAAATCCAAGCAGGGCCTTGGTAGTTTTTACCAGCCCGACTGGGCAGGTACAGCCAGCACTTACATAGACTATTGATCATTTTTAGATCTGGTTCTAAAATCATGTGCAGAGTATTTAATAGAGGGAATTTCATAAACAATATAAACTTTATCTTTTATACTTTTATAATTATTTTTGGTTTATATTTTTAAAAACTATAAATGAAAATGTTTTATAGTATACTTAAGTGCTCTGTATTGCATTAGTTAATATTCCTGTGGTTCAGAATTGCTTGCAGTTGCATGTGTGCGTTCATCCCCATGATGGATGAACTTTTTCTGTGCAGCTGAAGTTTTTGGGGAACTAGTATGTTTCAGCAAACTTAACCAGGTAAAAAAGGAGGAATGTACGCTTTATCACTGCAAATTTCACATGTGAAGGTAGTAAATACATTTAACCTTTCAGAGAAATGCTCGGGCTTTCTTCCATAGATTCCTCTTAAATGGATCATTTAACTTGCTTCTTCATTGTATGCTTCAGAAATTGGAAAGGAGTAGAAAATACTTTTTTTTTTTTTAATGGTGACAAGACTTGAGCATCCCATGACCCTCTTATCTCTTTCTCCCAAATGATATGTGCATCTGCAGCAATTTTTTTGAAAAGATGACTCTAAGAAAGAGGTATTTTCAGTGTAACTTGTTTAGCAAGTCAGTTGCTGTGTGTCTGGAGCACCAGGGAAGGATCTGTGTGCCAGTTTGCCTTTGTAGTTAATAATCTTTTGCAGGAGTACACTCTTGTATTCACAGACTGCTTCTGTACCTCTGGCATGTACTATTTAACCAGCACATCTTGCAATCTGCTTCACGACCACCCTTGTCTCCTATATGTGTTGCTTGCCAACTGTGATTAATGGGCTGAGTTCTATAGCAATGCATGAGCATGCTCTCTGTGTATGTCCTAATTCTGGAAAAAGTTGTGTTACCCAGGCCTCACTATGGACTATATTTTATATTAAATCTTAGCATGTGCTTCAGCAGGCTGTCAAGATGGCTGCTGAAAACCTATCTTTAAAGCTTTATTGCAAGTCAGACTATTCTGAAACTTGGCATGCAGCATTTGGAGTGGGTGCAGTTCTTTTTGTTAAATCCGGGTCTGTCTCCTGCTCTCTTTTTATAGTCCAGGTTCCCTAGGGCAGAGGGAAGTACCTAATTGCAAATCTGTCTTGCCAAGTGCTTGGCAACTAGAGCTTCCCCCCCACAGTGGAGTCTATCTCTAAAGCAGATCATGTCCATTTGGAAGAACTTGACATTTTAGGCTAGAAAAGGGCAAAGAGTTTTGAAGAATAACTTAGAGATTAAACGCAAGTAACACACTTATTTATAGGCATTGTGGATAAGACAATTTTAAACATGTGACTGGTTAAAAAGAATGTCTTGTAACAAAGTCTGTATTTTTCCCTTTCTCTTGCATTTTTTGTCTTTGGCCACTATTGCTTTATTGTGGCATTTTAGGATATTTGGGTGAATGATAATGTTATGAAAACATTTTGTACTTGTGTATCACAAATATATCTATATCTAATTTTCAAGAAATTTATGTGCTTTATTTGAATCAACTAGATAGCTAGAGTTTGAGAAGTACTTTTATGGCTTTGAGTATGTTACAGAAATCTGGCATCTGGGTCCGTGCTTGCAGAGTGTGCATACCAAGGAGCACACATCAGCAGAGCAGAGGTACAAGAGAATGAAGGGCCTGGGGTTGCTGTGAGTCAGTGCTGTAAACCAGCAATCCTGCAGAGTCAGCACAGGCCCCACGAGCAGAAACCTAAACATCTGGTTAACTTTAGGCTTGTGCTTAAGCTTCTTTGACATGAGCTGCTAAGGGGGGTGGGTTTGCTTTTAATCTCTGTTCCAAGAGCTTCACTTCACAAGGTTATGCTTAGGAAGCACTTTTCCAGCAGGGTGGAATTTGTTCCCTAGCTTCAGCCTGCCTTCACATGGTGGGGCAAGGCGAAGGCATACAAGTCCCCAGGTTTCTCCCTTCTTTTTCTCTCTCTCCATATGCGAGCTTTGCAGAGGGGAGAGCCAGCCTAAAAGAGAGCTGTAGCATCAAGGGATGCAGAGGTGCTGGGTGCACACCTGCCTTAGCATACAAATAGCCTACAAAATGCTATGTAGTGTTGAGATTTCCCTTTTGGCTGGGGTGGTGTGTCCAGTAATACCTCAGTGTGTGGGCTGACCGGTATTTGTGCAATTATCTGAGGAACTCTGGCTGTAAACACTTGCAGTGGGCTTGTTCCTTTGCTCCCCCAAGCTATGAAAACATTGCTCTTCTTTTTGGATTGAATCCCATTCCCATTTCATTTTATTGCTGCTCTTCCTCTATGTTTCTCTCACGTATTTTCCTCTGTTTGCCTCTCAAGACTTTCTGTATTCATACTAATTATTACCTGCAATAGTTTGTATACATATATTCTAAATAATACTTCATAATAAAGTTCTGAATTAAAATTTCAGTTGTCTTAGTTCTAATGATAGCATGGTCAAAGAGAAGCCTACAAGAACAACCATGGCTGAAAACGCTTGGGGAAAATTACATTCTTGCCACGACACTGATGTTCTATCTGAAAAGCTACCAGAAAAATAGCACTAGTCTGTCAAAGCCTTTCAGTTGCGCTCTGTTCTCCCAGTGGAAAATGTTGCTTTGATCCACCCAAATAAAGCAACTCAGCTTGGAGGCCTCTTCTGATTCTTTGGTCACCAGTGAGTTCAGTTAAGTTCTTAAAGATCCCTGCTGCGCTCAGGTCTGATACCCTTAATTAGATATTATAAACTTGACAAACTCATTTTTGGGAAGAAGAATGCAGAAGTCAAAGGAAGAGAGTGGGAAGGAAGCTCTTCTTTTACTTCTAGAAAGACTTAATTCTGAACTGAAGGAAATAAGGCTTGACAACAAATGCTATGTTTCTGTTAATAGACCAACAGGATCATTTCCCTCCATCCAAGTGGGAGGATGTTAATGACTCGTTACAGTTTGTTTGATGGGAATTGGAATTTATTGTGGTATCTGGTAGCATCTATCTTTCAGTTCTTCATCTGTTTTGATAAGGAAAAAATCCTGTGCTGCTGTATCCAACTTCATTCCTCCTGATAAATAAGCTGCATATCTTTATAAACCATCAATTACCCTCTGTTTGTCAGTTTTATAAACTGGAAAAGATTAGTGGGAAGGGAAAGGGAGGGTTGCAGCTCATGTTGTGTGCAGGGCCTGATGGTGTCAGGAAGGCAGCTGAGGGCTCCTGCTGAGCAGGGAGTGGGGAAGGTGACCAGGGGACACCCCACCAGGGCACTTCCCTGCTGCTGCTTCCAGAGCTGCAGCTCCTGCCCAAACCCAGCGTGGCCCAAGTGTGACAGAACAGCCGTGCAGGCACTGCCCTGTTCTCAGCTCTGGGGAGCTGATTGTTTGGACCAGTGCTGCTGTTGAAGGATGATGTTTTCTGCTGGGCTGAAAGGTGCCTTGGGAGAGCTGCCCTCTCTGTAGGCACCACCCTGAGAGCCTGCTGTGGGCAGAGCTCCTCCTGCATCCACAGCTCCCTTGCTCAGTCATATGTGATGCTTTTTTAACTGTGCCAGCTGCAGTGCTCTTGGGACCATTGGTTTCCCCTGCTACAAACACTGAAACTAGCAGAGGCAGGTGTATTTCTTGTGCTACCTGAATTTTACTTTTGATCTCTTATTGAATGTAGTTCTAGTTTTTACAGAAGCCTGCCTCATAACTTCCAGTAAATTCATAAGGAGCTTTTTGCACTGGAAGATAGAAAATAGACCTGCTGGGATTAATTCAGACTACATGCACTTGGCTGAATCACAGCTATGTATTTCTCCCCTGGATATTTTGAGACTTGTTTGAACATTTCAAATTAGCATTTCACTCAGGGCTGATTCTAGTGATAGGGGATGAGTGACGTTAATATTTGAAAATTCTGTAGTAAATCTAATTTTCAGGTTTGCATGCCAAATCTTAGCATGTACTTAGGCACTTGAAGCTGACATATAGATCTTGTAGTTACAATCTAAATGTGTGACTTGTCTCAGCATTTCATGCCCCGATATACAAATGTTACAGGGTTAAAACCAGTGTGTTGTAAGCAGGATGATATAGCTCTTTTGAATAATTAGTACCTGGTAGAACTAAACACCATCTAACAAACTGTGATTATGGTCTGTCACCACAGGAAAAACAACTGGTCTGGTAATTTTAATTTTTTACCTCAGATTTTACTGGGAGACCATGTGTAGAGGGATGCATGTCCAGATTATGCTCTGATCTCCAGGGATCAGTATGTATTCCTAAAGGCAGTGTGACAGCAGGAGCTCAGTAGCTCAGCAGCCATCAGCTGAAGTGGCTTAGTGATGTCCTACCATATTCATTAGGTTCCAAAATGGCTAGAAACAGTAGACCTTGATTAATCAGTTTTATGTGCTCCATGAAAGTTGTAGGTGATGAATCTCCATGGAAATGTTTCAAGAAAAGCCCAACTTTAAATCTCCATTTTAAGCCTTGAAATAAGGCCAGGGAATGCAGTTCTGGAGCACTGTTGGTCCAGTATATTTGTATCCTTGTCCAAAGTGATTTACCACAGATTTTACAGTCCTCTTTTTGGTGTTGTGATAGAGGACTTACCACATGTAAGTCATAATGCAGCAAATTAATAAAAGCATTGATTTTTAGCAAACAAAAAGCTGAGCTAACAGGAGGTAATTAACACAGACCTTCCTCCCCTCCCAGCACGGGCTGCCTGTGAGTATTTCAGAATACTGAGTTTTACAAAGACAGCTGGGGTAAATACCTATAAATTCAAACTGCACACTGTTTTTTCATTAAGCAACTGCAATGAATGTGACTCAAGTTACAGAGTTACAGAACTAGCTGCAAGCAGATCTGCAATGGAAAACATATGCCAGATTACGAAGGATCCCAGCAGGCAATAACTGCTTGGCTGTAAGCTGTGTGCAGGACAATTCTGTGTCCTGGGAATTGTCCATAGTAAACTACCACAGTTTCATCCATTAAAAGCACTCAAAGAACAAAAAGGTCCTCGATATGTCTGAGTTCAAGAAGCATTTGGACAACGGTCTCGGGCCCATGGTGTGACTCTTGGGAGGGCTAGGAGTTTGAGTTGATGATCCTGGTAGGACCCTTGCAGCTCAGGAAATTCTATGATTCTGTGTGTCTTCTCTGCTGCACTAAGTGAGCCATTGGAATGCCCTCACTTCTCGGATGTGGAAGGAGCTCCATGAGTAGCTAACACAGCCGATGGGAGTGGGCTGGCCATCAGAAGGTGAAGTAACTTCTTGGAGTTTTGAAAGCAAGTTTGAAAACATTTTATAGCTGAATATCAAACTGGTGAAGGAAAAAGATGTTGAATTGTTTATAGAACAAGAAAAAAAGCTGGCTGTAGCATTTTGTGTCCTCTGAGTTCCACACTACTTAGTCTCCCCTCAGTGCTTTCCTCCTCACAGGTGTATACTCACATAGTACAAATTTCAGCAGTTCTCTTTAAAATTGGCATTCCCAGATCTGATAAGACTATAGACAAGAAAACTGAAATGCTACAGAGAACTCTGGAATTTCTTACCTATACCACCAAGTTCAAGTGGGGGGGTTTTGATAAGGAAACTGAGCTCTTTGAAACAAGTAAACAGAGAGAAGAACAGGAGCAGGACTCAAGAGGGCTCCCAGGACACTTGGAAATAATTGGTACTTTTCACATAACACACAGTAACACTTAAAGCACCAAAAGAATTATTAAAGCCAAATGCCTTATAGCAACACAGAGTGCATCTGAGCCTCTGGTAGGATTTTTTGGGGGAGATGGTGAGAAAAAACAGGAACAGGAAGTACGAGAGAGGTTTTATCAATGAGCTGCCTGCTGCTACACATGACCTGTAGCATTCATTACCTCAATCATTTAACCTTTCCTCATAAGATCCTGATTTTTTTAAATGTCAGTTGTTAAGCTCCTATCCTGTCCTAGTTGATTAGGCATCCCTGTCTCATCAAGAAGTAAAACTAATTATACATTATTTGTTGCAATTAGTTTGTTTATGCCATATAAAAGACATGGATCAAATTAATACCTTAAGCAAAATATTTTTTAGCACTAGAATTCTTGAAACAGAAGTTTAATTAGGTCTTATATTAAAATCTGACTCTTCTGAAAACTATGGAAGAACTTTATGCAAGAAACCAAATAACATGTAACAAAACCATTCTCTTCACTGCCATACCCCCACAGGAAGATGTGAGTCTTTCCATAAATGGAATAAACAGCACTCTGGGGATACTCAGGAATGCATATAGTGGTTAGTTTTTAACATGATACAATAAACCATTGTATAGGGGTAGCATTCTAGCAGTCAGTGGAGATGAAAGTAGAAAGGGTTGAGTCATGGAGAGGCAGAATTAAGCATACAACAGGCATATTTAAAAACCCTTGGTTATCTAGGTTATGCTCATGGAAAATATCCAATTTACTGGACCCTCAGCTCAGCAGTACCAGAATTTTTTTGTTACCAGGGTAACAAAACTCTATATGCTGGCCTTTGTAAGCGTATGATCAAAGGGACTATCCAGTTTCCAGCCACTGTGTGCAGGCTGCCAATTTAAGTATTTACTACCCCTTGAACTGGCCAGCCAGGAACGCAGCAGCAGAGGGGTATGAACCATGTATGTACTGCCACTGACCTGGGACATGTTCTGTTTTCTGGATAAGCTACAAGAGAATTCTGAAGTGAACATGCTGTGGCTACATTAGTAGAATAATTTACTATGTGCTTTAAAAAAACCCAAACATTAGAAACACCTAACCCAACCAAAAAAACATTTACAGTTGTGCTGCAGGAAGAACATTGCTTCAGTAATGTCTCAAGAGAACTGTCCTTGCTATAAGCCTACCACTTGAGCTGTGGAGTTTCATTATAGATTAGGAATTCATAAAGCCTTGAAGTACTAATTTCCTTTAAAATGCTGTTGTTCTATTAAGTGATTTGAATGGTTAGTAATTTTCTCTACGGAACCAAGCTGTCTTTTAAATGTGGTGTAAAATTGAGCAAACAAGAGAAAACTGGGTTGTTGGGGTTTTTTTCTTTTACTTCTGTTGCCTTGTGTGGTCTGCCTTCAGGAGGCAGAAAAAAAATCTGGTGTCCCCTGCTAAATGCAAACACTTTATTTATATCACCTCATTCAGAACATACCTCTTCATCACCAACAAATCAAGCTCTAAAGATTTTTTCTTTCTTTGTATTTTGCTCACTAGTAGAATGTAATGGCCATAAAGGTGCTAGGAAAATAAATATAAATATTATTTGTTACCCTTTTCAATTAGGACGAACATAATAAACATGGCACAATTTCCTTATGTATTCTGGCTTAGTACTGAGAATAAACTAGTCTTCCCTATGCTAAATACAGATTTGCTCCCAGCATTCTGTTCTCAGCATTCTAGGTATCAGTTTCTATTCATCTCTCCAAGCTCATGCAGCTTCTTGCTGCCATTTTTGGTTTCTGCCCAATTTGTTACTAACCTTGTCATAGATGGTGTCCAGAATTTAACACTAACCCAGCTGGGGCCTCACAACCACTGAACATTTGTTGAAGCAATGTAATTTCTGTGCAGATTTTTTTCTAATTGCAGCTCTCATGGTACAAGATTCATGTTCAGTTTATAAATATCTCAAATAATGCATTTAAGCTTTAAAGGAATCTTAGTACTTGGCTCTTACCTATGGTTTTTAGAGATTCTTAGAAACACAGCAGAGAGAAGCAGAAAATCCAGTGGCAACCACTGCTCAGTCCTAGTGTTTTCTTGCTCTTTTCCTTCATCTTTTCCTATTTTTTTTTTGTCCCAGTAAGAGCCCACTGCATTTAATATTTTGCTTCTGGCTTTCTTCTTCTGTAGAATGTGGCAAAAAGTACTTCCTTAGCATATGCTAGTTCAAACACACTTTTCTTTTTACTTCATCCTTCAACTTGAAAAAAAATCCTCCGCATTTTAAATAACTGACTGGAAGAAGGAATACCAATGTGTTCTGCCAGCTTGTTATGGAATATATGGAGCTTAGAACTGTTCCTTACGTATTTTATTTACCCTTAATGTTTTGGTTAAAATACCATTAGCAGTGAATTTTCCTTTTTGGCTATTAAATGAATGCAGAGGTTACATGTTGTAGGTCTGAAGGAAGGAGCTGCTGTTAGCAGGGAAGCTGAAGAGCTGAAGTTGCTTAGAAAGCTCACAATAGATAGCTGACATATTTTTGCTTGCTGTCAGCTGGTGCTCTCATAAGACCATAGCAGCGTGAGTGAATGTAGGAGGAAACAATACATCTGCAGACACTGGCAGACAGCACTGCTTGCCAGATTTGGCCACAGTTCCTTTAGATAAATAATTTCTCAGTGACGCGCTGTGTTGAAATTATATAAACAGCAAAAATTACAAGACCTGGGCCCCAGGGTCTTGAGGGTTTCAAGATTTTCTGCAATCAATATTCTGACATCTGCAAATGTTTTTCCCCTAACAGCTGATGCCGGTAACAGAGCAACATTACCATTATCTTCTATGTATTCAAGATTTTGAAAATATTGAAATCTTGTCTCTTCAGCCCCAGTCCCGGTCAGGATCTTTGCACTATCATAACCATCAGCTCATATGAGAAGGCTTTTACAAGAGTTATCAAAGCAGCAATCTTTTCTCAAAATGGCCCAGAACCTCTTACAGCAACTCCATCAGCATCTCAAGAAATGTACATGGAAAAACACTGTATTATGTTTTAGTCTCCAGAATTAGCAAGGGGTTTAGAGACATTTCTGTTGAACATGATGTAGCTTACTTTGCACATTGAAGGTATGGGATTTTCCTCCTTAGGACCAGACAATAGCTAGCTAACTCTGTGGTAAGAGTTCCTTGATAGTTAAGATAGTTCCACTATAACAGCCATACACGCTAGAGCTATCAAAAAGGTGTCTTCTATCACTGAGGAATTTATGCAGGAAACAAATGTGCAAGAATCCCTGAACAGAAACATCCCACAGGAAAACCCTACCTGACTTTTATAGAAGCATCTCTAGACAAGCTTCTGAAGTTATAAAACCAAATCATTTATTGAACAGGTATTTTTTAAGAAATCAGTTTCCATAAGAGAAATCAAACCTATGCCTGGCACCCAAGATACCCTGAAGGCAGCACCTGTGGAATATTGACAGTTACCCATGACACTGAAGAAACATGCAAAATGAGTAACGGCATTTGTTACTATTTCCTAAGTAGCAAAGGCCAGACAGGAACAAAAATGTAGTTTTAAAAGTTATGCTTTTCTTTTGATGATATCATCTCCAGCACCTGGCCTTTCCTCTAGCAACACTCCCAAAGTAATACTGTTCTCTGAAAATAGTCTGAACAAAACGAATACACTTGGTCCCATTTTCAGTCCCCCACATACTAAACAGGAACAAAGCAGAGATATGCAAGTACAGAAAAAGTCTCTCAAACACTTTCTTATTTCAGTCTTACCTTAAGGCAAACTTGTAAATTTTAAGGGAATATCTTGAGAATTAAGCACAGAGCTTAGGAAACCCTTTTTTCTTTGTTGTTTTTGATCAAAGTTAACTTTGTTAGAGAACAGGTATGCACAGCAATAACCTCTCAGAAGTGTCTTAGGATAAGACCATGTTAGTGATGTTTATGTAACTTTTGCATCTGCAAGTATTTCTTAAACTGACATTTGCAGTCTAACTGTACAAGACAAAATTCCAGTAGTTCAGAGCACAGTGTGACGTTACTTCAATGAGTGTGAATGTTGAGGGCAACAAGGTAAAACTGCCTCAGTATTTCATTTCCACACAAAATATATGAAAGGAATAACAAAGTAAGTTATCTTCTCAGAGCCTTATGTCTTTAAAAAAAGGATGCAGCAAAGCCTCTTTTGCAGTTATTCTTGTTGCAGGGTTTAAGTCTAGTAGCTTATCAAGTAGGTCATATGCTTCATCAGGAACCTGATCCCATCCTTTCATGTCAGTTGCCTTCGTTTCCAAAGCACTATCATCTTCCTGAAAACTCTCTAAGTGTTGAATTTCTTTTCCAAGTGTCTCAGGAGCACAGGGTTTGTCTGCTACAACTGACAAAGCTGTGGTGTTTTCAGACCTGCTGGGCCCTTCCCCCTGAGATCTCTTACAGCTGCTATTTGTTCCTCTCAGCTTTTCACAGAGGGTTCGTAGGTTTTGAGTTGGCACAACTTGGGTACACACAACTGATTTTCCTAGGGAAAAAAAAGTTGTAAAGGAAGCCACATTTTATTATACTTTCTATGCAACTTCTGTTTCAGAGAAACTTCATGTCTCAAAGTATAACTGGCATGAAAGAAAAACATCCCAAATCTATCAAAGAACCAAATCCACCCCCCCCATGCCCCCACACCAGCCCTGCTGTTACAGCAGTGGCCCCTGGAAGTTAGAAGGGGTCATTATCTCAGTTCTGCTCAGAACAAAGAGCTTTGGGTTATGTGAAGTTATGTAGTGACAGGCTGTCAGCCACCCTGTACACCAACTTTTTGCACTTCACTGTCATTGTAACAAAACTGAAGACAATTAAATACCCTGATTTTTACACCTCTGTCTGGAGAATAAAAATTGATGCTGGCAGTTACATGTCCAGGTAGCAAGTGCTGCAGCACTTAGCCTGTAAGCAATTAGGGGAATGGTTATTTGGATATTTTGTGGTTTGTGGTGATTGTATCTTTTTTAAACAGGCCAGCTGTTGGGTATTGGGTTTTTAGCTTGTTTGTTTGTTTCACTAGGCCTTTTGGGGGAAGAGGTGAGTGAAAAAAACAAGGCTTACATCATCTAAATATTAAGTCATATTGACTTAAACCTCCAGGCCAAATTTTGTAGGAATAGAAACACTGTCTCAAGAATTCTAACCAAATGCCAGTAGGAAACATTTAGTTGGCATACTTCACCTCAAGTAGCCCTGACTTACTGAAAGGCAGTAGGCAGGTTGGGAAAAGTATGACATAAAGTACCTCATACACACATTGTAAAAGACAGAAAAACACAAAACTGTCTTAAAAGTCAGTCAATATAGACTTCAAAAAGCGTGATTTACTTCCAGAATGACTCTCAAACCTAAAAATGTATTTATTTACACACACAAAAAAAGATGGTAAATCACAGCATTAAGTAACATTTTCCCCCTTCCCCCATAATTAAGGTTTGCATACCAAAAGTTCTAGCAGCCTGAATGGTTTCTCTGGATCCACGAACTGTCATGATTTGTGCCAAAGCAGTTAAATCATCACTTGCTTTGAAAAATGGATACCGTCCACTGAGTAGAGAAAGGAATATGATTCCTGCAGACCACATGTCTATTGCTGCAAAGGAAAGCAAATTTATTAACAACTAAACTCATAATTTCATCACAAACAAAATCTCAACTTCAAAAAGAAATGATGATCTGAAAAGTTTCTATCAGCAAAAGTTATGTTCTGAAGTACTTCTTGACTTTGGTCACATAGATAATACTTCAGATAAGCGTGGAAATTTCTGTAATTAGATTGAAGAATAATTTCCTAGTTTGATGCAGATGGAGTTTTTTTCATATGAGTAATTCCATTAACTTGCTAAACTGAAAATGGACCAAAACAATGTTTGAAGTTGGTTTACCTGGGAAGATGAGAGGGGGCAAATGAAATGGCTGGTTTAATACATATTTAACATTACTTCATATGAAGAAAACCTTATATAAGGGTCATAAAAAAACAACTTACAAATGCTTGTGAAACAATTTTTTGGGGACTGAGGCTGGCACAGGTAGGCAGCACTAAGAAATTTATCTTATTATGAACTTTGTTCCTCTCTAATGTGAACTCACTTGACTTAATAGTCAGGCAAGATAGGCAGTTTAGAAACTGTAATAGTTCAAAGTTAGTCATCACTTTCATTGTGTTATGAAGAGTACAGAGAGTACTTTGGGAATAGAGGCCAAAGCCTGATGGAAACTTCAGTACTGGAAGTTACAAGAATACCTGTCAGCCATAAGTTTTTTGGCTCACTAAGGTGCACATTTTAAGAGATGGCAAGGAAAGTGAAGGAGAGTTTAAAGGATCTCGAACGCCAAAGAGAAAAATTAACAGTTGGGAAATAAAGGCATATCCTAGTCCTACTCAAAAAAGTAAGTAGCAAAATAGGCAGTAATTAATTTGGATGTTTTAATTAGAAGCACTCAGCACAAGACTTTGATTTGAAAAAAAGGTATTAGGTTGACTTTAGTTGCAAAACCAGATTTTATGTCTTTTATTAAAAATAAAAATCCAAGTTAATAATTTGGCACAATTTACAGTGAGAAGGTTTTCAACCTTCTGCACAGTTCCTGCAAAAAAGTTTTAGTATCATCTTTCCAACAGTGATACAGTAATACTATCTGTTTGAGAGGCCACGCATCCCCCTGAGGATGTGGTTGGGTAAGCTGGAGTAATCAAGGTCAAGACCTTTGAAAAGGTTTAATTACGTAACTCTTGCTGAAATTATAATGCTTTATACATCTGAGTGGGCAGTAAATCCTGGCCCCACAGTTGTGGCAGAGTTGTGATCATCAGCAGAGTGCAGGATCTTGTGGAATGACATCAAAATCATGATTCTTCCTAAGCTTTTGTCTAGTGTTATCCAGCTAGTGAGGAAAGGCAAACAGAGGGACAAACCAAGGCAAAGTGTAACTAGACCTGTGTAGCCTCAGCTTGGGAGTTTGGGTTGTACTCTCAGCACTGTGAACCTGGGTCAGATGTGCTATAGTAGCTCTGGGTAGAGTCAGCTGGATTCAGCCGGTAGCTTGGTGTCAGCACAGAGGCCAAAACCAGGAGTAAGACTGTCAGGAATACAAGGAGGTGACTCCAGCAGCCCCAAATGAAAGTGGACAGTAATACTTGCTAGTTCAAATTAAACATGATATCATTAATATCAGTATTAGTGTACCCAGTTCTAATTAAGGCCTTTGTTGACATACTGCAGGAGCTCAGCACCACTGACTCAGTCCAGGGATGTCTGTGCCACACCCAAGGGTGTCCAGATTTACCCCTGCTTTTTGTAATCCTGCTCTTCATTACCCTAGAGAACAGAGAACCATCTGAAAGCGTGCTTAACACCACCATGTGTCCAAGATTTCCCAGGTATTTCTTCTTTCTGCCTCAGTTCTGTCTAGACAGATTCAGAGATTGTCTAAACTTGTCCTAGATTTCTGGATGACTGCTAGCCCATTAAGCTGGCTGTTACAGCACAGGCACAAGAACTCCAACCAAGCTGCCATACCTTTGAAATCCCAGTCATACCCACAGCACAGATGTTGTCTCAAACAGCAGTAAGCTATCTAGGCATAAGCTGATCAAATATATTGTTAATTCTATTTTGAGTGTGTATACATACTTCATTGAAAATTGACAACTTTCTCAAAAGTTATTCAGAAAAACATGGCTAAAACCTTATATTTTAAATCCGGTTTTTGAGGACGTTTGTATTTTTGTAAGTCAGAACTCCTGACCATACATCAAATGTTTAATGGGTAACTTTGCTTCTATTGGTTCTCCATCCTGCAGGTAGGCACAACCTCTCCCACTCTGCTTGCACCAGGTAATGCATTAACCATCCCTCTGCCCCGCCCCAATATTTACCCAAACCACTGAATCTTATTAACTAAATTTTAACACAGGGAAATTAAAATTTTAGCTCAAAAAATTATCACATTTACACATCAGCTACTCAAACCACTAGCAAAAAGTAAAAATCTGATACAAAGTCATTAAATAATGCTTTCTAGAACACATTTGCAATTACACCATTAATTATGCCTGCTATGGCAGCATATGTTACAACTTGCCTAGAAAAGGCTAAACAGTGTTCTCTCTCCCCAAGATTTATTCAAGATTTTTCTTGCACAAATAAGCCAAGAAACATCATAAAAAATATTTTTTCTTTTAAAATACATAGTATTCAACTCCTGCACATGGCACTACCTCTCAAATGAATAAAGACACATTCAAGTTTCAAACACAGGAAAAATATTCCTGAGTTGTTCTTCCTCTGAATAATAAACTTTTAATTAAAATCAGGAAATACTTGAAAAGCATTAGAAGGAATGAAAAATTAATTTCGCAAGTTAAAAAATCCTCCCATAAAAAAGACAACAAAATATGCATAAATGAGAAGGATGAAAAGGTGAAAAAAGCCATTTGTTTGCATCTGTTGGGCAGTACCTGTGGTCTGAGTGGGGCACTTTGTTAATACTTCTGGTGCTCTGAATCCAGGTGTTCCTGCCCTGGGAGCCACTTGCTGACGCCTTGTAATAAGAGACAAATATATTTAGAATATAAAAGTTGATAAGTAAGTTCTATTATTTTTAGAATATACTTGTATAAACAACCTAACCCTGCTTTATTCAAGTTTTACAGAGGTTTGAAGCATCTTATCTAGCATGAAATCATAAGATACACATGTAATAGCCTTATTATCTAGCATAAGATAATACCAGAGAAATACTTATTGCATACTTAATTCACAATGACCTTTTCTTAGTTTCATCTAAGAGAAGTGTCATTTTTGTTAAAGGCTTGTTTTCATGGGAAACTTTGAAGTTGAGGCTAATTAACCCAAGGCAAAAAGCATATGAGATTCTTGAATGTGAATGCTATAGCTTTGTGTTAGTCCAGAGCACACTAAGGGCTGCTCTGAGTGTTGCCAAGAATTTAATTTTTGTTAGATTAACCAAACAGTGCGAGGTTATCCATGTGTGGATAAAAGGCAATAGTAGATCATAATCAAAACTACCTGCAGAGGGATGGAGTTTAACTGAGCTACTAAGATTCTCCAACATGAGGCACTGGAACAGGTTGCCCAGAGAAGCTGTGGATGCCCATCCCTCGCCGTGTGTTTGGAAAAAGATGAACTTTAAGGTTCCTTCCAACCCAAACCATTCTGTGATTCTATTAGCTTTTTAGATTAACAAATACAAAACAGCCATGCTTCCTTTTTATTCTACATTTCATGATTTCCAGAATCCCAACTGTTGCTCTAATTTAAGCCTATTAGATACCTGCTAAATGACAGAATTTAGAACACTTTTCTAAGTGTTGTAATTAGCTCAAGTGATTTTCTACAACACATGTAGGTGAATAAATAAACACAAGAAAATAATTACCAATGAATCTTTCTAGCTGCAGATAGCAGTGAACTAATCCATGAATTCCATGAACTATTTTTGTTTTAAAAGAGCATACTCAGTGTTTTAAGGGCTGAAGAGATCAAATACTATCTTTCACTTACTACATCAGCAATCTAGTAAATCCAAGTTTCTGGCTTTGCTTGACAGCAGAGCAGACAATTTTACAACATTAACAAAGCAAATTACCTTGAAAGGCAAACACTGCAAACTCTATCCGTTGCATAACAGTCACAGAACAGGTTTACAGGGCAACTACTGGCAGCTTTCCTGGCCACCCCATTGCTCACAGTTTTGGTAGAAACAATCTTCTTCTTTGTTACTAACTTCCTAGATGAAACATCTATCATCTTTGATTGTTTTATGAGCTGCAATGGAGATATTTTAGAGAAGGTGAGATATTTAAGAAGTTTCCCTTTACATATAGATAGGACAGTTCCTAAAATATTGACTTAACAGGTGCTGATGAACAGGAACAATTTTAGAACAGACAGCAAACCTCTTTAACAGTATCAAAACTACTATGAAACAGACACTGGAACTTTCTACAAAACCTGATTTCCTTCCCTTTCCCTTTAGAAGACATTTTCAGTGTTTACCAAAAAACAATATATATTAAATATTCTGAAGCTACAAGATAAGCATTTTTCAAGTTAGTATAGTGTTTCAAGATTTTTTTTGGCTCAACACGAGAATAAGAAAAAATGAATTTGAAATGCTACAGCAACACACAGACACTAACTTAGTTCTACAATAAAATACCGTAAACCAAATCCTCTAATTAGTTGGGGTTTCCCCTTGACATATTAAATACTAATTACAAAAAAATAGATTCAAGTTTTATCCTCAGCTTCAACTGCAAAATAATTTAAAAAAAAATTTCACGAGGTTAGTAGGGAGTGGTTGGGCTCTGGAACAGCTCCCCAGGGCAGTGGTCACAGCACCAGCCTGACAGAGCTCAAGAAGCGCTTGGACAGCGCTCTCAGGCACAGGGTGTGACTCCTGGGGTGTCCTGTGCAGGGCCAGGAGTTGGACTTGATGATCCTCATGGGTCCCTTCCAACTCAGTTTATTTTGTGATTCTATGATCAGCTGCACAGATAGATGTATAGGAAAAAAGATGAACTTAGCATCCAAACAAGATCAGCTAGGGACACAGCTACAGAACTTGTTGTTTAAGAGCTTCAAAAATTACTGAAACAGAAATGAAAAATTCTTTAAGCCTTTCAGGAAAGACACATTTAATAGTCTGCTCAAAACCTTTTAGTTCCACAGCATTCTGGAGCAGTGCTCAGTCTTACATAACAACCATTCTATAATTTTTCAAATATGCAGCAGATTGATCCTACTGATGAGTCAATGCTTCTTACTTTTATGCTTGAGTTCTCCTGGTATGTGGAGCTATAGACATTGAAATTCCTCTCTCCGAAGACAGAGCGCTGGACAGAATGGTGCACAGAATCCTCCTACAAAACCAACAAAAAAACCATTAAGGATCCTGTTTACCAGGCATCTGGGTACTGACAGTTCAAAAAAAAAAGTGTGGAGTGTCATAAAACAAGAACAGCTGCATCTAAGTAATTTTCAGGCATCAGGTTACTCTGGATGAAGAAACATGGTCTAGACGGTACAGCAAACATGTTTACAAAACGAATCACACCTCTGAAGTGCCCCAAGACAATCTCAGTGTAGTCTGTACTGCATTTGTTATGCAACTAGTAACTAAATATAGGTGAATGATTATTGGCTTGGGGAGGAGTTTCCCCATCCATGTTTCTAAAAAAGGATTTAATGCTGCCTAAATAGTAAGTCATGCTAGGTTTTTATACAGCCTTCAGCACTATATTATGTAGAAGTAGCTCCTTAGATATGAACACTGTGATGCTGTGCAGGCTCAGCTTCTGTGCAAGTACTGCATCTCCCCCTGCTGGATGAAGGAACACATTAAACATACACAACAGTGTTAATGAAAGAAACTGAGAACCTTTCCTCCTCTTCCGAGTTTCGGCTGCATTTTTGAAAGTGAGCTGGACCTTCTATCAGCTGCTTTTGAGGCTGACTGTTGAGCTATCTGTTTAGGTGCTGTGACACTGACAGAAACCCCATTTCCCAAGGCTACAATGGGATTAGTTTGCAAGCAACTTCCCTGCTGGTCTTCAGAGTGGGCAGTTTTAAGAAGCTCAATTTTCGTATCAGGGGTTCCTTGTGCCAAGCCAAAATCTACCAAGGCATACCTGAAAAGACACAAATTCAGAATCAGGAGTCACAAAGTATCTATTAGTCATTCAATTTACTGTTCATTACTTACTTATCTTTCTTGCACATTTCATTCAATGTTGCTTATCTGTACTGTTGCCAGCATCACAGTCCTGTTTTCTTCCTTCTCCTCCTACTGTCCAATCTTACCTATCCCCCTCAATGTTTTTACCCTATACCATTGTTCATTGTTTCTTGTCCCAAAATCTTCTCAAGTGCATCCTTCCTCCAAAAGTGTTAAAAAAAAATTCCAGCAGCTTCTTTTTGAAGTTCTAATCCTACAGCCCTGAATCTTCAGCCAGCAGTCATGTACAAGTGACTTGACTCTTGCAGGTTTCCCACGGGCAGAGGACAAAGGTAGCAGTGAAGACAGACCAGACCAACAGTGCTTAAAGTTTTGACAGACTGCTGGCAAATACTACTGGAATTTACTTTAGTCTTCAAACAGGTAAGACTACATTAGTTCACACTTCAGATCTGTCTCTAAAAGAATTAGTTTTTGCTACAAACAGTACAGGGACAATCCATCTGTCCCTGGGTCTCAAACTCAACTCCACGCCTCTAAACGAGAAGTAGAGATTAAGGCTCAAACAAATGCTGCAAGAGCAAAATGACAGTACATATTCATTTTGACAGATCTAAAAAAAAAAAAAAAATCAGTATTTCTCAAACTTTTAAGCTTGCGGTTTGGCAAAATGCAATCGAATCTCCCCTACAAAATTTCACTGCATAGAATCACAGAAACATTTAGGCTAGAAAAGACCTTTAAAATCAAGTCCAACTGTTAACCCCACTCTGCCAAGTCCCACAAAACCATGTCCTTAAGTGCTGGATCTACAGGTCTTTTAAATTCCTCTAGGGATGGTGAGTCAACCACTTCCCTGGGCACCCCATTCCAATGCTTGATAAACCTTTTCCTAATATTGAACCTAAACCTTGCCTGGTGCAACTTGAGGCTGTTTCCTGTCATCACTTTCTACTTGGGGTTGTGCATCCTGCTACAACCTCCTCTTAGTGCTTTGCTTTGGACACACTCCAACACCTCAGTGTCTCAACTTTATAAGCACCATGCCAACAAATACAGCTATAGGACTGCTAGCACTGAAGCATTCTGTCTCTTTCAGCTCTTCACAAGGAAGCAGTACCTCACTTTTTACAATCTTTAAATTCTGTAATTTGCAGGCAAAAGAGCCAACCCTACTAGTTATAAACATTAATTCAATGTAAGGTGAAAATAGCCCAAAGCCAGCTATCTTATCTGTATCAGTTTTACTCTATCCAGTATTAAATGTGTACAAGGATCATTCTATGCATCACAAGTTATAATTAACTTTCTTATTAAAAAAAACCCATATTTTATTCTTCTCATTCTTATTTGAAAATGCAATACTTTTACTCAGCTGTAAAATCTTCATTTTATCAGGTATTTGTCACTCTATGAAGCAGGTACTACATTAAGTAAAAAAAAAATCCTTCCCTTCTTAAGTCCCTTAACAGTGAAAGAAAAATTTTACAAATAAAAACCCACGTTTTTAGCTTTATTATTTAAGCACATGTTATGCAGCTGGAAGGAAAGAAACCTTCATTGACTCTGTTCTGCCAAGGCACACGTCCCCAGATGAGATCACAGTATGGCCAGACTCACTTTTTTAGCTGCCTGTTGTAGAGGAAGTTGCTGGGCTTGACATCACGGTGAACAATACCGAAGTGATGAATGCGCCTCAACGCTTTAAACAGATTAAACATGTATTCCCTCACTTCTTCAAAGGAAAGGGAATTCAAAATGTCCTGAAAGATTATTTGGATACATATATCATTTATAGAATGATAAAATAATTAGGCATCTGCTTTTAATTTAATGTTTTACTACATATCAAAAGTCTGAGACTCACCAAGAAGGATTCATGCTCCAGATACGGCATAACAATAACAACGTGATCATTTTTCCTAAAGCAGTATTTAACTCCCATAACATTATCTTGTCCCCTAGAAGAAAAGTAATATTACTGAACAAAGACCAGAAGATGGATGTTTATTTTCCTTTATTTCTTCAAAATAAAAACTTCAGTCAGGCTTTCTTTTATAATCCTAATTTATATTTTGACAGCAGTCTTATCAGCAATCAGTAGTTGTGCTCTTGCTGCTCACTGCTGTGTTCCATTTGAACTCCATTTTTTGCTCCGTTCTGCAGTTTGGAATAGAACTCTGCAGGTTATCTGTGGGGCTGTGGTTTGTAGTTACCACTGCAATTAATACAGGCCCTAACTTTCATGATCCTACTACTTTAAAAAGTGCTATTCAGCATACTCTGCCAACAAGTATTCATTCCTAAAAACACATTTTCTAATGAAGTGATTCTTTTTTCCAAGCATTTTAGAACTGGAACTTTGTTACCACAGAGATATATAATGGAATTTCTCAGCTGGTAAACAGAGCACCCCTCCAACCTGAGGCTAGCAGCAAAGGGCATCCATTACAGGTAAGATACTCCTTTTGTTATTTGCTCTCAATAAAGAGAATTTATGTGTGTGTTGTTAAAAACAAATCAAGAGAAGTGCCAAAACTTAAATAAATACAGAACCGTGAAACAACGTTTAGCAGTTATGAAGATCATAATTGTTTTGTTTATGTACCCTGCCACTGTGAGGCACTGAAGTTCAGCAGCTATTCGCAGAGGGTGGCTGGTTGGAATCAAGTGTTTCAAAGCCATTTTTTCCTCATATCCTGTTTGTAGCTGTGCTGTGGCCAAGTAAACGGAACTAAAAGTACCTGTAAACAAAGGAGAAAAACAGTGTCTTCAACATTTTTAATTAGGTCAATGCAGATTTTTACAGAAGTGATCTGTTCACAATCCTGCAGTACACTTGATACTACATCAAAAGCAGATTCTAGAAAAGAAAAATCCAGTTCCTTTTTTCTACTACTGAATATACTGATCTTGTATACAAGTTTTTTATGTCAGTAAAAATGCAAATATAACACTGTCTAACTTGCCTGGGACACAGTGCTCTTTGAATGTAAGTTTCCTATCTTTGATTTGCTTTCTTGTTTAGGTAGCTTACTTTCATCTGACATCTAACTCCTCTCCCTACAATGTAAGAGGACTATATAATGCTAATCTGGAAAGCACTGCCAGTGCTATTCAAAGCACTTCTGAAATTGCTACATTTTCCTTAATTCTGTACCTTATCTATAAAATAAGGCTTCCTACATGATGTGTAACTGCACTGTTTATTTGCCCAGAGCATTTTACCACATCCAATGTGATACACTTGCTTGAAAAAGGGAGTATTCAGACTGGATGATAAGCTTACCCAGCCATTTAATTTTAAGGATATCCTAGTATGCCTCTTAGGAGGTTAATTTATCCTAATGATCTGAGATATCTGAACATACAAATTAAGTGTTCTTCCATATGAATAAAGAATAGAAATTACTTTTGATTACATTTTAAGTAATGTGTTTGCATTGTGCTGGTTCAACAGCCTGAGTGCAAACATCCATCAAAATGCCAGCAAAACCTAAATACTTCCTGCAACCATTAAAAAAAAAAGTCCCGAACACCTTGGAGATCCATACCTTCAACAGAATTGATTGCAGTAACAAGGGTTACCAAACTTAACTTAAGACATTATTTTTGGTGGTGAGAACTGCTAAAATGAAAGTGATTCCAGAGTGGAATCCTAAGTTGAAGCTTGTTTTCTCATAATGCTGTTGTACTGCAAATGGTATTTTTTAAAAACATTGTTTGCTCCCAAGAGTAAAATCAGGGTACTATTCATAACCAGAAATTTTCTTTAATTACACTATCTTTTTTATGATAGGTAAAAGTCTATTTTTTTTTTTTTTTGTAATTTTACATTCCTGTGGGGAATGGAGCCTGGGGGGTTTAAAGTAGTTTGGTGGTTTTTGAAATAAAAACCCTCAAGCATCTAACCTGCTGCACAGAAATTCCATCACAAAACAGATGCAAAACAATCCAGCTTCCCATCTCCATCTTTTGTTTCAAAAGGGTGGAGTGTCACAGAGCATTTCAGCAATTAAAGGTAAAGTTTCAAAAAGTGCTGAAATCCCACACTCACAAGTACCTGAATCTATTTATAGTCACGCCTGACACTAATTTAAGGTATTTGCAATACTGTCTTGTTGAAGGCAAGGTGAAAACAAGCGTTCAGTAATTTGATACTGTAGGTCTTCAAAAATAAAAAAGTTGTTCCTTTTTTAAGTAAATCAGCTCTAACCTTTCAGTTTCCTCATCCTCTTCTGCCCAAGAGATTTTAGTGGAAACAAAGCTAACTTAAGGAACACCAATTAAGTATGTCAAAACACACCTACACATAAGTAGATTTCTCATGTTAAGGAGAAAAAGAATGGATTTTTAAGACTATTTACTTGAATCTACCTCAAAAATTTTTAATTGCCAAAATTGGAATGCTGTTTTTTTAAAAGGCCATTTAAATTATACCAGATTTTCAAGAAAGTATCTTGAAAGTTCCTAATTAATACACCTATGTGCTCAGAAACATATTAGAATTCCTACAGAGACCATGTGGTAAGTAAAAAAAAGGCATTTGGCTTAAATTGTGTATATTAGGATCTTAGATTTATACTTTTTAAGTTAGAAATGCCAAAAGAAATCTTAACTCTAAGCAAGATATAATGACATTTACCTTCTCCAATTTTTTCCTTTATTTTGAAGACATCTACAAGCTGTGGCACTGCTTCATAAAGTTTTTCAATATCTTTTTTCACTCCTGCTGTGGGAAGAATGGGGAAAATAAGTTAGGAATTTTATTACTTGATTCAGTATCTGATCTGTTTTGGAGATCACAAATTACACTTCACTTCATAGGACTGTGGATTCACATACACAGAGGAAAAAACAGCACAAAGGTATCCTATTGACATTACCATGTGGGTACTTGTTGTTCTTCATCACACTCCTTTCTAAGCTGCAGCATTTAAACAATTTTTTTTTTTTACTTATCTGACACATAGCAGATTCTGAGAGGGCAGAAGCCACCTGGTTCATAGGACACCTACAGCTCATCACTAAACATTTCCATGAGATTTGCAAGAGCAATTTGACAAAAGACAAAACTATAACAGTTGTTTCTGTAAGCACAGGTGCAAACCCATCAGACACAAATCACAAATGCAGAAAAAGCATTATTGTTTAGATATGTTTAAGATTGGTAATGCAATCTCTCCCACTGTTGGCACTGAAGCCCATGTTTGCTCTGCATTTAGGCTGCTGCACTTCATGCTGCAATCACTAGATGGCACGACAAGGATGCTGTATTATTTCAAAAAAACCATGTAGTTTTCCATTCAGTTTACAAATCCTTGTTGTTCAAGCATTTTCTATACCCCACATAAGAATTCACTTCTTCTGAAGCTGTCAATAGTGTAGAGGCTGTGACTAATTTCTGTGAAGCAGGGGTAAAGAATATTTCAGTATACAGAACTAATCACAAACTGGTATTTGAAAAGTCAATCAAATGAAAAAATGTGTATACATTTTTCATCCTAAAAATAAATAACAAATTAAATTTAGAATGAATAGATAAATGATAATGTATTGTATATGTAAAAATGGACCATGTTTCACTAGGGCAGTAAGCCATAAGCAAAAAGATGTTTTTTAAAAAAAAATCACAGATATGCTAGAATCAAAATATGGATTAGCATGCATCCCTAGCCTTCTATGTAGCTTACTTTAAACAACAACAAAAGCTGCCTGAAGAACACTTTCTTCCTGCTAAAAACCCAATAAATCAGCTAGTAATTAAAGTTATAATTAACTTCAAATTTTTTTTATTTCAAAGTTTTATAAAAACCAACATACTAAAAATGCTTCTGAGAACTGAAACCTGCTGCCTCACTTACTATCCATTTATGTTCCTTTTTTTTTTCCTTTAAGTTGTTCTCCCTGTTTCTTCAAATTGTTTTAAGGCATTTTGGAAAATATTTCAGGACTGAAAAAGTCCTAAGGCATAAACTAACAAACATGGAGAACTAACTCAACAGCTGCTATAGAATCTGCCAGATACTCCATTTTGTCCAACACTGAATTCAGATTCCTCCCTGGAGAAAGTTAAAGCTGTCAGACCACTTCAAGCAGGGTGGCAGAGGCTGCAGTGCCTACCCAAGGCACTGACAGCATTTAGGAACCCAATACAGCTGGTTTGTGTGAAAGAGAGAAGTGCTGGAAAAAGTCAGTGACTGTCCTTGTTGAAAGACAGCAATGTAAACATCACCTGGTCTGTTCTGGGGGCCTGAATCCTCAGTTGGGTACAGAGAACATACAGTCATTGTGCCATCAGGGTAATAACACTAATAATATTAGCCAGCATTTTCTGTGAGCAAATTCTGAAGTGATTTCTTCTCATATTTGCAAAGCAATACAAACACTACTGAGCATCAATCTGGGCATGGATGTGCAAGAGCCTGAGAGAGGACTATGTATTTTTAAAAAATCAGAAGCCATTGTATCTATAAACTGGCTGACCATCAGGGATTCCTGAGCAAGCACTGTACAGAAAGTAGAGACTCAGGTACACAAAGAGACTCAGAAACAGCCAACAGAACCTCTATCAGAACACACATTCTTAGCTCAGCTTCTACAAAGGAAAACAAGATGAGTGTTTTAATGGACAGAAACACAACCAAAGGTAATTGAAGCATAAGGCTGGTGACTATAGGTTAAAAGGCAAAATACTGGGTTTGTGCACTTGTCTGGTCAGTTTTATTCCCAAGGGCTAGCTTTTTCCATTCTGGTGTCCTCTTAGAATAACATGATCTGTAATATATAAATAGTAGGTTTAGCAAAACTACTGTTGCTTAAGTTTTGTAATGCACAAACAGCAGGAATAAACTCAAAATCAAAAGCCACCTCAAATGTTTTCATTTCATTAATTCTTTATACATACAGACCGGCTTATAATCGATACTGAAATTTCCTTAAGTGATGAAGCAGCATGTCAGCAACAAAATGTAACGTTCACAATCCCTATTTCAGCACATACCTGAAAGCTTGCTGCTCTGCTCAAGATTCCCGTGGAAGTCTTCAGCCTGCTGAGGGTGCTGTTCATCACAGGGAGACTTCAACACCGTCTCCATCACAAAACAAGTCTCAAGTAAAAAAAAAATCTGAGACTTCGAGGGCCACTTCTGGACACCTGGGGGAGCAAGCATATCTGGTAAGACACCTCCTAGACCTGCACTCAGTTCCTGAGATGAGATTTAGGGAGTTTGAAGAGTTCCTCTGTGCTACTTAAAGTGTCACCCACTATCCCAGTGAAACAGTAAACCGGTAAAGCAATGAGGACAGAGGGGGGAGAAAGCAGGATAAGCTTAAATACAACTGATTTTCATCTCTCCTGTTTCCTCATTCACATTAGAGCATTGTCTTTTCCCTGAAGTTTGCTTTGAAAGGCAAGGAATGGATGTACACAGAAATAGCTGCACTGCACACTGCAAAAACTATAGAAAGTCAGAAAGACTGAAGGAAATCATAAGAGAAAAAAATACCTTCTCCATACAAGAGATATTGCTCTCCTAGATAAATACAACAAAATGCATAATTTTATTCATTGCCCTCCCACCATGAGAAAAATAGAACGTGCTTATTTTGAAATGCTTCTTCCCAAATCTTGGAAAGACTACGTAAAACTGTGAACTAGTAAAGTCCACTAATACTGTGCAATCAAAAAAACTCTGATAATCCCTTTTCAGGAGCAAAATAGTGGCAGGGACTCCCAGGGCAGAACAACCAGTGATAAGTGAGCCTGGAAGCAGCAGCTCTTATATTTACTCAAAACTGGTTCCATTCAAAAACATTCCTTCCTTGTTACTTTGCCAAAACTTCAAAGATCTGGATGAACTTTTCCACACAGGGGAAACAAATTCTGGAAAACTCTTGATGAAAGGATTCACCTGTTTCAGCTATGGAGCCAGAAATACATTTTGTCCCCAAGGAATTTCAGCTACCTTTACTCTGTCATCCTTGTGTAACAACAGGGACAAGAGGCAGGAGCCGTCTCCTTCGAGCCCCGTTTTTTGCAGGAGCTTTGGTGGAGAGGGACTTGGAAACTACTGGAACGCGATTAGAGATGGTTCTGGTCTCCCACAGGGAGCCACTCCCGCTGCTAGTGTTGAGTGGGCAGATCGGCCCGTTCCGAACGTGTACCCCCACGGCCTCAGCAGCAGCACAAGGACACCAAGCTAACACACACTGATACAGAGCACCGTCCGCCGCAGGACGAGCCAGGCCGTCACACACCCGGGCCCCTGTGCGCACTGGTAATGTCACCAGGGCCACACAAAGGGGGAACCCCCGGAGCTCGTCACGGGCCTTACGGGACAGCCCCCGCCAGCGAGGCCCCGGGCCAAGCGCACGCCGCGGGACTCCCCATCGGCCCCGGGGCTCACGGGCGGCCGCAGCGGGGTGCAGACGGGGCCTTTGGCTCCCCGCGTGGAGCCGTCGCTCAGCCCCAGTCCGGCCGGGCAGGGGCTGGCGGGCACTGAGGGGCGGAGGGTGCGCGGAGCGGGCCCCCCCAGCGGAGCGGAGCGGGCCGGGCCGGGCCCCGGGGGTCAGGAGCGGGGCTGAGGGAGGGGAAGAAGCGGGGGCCGCGCGCGGACGGGCACTCACGCGGACACCGGCGCGCGCCGGGATTTTGCCGCCGCCTTTCGCGCCCGCGCGCCGNAAGTCAGAAACTACTTAGAAATGAGCAAATAAAAGCAGTTGTTGCCCTGGCAGTATTAGAAGTATACATATACACATATAGACAAAATTCAATTTTAATGACAGTAGAGACTGTTAAATGGACTATTCAGTTTTCATTAGCCTAAATGACACATGCTTTCCTACTTCTAATTACTCTTTTTGTTAGCAATATGATTCTATGGTAGAAGTTTGCTCTCTTTGGCACCAGGTTGAGACACATCTCTTTATGTTATTGTGCCCTTTAGGAATACTGTCAAATTCAATTATTCAGGACTCATGAGTCTTGCACTAACATGAAGAGATTGATTTGAAAACCATGGGACTAAAGTCCTTTTTTTCTGTTTCTCATTTTCCATTTCCATTTCTTAACCAGGAAAACTGAGATTGCCAGCTTTGCTCTCACATGCAGATGAGTGCAGCCCTAGAATAATGCATTCAGATGTGTCAGTGACTGTCTCTGCCAGCATTTTCTGATCAGCTATATCTGAAATATCAAGAATTGTTGTGGTGTCAGAAAACATACCACAATAATAATAGTCTCCACAGCCTATTTAAAGGCAGTTAAAAATAGACATAAAAATTACTTCAGGCAAAGATACAGAGGAATTCTCAACCTTTTCTAAACTGGGTCTCATTCAAACAAAGTATGTTTTAATAAAATCTATTGATTTATACCTAATAAGGAATGTAGGCTCTCCTACACAATGGAAACGTTTAAAAAGGCCAAGCTGAATAAGCTGATGAGTTTGCTGTAACAGAAAGGGGTTGTGCAAACCTTGCCTTATAGAGCACAGCTGTTAATGGTAACAATTTTTACCTGAATATGCAAAGTGCTGAGGGTGGTTGGGTCATGGTGTCCATGGTTCTGATGCTCACATTGCAAGATGGATACTGAAAAAATGAAGTGAGTATAGAGAAGAGCTACAGAATGATCAGAAGTCAGAGAAAATGCTATGTAATTGAAGAACTAAAAAGCTTAACTTACCCACTGAATCAAAAAGATTGAAAGGTGAGTCAATAACTGTATACATATATGCACAAAAAGAATGTTGAATATAAGGGACATTTGAACCCATCAGACTGAAATAAGAAGGAATAATGTCTAGTAGCTGGAATCAAGCAAAATAAAATAGTTTTCAGTACCTAGTTCAATACTGACAATAAGTATTCTTTGGAATAGTTAAGGGATGTCATTGATTACTTGGCTTTGGTGTCTTCAGATTGAGACCCAATGCCTCCCTGGAAAACACAGGCTGGCCAAACACACTCTGTGTTGTGTTTGAGTACAGCAGGCTCAGTTCAGGGTTGAATACACTTGCCTGTAATTTACAGATCAGACTATATACTCCCATAGTCACCTTTAGACTTTATAAATAAATTTCTATACTTAGTAAACTCTCCAAAACATCTATAAATAGTTCTTTTCCTCCTACCACCCCAAGTTTAACTTTACTTTCCATGTGTGCCTCGTCTGTATATGACTATTTTGTCCCACTTGCACAGCACTGTGGCTGGAAAAATATCACTGACAGGTTAAGGAGGCACCCACCTCTTGCCTCAGCAGCTGAGACTGCACAACTCCTCTCTGAGAAGTTTCTTAAATAGTGTCATGGCCCTCACTTTTATTTGACCTCTAGGAGAATGTGCTTTATCCAGTTCAGCTCTCTCTATAGCTGGTCTGGGGTTGTGCTTCAGAGATTTTTCAACCTTTCAAAGAAAACAGATAAAATCAAAGCTTTCCTCAGTAGCAACAGTCTGTTTTAAGTGATTTAGGTGTTCTTATAATTGCATCAGCTTTTGTGATTGCTTACACCTAACAGGAATATTTGGCTTGGCCAAACTGGTACCTCTGTAACTAAGGGCAAATCTGGTATCTTATGTGTATTAGCTGTGTGCTTTTCCTTTCCTCATGTTGTACGTTGTCTCTTTGAATGTAGAGCTACAGTTTTCTTTGTTGTTCTTTATATTTTATCAACACACAAGAATTTCCTCATGGTTAAAGAAGAGATTCAGGTCTCCTAGTAGATATGTAGGTAACACTGTGTTTTTGCTCTAGGAGCTGACATGAGGCTGAATGTGGTAACCTCACTTACTGAATGATTGTGTTGTCATTGGGAATACTCACATATGTAAAATGAGTAGGACTTGGCCCTTTGGTCATATTTTTGTAATAAAACGTAAAATGAGATTTTTAGGAAACTGCAACTTATGACCATAATATTTATGAGGCTGTCAGGACTGCACTGTAAAAATTCCTATTATTTAATTCTTCACTCTGACACTAAAGCATCATTTCATTTATATGCAAATAGGAATGTGCTGTTTCTTCACTGAAGAAGCTGTTTGAATTATTCAGATTTTATTAATAAAGCTTCATAAATAAGTATTTTTTCTACTCAATTGGTAGTGGCCAGGGGAGAGAATCTATTTATCAGACTTTGTTATTATGAGCTTCATAACAAAATATGAAGATTTATGGAGTACATAATTAGACATTATGTGATTCTAATGGAAACATTGGGTTATCCAGATGAAATACTGTTTTCTTTATGCATTTCTTCTTGGCAGAGGCACTTTCTGGAAAATGGACAAAACCTGTCCCCATCACTAAGTTCCAAGAAATGCCTATGAAAGGCAGAGAAATGTAATACCTTTTTTTAATCTTACACACTGAAACAATTTTGAATAAAAGAAGGTACCTAAGGAAGACTGTAAGGAATTCCAGGGAGAAGCAGGTAGGGAAAATGCCTTCTCTGGGCAGAGGATTTACTCTGTGTGTGGCAGCACAATCCAGCCTGAAACTGCCTGGTCTTTAAACCATCATTTAGGTGACCAGCAATTAATGTTCCCTTCAGGTACCCATCCTAGTGAGAGTCCAGATGAGAAACACCTGCTGAACATTACAGAGCAGCCCACAGGGATTTATTACTGTATGCTGTAACCCAAGCAGAGTTTTAATCTCACCCACAGAACCTCTGAAATCCATCACCACAAAACTACTGTAAATGAGCAGTAGAGGAGAACATCCAGGCTGCAGGGCTGGTGCAGAGACCTGAAGATGTTTTGCAGGAAAAGTTGCTGGCTTGAATTTTGACATTACTGATTGGGTATGGACTGAATTTCCTGAATTTAGTGCTTCTCTGGGAGCACATCTTGCGGAAATCTCTCAGCATCTCAAACTTGTCAAGACTGAGAAATGATCATGTAACTGTTTACATGACTGTTCTTGAACCAATTTTTTGCATGTTAATTAAGGGTCTGTGAGCCACTATGCTGGGCTTCATGCAACTATGCACTTTGGTGTATGCATAACTTTAAACACAGGTGTAACCTTGAAGGCACTGAACTGGGTTGTGTGCTGCTGTTAGCATGTGCCAGGTAGGTAAGTGTGTTTGTGAATGTGTGTAAATGGGCAGGCAGCCCGCCCAAAGATGCTGGTTTGGATAACCCAGCCACAGAGGCAAAGGATGTTCTGAAAATTTTAAACTCTGCATAGTCATGATGGACCTAATTATGGTCAGAGCAAACTTAATAATGTACATTAATTTCTGCCCTTTAACACATGACTAGGTGTTTTGAGTGAGAAAACTCCTAATAAAACCCACCCACTTTTCATGCTAGCTTGTATAACCACTTATCTTATTTTATTTCTATAACATTGAATAAGACCTGAAAACACTACACCTAAAGTATTCATTGCATTAATTTTTGAAGACGAATGAAAACTGTAACTCAGTCATGTCATGTAACTTTCATTTCTGGAGTTTAATTAAAAAGAAAAAAGTCAATACAGTAATGATAGGCCTGATGATCCCCACCTGGGACCTCTCCCCACCCTGCCCACCTCTCTATTTCAGCCCAGCCTGGGCTCATTGGTTTGGGTTTTAGTGATGGTCTAACAGTACTGCTCTCTTGCTCCCTCCAGCCCTGCTTGGTTGTGGGCTGATGTCCTGGGCTGTCCCCGTGCCCAGGGAGGTGACAGAGGGGTGTGGGGGCTGTCTCCTCCCTGCCCTGCTCAGGTCCTGCCCACACTGGAGGTTCCTCCCAGCACTCCAAGATTATATTATGCCTAGGTTACTGTAGGTAAATCTTACTGAGGAAGAAATGCCACACTTAGTTCTCCTTTACTTCTCTCCTCCAGTGCAAAGATCCACAGCAGACACTCTCCATGGAAGCCTTCCAGACCAGGTAGGTTTTTGACCCAGGTGTTTCCAGCCTGGCAGCTCTCTTTGCACATAACTGTATGTGCTCCTGGTTCAGATTCCCAGGGTCTTTGGCCAAAGGAAGCAAATAGAGAAATTTAAATTGGGCACCACATATCCTAGTCTGGGCAGCTAAGCTACCTAATTTTTAGGCTCTTGTAGCCCAGCAGTGAATCTGAAGAATTTCATGCTCTGGACTGTGAGGTACTTGTAACTTTCTCCTGTTGTGACTTCAGTTTTTCCTTGAAGGGGCAGAACCACTGAAATCTGAGGAAAATTATTAATTTCTTGCAATTTCTCATACTAAAAGTAGTCATATTTCCAAGTCAGCTGCCTCCAATGCTACTGTAGTACTTGCCAGCTACTGTAGGAATAACAGTACTGAATTTGAATATAGAGCCTTTTTTTTTGGTTTTTTGCTTTGGACTGTTTTCCCTTTTCACTGAGAGGATAACATGCTATGGAAATACTTTATTTAAAGTGTGTACTGGTGCACTGCAGACCTTGTTCTGCATTAAATTCCAAGGATGAATTCTCTTGTGAGTAGTTTGCTGCAACTTGACTGATTCATTTATTTTTAAAGACAATTGTCTGGGTTTTTTTATTTTTCTTTTTTTTGTTTGTTTGTTTGTTTGTTACTCTCACAGGTGATGAAATTAAAATTATCTTTGTTGCTATTATATGAAAAACTACAATGAGGTGACTTTTCTAATGCTAGAATAAGGTAGTGACTTCTGTGGGCTGGCAGAGGAACATGTTGGAGTTTACTGTGGCTTTGGCCCCATGTGACAGGAACAGCTCTGTGTCAGGGTACAGCAGAAGGCTTTTCTCAAGCTCTGGTATAGGGAAGGCAGGGATGTGATCATGTGGAAAGGCAGTTCTGCTTCTCATCCTCCCTGCATGGAAAAGCATGCCGTGTTTCTAGTCTGCTGTGACCTCTGGCAAATAAGTGAGAGCCATGTTCTCCTTGTTACCAAGTTACATGTTCAGGTGTCTCAGACAAGCCCTCTCCAGACAGGTGAGGCAATGGACCAAATAGTACATAGGGCTGCATCTGGAATAGACAGGACACTCGCTTAAAAAGAAACTTTTTTGAGCCCTCAAATGCCTCAATCTTCTAATGTTCCTTTAAGCATGGAAACTCCCCTAGAATTTTATGATGTTACACTGCCTTGCCTGTATCTGGTTGCTTGCTTTCTGCTGTAATTTGTTTTTTGTGGGGAGGCATATAGGACACTAGTTGTTCCAAAATTCCTCCTACACAACACCATTTCTGGAGTTTGTGGGTCTCTTTCATATCCTCAGTGAGGAAATATTTTAGTGCTGTAATTTGGTGTGAGCATGCTCCAAGTAGTGGGTTTTGCTGCTCGTGAGCTTTCCAGGGAGACTTTTGGTGACTACATTCTGATTTTAGTTCTGTTCTTTACTCTGTGGTATGCAAGCCACAGGACCATATGGTACAGCCACAGAAATATGTGTGCTCATTATGAAACTGCTTCCTATTACAGCTACAAAATATGGAAACTATGAGTTAAATTGATCAACAGTTATGTCACTATTCAAGAACACAGCAAGCCCAAAACACTTACCTGTGAAAATAGAAATGTTGTTGTCTAATAGGCATTTCTAGAATATCTAATGTTAAGAAGAAAACTGAAAATTAATTTAATTCACAAATAGTACAGGGAGTACTCCAGTTATTTTGCCTAACTGAAAACAGATTTTCTACTAGCATTCCCTGAAAGGGGCATGAGGGATGCAATGGTTGCTGTTCATATTTTGTCCATAGGAGTTGTCAGCTACCTAGTGACTAATGCATGTGTTCAACAAACACGGGGTGTTGAAATGTCCCTGGTTTTGGTACAAATGTGGTAGCAAACTGACCTTTATGCAAGTCCATGGCATTCTAAGACATTGCTCTCTGTCACAGAAATCTCTCTTATTCTCTCTTTTGACCCCCTGTTAACTGAAATTTATATCAAAGTACAAGGAGTCACTCAGAAACAGGTATTATCATATGAATTTTGAAAACAAATAGGAAAGCAATAGGATTGGATGGAAGGACTGAGAAAAGGATTTTTTTACACAGATAGCCGAAGCAGTTTTGTAAACAATGCTGGTAAAACTCTAACAAAGGACAGAACAGACTGAAGACAGTGGTGCTTAATGGGGGGGTGGGAACTCACAGGAACACTACAGTGCTCATTTGGAGTGGCTGGGGAGAGCTGAAGTCTTCATGTTTGTTCCTCTAGCAAGGACCATGAAGCTGTTGTGGAAACACACAACTTAGCAGGGTGTCTTCCTTCAGAGATTTGAGTAAGGGAAAGGAAATAAGGCAACTGTAATGCCTCCCTCCACTATGAACATTGCCTTTCATGCCAGAAGAAAGGCATAGCCTCTCAGCCTTTCTGATCCCTATTATATTCAATATTCTTATAGCCACAGGCTTTGTGTCCTAACCATTCCCTCTCAACTCGGAAAACTCAATTTCCTCTTGTTTTTTATCCAAAATACATCCTTTGGACACAGTTAGGGGTATTCTGTGTGGTAGATGGTCTGTTTATCCCAGTGCATTCTTGCATAGCACTGACCAACGGGACCTTATTCTCTGCTGATTTTATCTGCATTTGCATATATACAATGCAGACAAAGCTGTGTGTAACAGTTTTACTTGATAGCATTTGGTATCCACACAGCTCTGATGAAAGTTACTTCCTAAGGAGAGGTGGAATGAAAAGTTCAGGCTTAGATTAAAAGGTAGTCTAGAGAAAATCCATGGAGGAAAACAAGGAGAGACATTTTTTAACAGATTCTGCAATCAATGAAGAGCTGGATAGCTGAAGATGAAAACTGACATAATTTTACATTAAAACTGGCCTTTAGAGGATTAATTTTAATGTTTCTGCAGGGTGCTTATACTGAGAAACATTAAGGTCAAAATACAAGTATTTCAAATTAGGAAAGCAAACAGCTTCAATGATAGCTTGAAATGATCAGATTTCTTAATGGGAGACTTCAGTGAGGATGAAATTATGGTAAAAAATAGATTGCTAAAGCAATGAGAGCAGTAATGCAGCCTCAGGAGAATCGGGGCGTGGAAGAATGCCAGGGTCAAGGATGAAGTCAGCATCCCAGCCAGCAGGGACAGCCAATAGGTCAGACTGGAGCAAAACAAGAGAGTGAGCAGCACATGTATAATAAATGTGATAGGCAGGGCCAAATCCTGCCCGAGCTTACATCAGTACAACTTCAATGGCTGAAACCTCTTAACACAATGTCACTTCCAATATGATCTAACAACATACATGCAGGCTTTTATTTAAATCAGTGCACAAGGCTAGATTTTCCACTCTCCTATGCTGTTTCTAGGCAATTGTAACTTCATTGTTCCACTGCTATTACTATTGGGGTCTTAGATACTGCTGAATTTCTTCCCTTGTCTGTCTTCTATGAGTAAAAATTTTTACTTCTATGAGTAAAAATTCACCAATTTCTTATTGGCCTTCTGTTTTAGCAAGACTAAATTCTTCAAGTTAAAAGATCATTTTACAAAGCATGATATTGTACACTATTTCTTGGGGAGTATACTATTTTATTAGATTTTAAAACTGAATTCTTTGTGTATTTTATGCACTGATCCTCATTTAAAAAAATGTAGAGATTGGGTTTTTTTTTCTACGCTGTTAGTATTCATGCTTTCCATATTTTGCCATCAGTGGTTTAAAAAAAGTGGATAAAGAGGAGAGTCAGCTTCCAGAATTAATAAGCTGGAAAACTGTCTTTGTTTGAAACACCTTTCTTGTCATATCTTTTATACTTGAAGCATTTACATTATTTTTGAAGTTGTCACTGATGTGAGAACAGTTATTTTAATCTAACACTTAGCTTTCCATACAAATAAAACTGTGCCCACTTATCTGCAAGTATGCATGCACACAAGGATTTACTACTCTAAACCCAGAAGAAGTTACAGGTGTTTATGTTTTTGAACTCTAGCTCTTAAAACTCTGGTTCTTTTATTTTTGTTGTCTGGCAAAAAAAGAAACAAACCCCTACGGGTGATGTTACAAATAAAAATCAAAAAATTGCAAATCTCTAAAAGCCGCCACATCCCTGCTCCAGAACTCTAGGCTTTAGTTACTCTTTTTTATGCATGCTTTCTCTTAGATTAGTATTATAGAGAAGACTGTATTTCCTCCTTGTTTACATCAGTATAACAGAGGTGGAGTTAACCCTCAGCTCACTGACCGAGGCAGAGCAGCAGTGGGACTGTCGGGGGTTTCCCTGTGCCTGCCACGCTTTTGTCCAAAGAGCTGCCAACACAGGAGCAGAGAGCCACGGTTCCTAAGAGAAGTGTTCCACAGCTGCGTGCAGAAGGAGGAGGAAATACACCCAGGAAGAGCTGTGCTGTGTGTGCCCAGCTGGCACATCCCTGGCAGGGCTGTGCCGCATCCCGGTGGGCGCAGGGAAGCGCCTGGGAGCCCCCAGCAGATGGTGGCACTGGGGCCCTCGCACCAAAGCAGGCTGTCAAGAGAAGTTTTATACTGAAAGGAGAGCAATACATAGAGCACTTAAGGCATCTAGCTTAAAATATTGAAAGCGAGGACAGAACTATGGTGAGGAGAGTTCTTTCAGAAAATTGCCTGTGGACTGTATTTTAATGTTCTGAAGCTGTTCCCTCAAGCTATTTTACACAATACCCAGTTTTCTTGAGTTTGAGAAGTACTAATGATTGAATGGATGCAGAATCACAGAAAGTTCCTGAACTCATCTTATACTCTCCTTCACTGCCTTGAAGTCCTATTTTCAGCTAGTGGCTCAGAACTACAGAGCATTACAAAGTGGCAAAAAACTCTGTGTTAACTGATACCTTCTTTGAAAGAAATTAATTTTAAACCAGAGAATTGGATGTATATGAATGAAATTTTGTTTCTTTTTCCTGAGAACTGGTAGATTACTAACCTAGATGCTTGGTTTAACGCAACAATTATAGTAATGAAATGCAGCATTGTCTTTTGTGTTTGGTGTCAGGGGTTTTTACCCCTCTCTTTTCTGATATTTCTTGAGGGTTCTTATGTTTAAAATAGAAATTACTTGAAATGCTGTAAATATGAATAGAAATAATGTAAGTAGCAAGCCCCTGTCCCCAATTTAATATAAGGATTGTGCTTTTTTAATCCTTTCTAAATATATGGCAAACAGTTCCTTGTATAATGTCAAAATATAACCTAGAAATACCATTTTGTGCAAATTTCAGTTTTATAGGACTTATGATACACGCTGCATACTGTCTAGCTATATAAATCATCAGGGGAAAGTTGGCTTGTTTTTATGACAATAGCAAATAATGTGGCTGAGATTTTTCCCTTCTAAAGTAAAACTAGGAAAAATTTAGATCATGCAAAAAGATAACTGAAATTTTAAAAAATCCTGCATGTAAAAAAATCTCATTTTAATGCCTTTTTCTATAAGACTGTTCTGAATGAATTAGAAATTACTGAAGTACTGTTGAGGCAAAGCCATGATCTGCTGAATTTTCACCATAATAAGAATATTCCACTTGAAGATACCAACTTGGACCAAGGTTTTTATGGAAGTCTCAAAACAATTGGATATTTTAAAACAGAAGTAGTCTTAAGTATTAGGATTTTACCATGTTGAAAACTCTATTTTTCAACCCACCTTAGGTGGAAATGCGCTGCTTTAATTCCTGTGTCATTTTAATTTAACTAGCTTTTACCTACCTGTCCTGTCAGCAATGAAAAGAAGTTTTGGTCTGGAGAACAGACTTCACTCTTTCCTACTCCACCATATTGTTTGAAATAGTCTTCAGCAGAAAGAAAGGCAGTTTTAACAAATTAAAGCACAAACTCCTCAAACTTCATCTTGAATCTGTAGCAAATTGTCCAAATATAAAGACAAAGCCAACCAAACTGCCTAACATTAGTATAATGTATGGTAAAATCTTATACTGTGATTATGATGCCAGTGGGCTTTCCAGAAGTCAACAAAGGTATCACTAGTTATAACCATGAAAAATAAAACTATGCTTTACTACCAGAGAAGTGAGGTGGGCAGTAACAGGGAATTCAGTCTGAGTCCTTGAAATTCTTTGTTTTTCAGTGACACATTGTAAAACTGTTTAATTGGCAGGTAAGGAATAATGGTTAAAATGCTTATTTCAGGCTGAATGTGCACCAGGTACTTTCAAAGGGGAAATTGTGCTGCTGTCTTGTTCCCTAAGATAATTACTGTAGATTAGTTTATGCTCTTAGAACGATATGTGTTAGTACATGTGTGTGCTTATGTTTCTGGGCTTCCCATGTATGGGGGTCTCTGTTTAGTGCTGGAGGCACATTTCGTGCCCTCAGTGTCAGATAAAAAGGACCAGGTGACACCCAAGCTGTGTTTTCAACCCTTGAAATAGACACAATGCACACCCATGAGCTAATGACAAAGCAGAAGGACTGAAAGACAAATTCCCTTTAGTCCTTGGGAAACAGATGAGAGGAAGCAGTAGTAACACCCTTGATTAAGTACTTGGAACATATTTGGGGAAATAGGAATTTACTTTTGAAACACAAAATACATGTAAGTAAGAGCTAACCTAGGCAGGTGCTACAGAAACTGGGGCTTCAGGGTCCAGATGCCCCCTTCCCAGGAGCTCCAGCCACTTTTGGAGCCCTTTCCTATGCTTTTTTTTTTTTTTNTTTTTTTTGGGTAAACTTCCTCTGCTTTTCTGACATCTCCTGCTTTATTGCAGAGTTGTTATTGTGGTGACACATCAAAGCTCCATCAGGATAAGTGCCTTGTGCCGCTGCTCTCCTCTGGCATCTGGAAAGCCGTGGTTGGAGCTGCTTTGCAGAGCTCTCAGCTCTGACTGGCAACATGATAAATATGTGCTCTAAAACTGCTGGGCTTTGTCTCAACATTTTAGTGCATTTCTCTTCCTCACACTCCAATTTTTAATTACTATTATTTTTAACAAATACTGTCAGCTTTTGTTAATTCTGAAGTTCTGTAGATCTATATTCTATACCTTGGGCACAGGTGATTAAGATTATTCCCCATATATATAGAGTAGCTATGAGGAACACCTTTTTTGTGATATTTTTTTTCTTTATTTTTTTTGGTTAAGAGGAGATTTATCCTAACACTTTGTTTTCCTTGGTACTCCTGCTGTTACCACTTCTATTGCCCAAGGAAATGTTTCTACCTCAAATCCCTCTGCTTCCACAGTCTATGCACAGACTGTGAATATAGGCCATAGGTCACACTTGGAGAAAACAGAAGGGTGGAGGGAAAAGGAAAAGTTACAGGTCTCAAAAAGGGGGTGACTTTGTGAACTTAAAAGGCTTTTTACATGAAGCAGCTCAGGTTGGGGATTCTTACAGCCTCCTTGGTCATACCATTCTGGCTCTGTAAAGCCAGAGGAAAAAGCTAAAACGAGACAGGAAATGGATTTCTTTTTGTATATATAGTAATAAAAATACTGTCTGAATATCATGAGAATTTTATCTACCAGCAGCTTCTCAACAAAGAAAATAACACTTTTAATAAAAAAATTATTTTCACATTTTGTAGTCAGTTTATGAAGACCAAATGTTTATTTGCCTAGATGTTGCAAATCTTGCTTGTTTAACAGGAAAGCATGACCTTAAATAAGTACAAAGAAATAATGAATGGTTACTAAACACTTGAAATTCACACTTTGTAACATTTAGCAATGCTACAGCAATATATTTTTGCTGATATTTTTTATAAGTGAGTATGACTTGCAGAAACATTCTGTTAAGGCATGAGTTTTTAATCTTTAGTTTCTTTCATACTAAATTTAACAGTTTTAAGACCTATATAAAATCCACGCCTGCAATTCAATGTTATTAGCATGTGAACAATTTTTCACTTTTAAATAGTGATTTGACTTCTTGGCTTTTCTTGCAAATGTGATTCAAACATCACTGTCACTAGAAATACTTTGCTTACTTATAGTGGGTATTTGGTTCCCAAATATAGTGGGTTTAATTCCTTTGCATGAATTAAATATTTGGACAAGAGCACAAATGACTGTATGCCCTTGTAGCCTAGAGGAATGCAGTGATTTGGTTAGAGGGGCCTCACAAGTCTGTGGTGATTTTCCTGAGTCAAACAGTGATATTGGCACATATGTGCCCCTTCTACATAAGGTTTAATTATTCCATACAACTTTGAATAGTTTTACCTTCAAAGAGCTGGTACAGGCTTGGATCACAAAACCAAATAATGGAGTAATTGGAGCTTTCACTCGTGAGATGGCAGATGTGGACTGAAATCACTTCACAGAAAGGGAAGGGATCTCGAGTGAATACTATAATGCTGTTTGGTAAAATGAGAAAGGAGAACCCTACCATACTCCATAGTGATGGGCTAGACTCAATAAATTCCCAAGTTCTCTTTAGAAATACATAGGAAGCCAGGGCTTTCAATTTTCTACAGAATGTTCCAGCTGAAAACACACATACCACCTTCCAGGAAGACGACTCACAAAACTGTCAGACCATTATGATACCCTGAATTCTTCTGTAGACGAAGTCCAGTGATCATTCCATCTTTTCTTTGTGATTTAAATGTGTATGTCCTCTTCTGAACATCTCAGCCCAAAATTTACCAATAGGTCTGTATGGTCTTAATTAATACATGAAAGGGTTGATTAGTGAATAGCTGGACTAAATATGCAAATTTCAAAGTTTTCTTTGAGGCTTTATATGAGAAGATGTTTTAAAAACTTTATCAATGTCAATGTGTCAGCCTGCATTTCTCTGTGAAATCTTGAAACTGCTCTTTCATCTATGTTGTAAACACATCAACAAGTATGTAGAATGTCTTGACTTTGAAATGCTGTCACCTACTTTCTGTATCGTTGTCAGTAGTCAGCTTGTTATAAAAGTGTTTCATATCTAACTCTGTTTCTTTTGGTAGTGTGTCGACATACTGCATTTTTCAGCTGTGCTCCTTGCTGCCTCTTCCATTTTTATCAAAAATTCTGTGTGACAGAAGGTTTTCTCTTTCTTTGCAATATGTTGATATCTCAGGTTCTCCACTGTCACCAAAGCAGTTGTGCTACTTCAAGGATAAGTTGAGTCTGTGTAAACCATCTTCAGTGTTTTGTGCCAAAGTGCAGTGGGATTTTGTACTCAAACGTTTTTGTGATGATGATAAGTCCCCAAGCTTCAGTCGTTGTCTTTGCTTCTTAGTTTGGAAGTTTCCCAGAATGTGTTCTATTTAGTACTGTGCCTACTCCTGAGATGCTCAGCAGTCTGGAGTCCACAGTTTGCTTGCAATAAACCCATGTGGTGATGGACAATTGCTTAAATGTGAGTGTACTCAGACATTCTATTCTGCTGTTTCTCATGTAATTTTTTGTTTTGTTTTGGGGTTTGTTTTCAGAACATATCAGGAACAATTGCCTCAAGTGCCCCAACTGGAATCTGAACATCTGTATTTAGTTACTGCATTCTAAAATGTAAGACACTTGCTACTTTAAAGTTTTGAATTATATTGCTTCACAAGGATTTTCAGTCACAAAAATACAATACTGCTGGAGTTTACAGTGGTACAAATTTGGCTGAGTTGGAAAAAATATTCTTTTCAAATGCCTTTGAGACTTGTGCAATGGAATTGCATAAATTTGTACATGAAGGGCAGTGAACCCATGGACTATGATGAAGTACTGAACAGATAGCTTAACCATAGAATCCTTTAGGTTGGAAAAGACTTTTAATATCATCAAGTCCAACTGTTAACTCAGCACTGCCAAGTCCACCACTAAACCATATCCCCAAGAACCACGTTTGCAGACATTTTAAATCCCTCCACAGATGGTCACTCCACCACTTCCCTGGGCAGCCTGTTCCAATGCCTGATAACACTTCCCATAAAGAATATCCAATCTACATCCTGTCTGGTACAACTTGAGGGCATTTCTTCTCTGGTATCAGATACTTGTGTCATTCTTGTGTGTTGCATCTTGCTGCATCTACAAGAGTACTGTTGCAAAAGCCAAGTCATGTTGAGTTCCTATATCAATATGGTTCCAGTGCTGTAAAACACAATTTCCTGGTGTCTGATAGGAGTCAGGAGGGTTGGCTTGTGTCCATTCCATCATCTGCAAGGAAGCACAATACTTCTGCACTTGCACTTTCTGTTGTGTATTACTTGCACTGCAATAATATCCCAATGCTCTCCTCAGGAGTAGACCACAATTTGTTACCTGAGTACAAAACATACAGTTTTGCACTTAACCTTATGATGTATTGGTAAATATAATATATTATCAAGCATTGAATTAGTAAATTTAAAATCATAAGGATTAAGGCAATGATCATAAAAGTTGAAACAGGGAGAAAATAGGAACTTTGAATGATGTATGCTTTCTACCTTAATGCAAGGAGAATAAACTTCATTTTTGAAGAAAGATCAGTGCATGAACTTGTTTCCTCCTCTATCAGTATAGATCACCTTCCTGATAACTAACATATCATAAAGAAACATTTTCTAGTTATGGTATGTTTCAAAACCAGGTTGACACGAACCAGAGATCAAACAAAATCTGTATACACGGACCTACTTTGAAAGAGCTAAGGATCTGTAGGGTGTTCAGATCATATAGTCTGCAGAAATTTAATTGGCATATTGTTGCTCTTTAACTTAAAATGCACAGCATAGCTACAGTATGGAAGATTATTAGAAATAACTGAGTAAGTAGGCTGTCATCCTAGGGAAGACAGTTTCAAATTAGCAGAATTATCTTTGGAATACACATGTGTCTTAGCCCTGACTACATGAAGCCATTAATCATATTGGCTGGACCCCCCACACTTTGCATATGGATCACACTGCTGCTTTAAACACTGTTTGTGCTTGAGTTGTTTTATTCCACCTTAATTAGTATAAATTTAATAATTAGGATGTGACCAGAGAAGGCAGAAAGTGAAGATGAAGTTTTCTAGAAATCTTTAGATGAGCATTTCAAAGAGAACAGTACCTAAAATACCTGTTCCTTTTTTTTTTTTTTTTTCTAAACAACATGGAGTGGACACAAAGCCAAGGAAATAAATTCCCTTGAGGAGGAATCAGACACATAGTTGGTAAGTGGCCATAGTATCATGGTTTCCTCAAATAATTGTTTGCCAAAATAATAAGCCGCATTTGAAAAGATATAAACTTTCCTGGTGAATAAAATTGCTATGTGTAAAAAAAAAATGTGTTCTAAAAATTCATCATATATCAGACCTGTATTTTCAAAACTCACAAATTTTCTTCTGTTGCTTGATTACGGACAAATATTTATTTTTTTACAAAGGAAAAAATTATTCTAGGAAAACGATCTATAGATTTCCTAGTGTACTTATCTATTTAAAGGAAGAACTCTAAAAAAATTTTACTTTTCAGGAGTTCTGAATATTTCTTTTAATTATAGAATTGTAATTTCCAATCCAAAGCAAGAAATCTTTCTGACAGGAAACATTTTCAAAGGGCAGGAACCATCAGAGGATCTGGAGTCCAGATGTTAGCTGTATAGCCATAAACAGAATTGATTAATAATAATTTAAAACAAAAAGCTAATAAAATAAGAGCATTTGTTGTACTTCTGTTGAGAACTGACTTCAACAAAATAGGTCTAGCTTAAAAAAATCCATTCCATCCCTACCTTTAAAAAAGTACATTGTTGGAATTGAAAAGATGAAAATAGCCAGATATTTTCCAAAACAGTGGTTCCAGATATAACTTTCAAGTTTGTCATCTGTACAAAAGCAGACTCCATGGACATTTTTCAATGAGACAGTTCTTGTTTCATTTTTAAGGGAAGCAGCAATGACTCAGCTCCTATGAGGTGCATGGCAAAAGAGCAAATATCACTACAGCATTAATTTAATTTTCTTTCCTTCTGAGTATGTCTTATTTTATCAGCTGAACATTTGATTTAGATATACAGGAATTGTAAAGTATCAGCTATGTGAACTATAAAGTGTATACTCAATACGGTATCTCCTTTGCCTATGTGCAGAATTGCTAATGTCTCTAATTAGTATAGGACGTAAAAATTAGTATAGGACATAATGCTTGCATATGACAAGATTTGTTCAGGGTGGGGTTGTAAGTGTGGAATGTTCTTGTTTTGTTCATTTGAAGCATGAGACTAACACTATACATCATGAAAATAGTTCTGGGTTAGTCTGTACCTGAGGGGTTCATCTCTTAAAAGTGAAAAAGGAAACAAAATGAAAAAAAAAACCCAAACGAAAAAACAATAGTGTTAAAAATATTTCAGTTTAGCCACATGAAAGCTGAAGATGAAGATTCAGTTTAGCCACACGAAGATGAAAGCTCCGGAGCAGCATGTGCTGGGGGCAGGAGCAGGCCGCCGGCCGGCCCTGGGGAGCCGCGCGGGGACAGCCCCGGGGCGGACACGCAGAGCAGCGCGGGCGCGGCCCGCGGGAGCCGCCTGCAGCTCTCCTCAGGCCCAGCCTGCAAACGCTTAATGCACGTGAGCAACTTCAGCTGCCACAAATCAACTCATTCACCTGTTTTCAGTTTTTGTAGGGGTGGTGCAACATCGGGCCCGCATTTGTAAGTCCTAGTCAACGTGATAAAATGGAAGAAGTGCCCCTTTTCCTCACCTAGCTGGGTAACTTCATTTTTGCTGTATTTTTATTTGTATTTTATTTTACCTTTGGAAAAGGTTACAGGTGCAAATATTTTTTTTTAATTATTGAGTTTTACAAATTCTTTGATAAATTAATGGTTGCAACCACCTCAAGCACTGATAAAAATCATGCAGTTCAGGGGTTGCCTGTGATTTCATGCCTTCTAACATTTCACAGTGATTTTTGCCATGAGGAAGGGTGCTGCTTAGAGCCCAGTGGTTTTGTCATGGCTCTGAGATTGTGGATAAAGCTCACAAAGGAAACTGAGAGATGTCACCACCAATTGTGAGCTCACTTACATCTTCCTACTTTTCTACACTCAATTTGTTTGTCACTGATTTGTAAGTTCTGGAGAAAACTGAATGTTCTAACAGCTCTGTATTTAGCAAGTATGAGAATTATTCTATTATCGTATGGATCACTGGCCAATGTCTGGTGTTCATGACTTTCTAGCTGTGTTGCTCCAGAACATGCAAGTTTATGATTTAGTATGTGATCTCCATGAGCTGGAAAGACTCAAAACATATGGCAGATCAGATGTTAGGCTTGGGGAAAATCAAAAATTAAACTGTCTCAGAGCAGTTGAGAGACTGCTTTGCTATATATTTTATGTGATTTGTGTGTGTGTTGAGGGAGATGTCACCTAGGGAAAGGAATCGAAGAAAAAAATAGCTTTAAAAAATGAACTGTTTGTATTATGGCTTTAAACATTAAAGTCTGGTCAGCTAAAAGCAGATGTTGTGAACTAAGATGGAAACTTGCCTGAGGCCAGAATCAAAGAAGGCATTCACTAATAGTAAGAAGGAAAAATGCTTTCTGGTTTCAGAATTTATTGTAAACAAAAAATGAATGCTTACTGCATGCTTAGGCACAAACAATTTCCCACTTTTATTCAGATTACTGAATACGATTGATGGCTTCAGAATCTAATTTCAGACAATGGATTCATTAAATCCTGATTGAATTCTAAGCTCCTTATAAAATCTTTTGTTATTCCATGCTGGCCAAGATCCTGTCATGTTGGAAGTAGGAATGAAGTGCTTCTCACCTTTGGCTGTCTGCCCAGTAATTAGATGGGGAGGTGGGTTAAAGCATCTAAATGTGTGGTATCAAATTTGGAATATTGTAATATGACACAATTCTGATGCAAGTCTTTTAAAGGGAAGAATAAAAAAGGAAAGACATGAGTATAAAGTGGATAGTAAAAACAAACATAATATTTCTTGCATTGACCTGGGCTTGCACAACTTGAGTGAACGCACATTAAGTAAATATACACAATGTCTAAGAATTTGAAATGGAAAGTTAAAAATTAATATTTTCAAGAAAGAAAAAAAAAGTTGATTAAATAAAAATTATTTATGTTAAAATCAATATTTGAGAAAATAGTCTCCTTTTCATCTATTTATGTATGAGGAAATACATATTTACAGTAGCTGCCTCTGTAGTATTTGTTGAATGTCATGAAGCTTTGAACCAGCTTAAAATTTAGACTTTCTTAGACAGCTGTGCCATTTATTTAAAATTTGCTAGTTCAAAAGCTATGCTCTAATGGCAAGTCCAGAATTTTAAGTTTGCTTCACGGTTTTCAGGAGGGAGAGGGGTAAGCGACCTAATTCTGCATTTTACAAATACTTTGTGATATTGTTTCAATTAATATAATCTGAAGAAATCTGTTGCACCACTTGAACAGCCAGGGGGAAAACCTTATTATTTTCAAAAATCCACTAAAAGGATCAATATTTTCGCTATCTTTATTTCTTCCTGCCGGAATAATTTTCCTAACCGAGTCGTATGGCTCAGGAATCAGCTGCCTTTTCTAATTTACACCAGGGTCGAAGTGAGCAAGGAGTTTTCAAGAGTAATTCCCAAGAAATCCATGCTTGGACAAGCTCTAAATCCAGCACCAGTGGAGTGTCTCCACATTCCTCTCTGGCAGTTTTTATGGGGAATTTAGGCCAATTCTTTCCCATTAGAGGATGTCCGAGTGGGGGAGTTTGTCAGCCCCTCAGAGGGCAGGCAGCGGCCGTGAGGCGGGCCCGCGCCCTCCATTTCGCCCCGGCGGCGCGGGAGCCCCTGAGGGAGCGCCGGCCTGAGGGGGTGCCCGGGCTGAGCGAGTGCCCGGGCTGAGCGAGTGCCCAAGCTGAGGGAGTGCCCGGGCTGAGGGAGTGCCGGCGCCGCCATCGCCGCTTCCCGCCGGCTCCTCTGAGGCGGCTCCAGCGCGCGGCCCCCCCGGCCGCCATTTTGCGCGGTAGAAGCGTTGGGAGGCGCTATTGGTGAGGCGGGAGCCGCAGAGTTCTCCTTCCCCGGTGGACGGAGCGGGAGCCCGGCTCTGAGGGGCCTCAGGGGCTCGCAGGACGCGGGGAGCAGCGCAGTGAGCTGGGGGTGCGCTCTGCACCGCCGGGCGCCGGGCAGTTGCGGTTTGTCTGGGTCAGCAGCCGTGAAGGTTATGACCTTCACTTTGGGACCCTGGAGAGAGCGCTGTGATAAAATACGTGGACTGAGGAAAGGATTTGTTTTAGGAAAGGGTGAAAAGTAAAGTGGCTTCAAAACGGAGTAAATTCCATCGTGGCCTGCAGTGTTTGTAGTAAGGTGTTTGTTAAAGCAGATACATGAGAGAGGTCTTTGCTCTCAGGATTTGGCAAACACCTCTCAGTAAATGTGAATCAGTGGTCTGTAGTGCTCCTGCAAACACCTACTGCCTCATTCTGCCATCTGGAATATGCATTTTCCCTGTGGAATCCAATAGCATTGAGCACGTCGAAATGCTGGTTTCTTTCCTGGCCTTCTTGGGAATGGGAACGTATTGGGCTCCTCCCCACCACTTCCACCCTCGCCTTTTTTTGCTTTTTTATTTTCCTTTAAAAATCTGAGAGACTTTTCACTGTTTCCCACCTGGGGCAGGTGGGTGAATGCAGAGCTGCCTAAAGGAGTGCATTTCTTTTAGAGTTCTTGTCTTGTAGAATGACCATGACATCTCCTATTATTTTTATTTACATTGTCAAGCAACTGGGATTAATAGAGCTGGTCAAGGAAAAAATTACAGAGAGCAGAGCAGGGGGCCAGGAGATCAAATACTGTGCACAACAAAGGCTGCTCAAGAATGGGAATCATAAATCCAGACTATTTAAATGGAAGTTTCATAATCATATTGGTGATTCTCCACCTGAGGTAGAAGAACCATTTCATACTGGTGTGCAGTATTTGCAGCTCCTTGAAGCTGACGGAGCAGTGGTTATTCAGTTGGATAGGCACTAACACAGTTATTACTACTTCAATAACAACTTGATTAGTGCTCCTCACAGATACTTTCTGCAGCCACTACTGATACCAAGCCTGAGAGCTCCTGCTTTAGATTACTGACACTAAAAGCATGGAGGCAAAATTAAACACCTTTGTTGGATTTTTCAGTGTGATTTCTAAACTCCAGATTTATTAATGTGAAGGGGAAAGTGGCAAAACCTGGCAGTGGGGGAGTGGCTGAAGTTGGCATATGTGGTACTGCGGATTTACAGTGTGCAAAAGGGGCATTGACAGATTTCTTGTTTGAAGTTCTTCACTGTGTTCACAGATAGTTTTGATTACATGCTCTATATTCTGGTATTGTGAAATGTTTTCTTTTTTAAATTTAAAATCTCTCTCTGAAATATTTGAAGATGTACAGATTCTGTGAAAGAAAAGTACTTCTAGTATTTTTGATTCACAGCTGACAGTCCACAGTAATTAAGTAAACCTGAAGCCTTTTTGCAAAGTGCTCTTAGAGGTCCTTTTCATATATTCCTAATGAGGTGCTGGAGTACAAAAGAAGTGTCACCTTTGGTTTTGTCTCTGTAGATAAAGAAGAAAGCTTTGATTTGTTATTTTACCTCCAGAGTTGGCCGTTATTGAACTTCATAAACTTAATTTGTATTTTACCATTTGTTTCAATGAGTCTCAGGTTTTTGACTCATGAAATCATCTGTGTGATATTCTTTTAGTAAGATCTTTGCTTTTTAAAGTCGTCCTCAAGCAAAATTAAGAGCTGTAAAGCTTCTCAACAGAAAGGCATAAGGAAGCATTTCTAATGCCTACAGATGGTGCTAAATGAAAAACACTGAAATTAGCTGGAGTATTTTTAATACTGATGTATATAATAAATAATTTAGAAATAATCTCTGGTCCTGATGTTTCAGAACAAACCTGTTAACAGCTTTAAGGTGTTGGGCCCATACTCCAATTATCCAGGTAAGCAATTTGCATGTATGTTTTAAAAAGTCTCATTTGCTTGTAAATTAAAATAATTGTTGGGGTAGCAGTATCATTTTATTTTTTTAGATAACAGTATAATTTTGCTTTGCAAAAACTTAACAGACTGATCACAACAAAACAATTGGAGAAAAAAAAATACTGGCTGCTGTTGTATAAAATAATCACAGAATGTGCTGAGTTGGAAGGGACTCGAGGACCATTGAGTCCAACTCCTGCCCTGCACAGGACACCCCAAGGGTCACACCCTGTGCCTGAGAGCATTGTCCAGGCACTGCTTGACCTCTGCCAGGCTGGTGCTGTGACCACTGCCCTGGGGAGCCTGATCCATTGCCCAAGCACCCTCTGGGTGAACAAACTTTTGTTTTGTCTAATGTCCATCCTAAACCTCCCCTGACACAATTTCAGGCCACTCTCTTGGGTCCTGTCACTGGTCACCACAGAGAAGAGATCAGTGCCTGCCTGTTTCTTCCCCTCATAAGGAAGTTGAAGAATGTGGTGTGTCCCCTCAGTCCCCTCTTCTCTAGCCTTCTCTAGGCTGAATGTTAGCATTGTTCTTAGAATTTAAATACTTTAGCATAAACTTAATCTGGATCTTCACCCCCTTTTTCTTGCGAGATATGTCATGGTAGTAAAGGTTGCTTCAAGTCTGCCTTTTAGGGCTTTTTTAGCAGAAGCAATAGGAACCATATTTTATCATGAGAGAGATTGTCTATTTGAAGAAAGATTAAGAATGCAGTCAAGAGCTCTAAAGAAAACAATATAGAAATTAAATATTGGCACTTACAACTAATAAACTTTGTATTGCTTTAGACAGGTTCAAGTCTAGTAATTTCAGCTTTATGTTTTCTTGTGCTGCCCTTTGCAGACTAAGAGACTTCACATTTGATCTAAAAATGTTCAACTCTGCAGACGTGATCTTTTCACTGGATAATTTATTTTATGAAAAACCAGATATGAGACAAAGGTAAATCTTTATTATTAGGTATTTATAATTGTTTCCCAAACAGAATCATTTTACAGCAGTGTTTTTTCTTATGACTCACTTTTTCGTCTACTGATAGAAATGTAGGGCTAGAAATTTCTAGGTCCATAACCCATACTTTGAAACATTTCTCCAAGCACATTCAACAATGCAGGTGCATCTCAGGGCTATAAGAAATAAGGGTTAGCAGAAGTTTTGCTTCTGTAATTTTGTTATTAGAAGTCCCATGAATTTAAGAGCAAGAGTATGTTTTAGGAAGAGAAACAGTAGGGTATTTATGATTAAAGATTTTGAGCTAGTTGTTGTGGAGGGTGCTTAAAAAATGCTTTTACTTCACATTTGTGTGTTAAAAGTAGGTGTCTGGAAAATGAAGACCGTAAGACTTGGTTTATTGCACCTGCTCCAGCTATTGCTGAAATTCCAGCTGCAGAGGAGTTACAGAGGGAACTGGAAAAAAACTCAGCCAACACTCATATGGGTAAAGTATCGTAGAATAGAACAATTTGAATGGTTGGAAAAGACATTTAGGATGGTCAAGTACACCCGTAGACCAAACACTGCAGAGTCTGACTAGACAGTAACACTTGACATTGATACTAAATTACTCAAGAAATAATTAGTGTGACAGATCATTTCTCTTTTGCTGTGAAATATGCAGTATTCTAGGTATGCAAGTAGAGACAAAGAATGTTTTTGAGTTGAGAATGATGGTGTTAGATGTGCCAGGAGCATAGCAGTCCTCTTTAGGCATATACATGGCACAAGTTTACTGTGCAGAAGTGTGCAAGGTAAGAAGTATAATCAAAATTTCAGTTATTGCACATTGTTTCACAAAGCATTGTAACACAGTGGGAAGTGGCTGTAAGAGCATAATGTTGTCACATGGTTCTGATGGCCTGTCTCCCACCCAGGGAACAGAGAGTTTACATGAAGCACACTTTTTTCTTCCCTTTTTTTTGGGTGCTTTAATAAAATTGTTCAGGTGGCCAAATTTGAACCTGGTCATTAATTGCTGCTAAGTGGCATATTCCTAGATATATAGGATTGTCTTAAGGAAATTTATTTTAAAGAATGTCATTGCTCTATCTCTGTCAACTAGATTTGTGCATTTCTTAGCTGCTATGCTGATTTATGATATTCTCTATTTAGGAATTATACTAAAACAGAAGGTAGGTTTTCTTCTGCTTTATGCAAGAATAATTCCATTAAGAGCTACTTACTGAAATAAGCTTTTTGATGTTTGTAGAATTAGAACTGCTAGGGTTGTGTCACAAACAGGGCATTGTAATTTTGAGTTTCTAGATGGATAACACTGAAATTAAGACAGCAAAATAGAGCTGTTTTGTTATCTTGTTGCATTGAGTTGCTTGTTTCTGTTCCTGCCTTTGCCTTCCTGTTGCCAACAGCAATGCTTGTTGATCGGGTCAGCCAGATCAGGACACTGATGCTACTGAGAATTAACCCTGCAAACTGTGATAATTAACCAAGAAGGTTATTAAACCAGCCTGTCACCAACATCAGTACCAGTTCTGACTGTTGAGATTGCAGTGTTTATCTCAGCTGTTTGTAGCAGGAACTCCAAGCTTGATCATTGTGTCATTTTTTAAAAGACCATCTTTATTCTGGGACAGGGTGAAGAGTTCTGTCATACAAACTGTTTTGTAGTTCTGAAGAACAGTTTTTATCCTTTCCTTTGCATGGGAAGGAAAGAAAGGGACCTTATTTTTATAACTTGTTAATTGACAACACATGCATTACATTCATTAGCGTAAGTCATAAAACACACACTAAAGTTCTTGCAATAAGATAGAAATATCAGTTTGTATGATAGATCTGAATTTGGCTGATTCTGTGTGAAAGATACTTGATTAAGTGACTGTGAATAAGAATATGAATATTAAATAAATAATAATTTATAGTTTTTGTAGGAGGGAGACAGCACGAGAAGTTTATACAACAATGTAAGAATAACACAGAGAAAGTAGAAGATAAATCATCAGCACCTGTTCATTTTGGCATAGCTCCTGAAAAAGAAGTCCTACAATTAAGTCTAGGAGAAAGAGATAAAATTAGTTTTCAGCATGAAAATCTGAAAGTGGTTTCATCTTTTCTCTCCTTTGATGAAAATAAATCTGAAAGAGTAATAGATTTTTCTCAACAACTGCAAAATAAAGCATTAAGTGAGAACAGCGATGATGAGAGTGTCCATTCAACATTAAGAAAAAGGTATGTGTCTCGTCAACTCAGATAATTTATCACTGTCAGAATCATATTATTATCTTTGATAAATCTGTTGAACACAAAGTTTGGGATCTTTCAATTGAAGGTACTTTAGCAGGCTCCAGGTGCTAATTCTTTCAGTATAAGGAAAGAAATGGTTTTTTTGGCAATATTTTAGTACTTTAATTAAATGTGTCCTGAGCTCATCCTCATTCATGAGAAAAGTAAGCATCAGTTTGTTGCTTAAATTTTAAATAAATTTTTAGATAACAAAGCTTTTGGAAAATACTGCTCTGACTTCTTTATCTGCATGGTGACAAGGAAGAAGGCTGAGATCATTTGCCAGTCAGGAATACCTTGAGCAGTTCTCAGTGAGATTTCAGTGCTGCCTGGGAGGAGAGGTTTTGTCAACAGACTGCTCTTCTGTATCCAGCTCCTCCCATTCCTCAGAACCTGGATGTCTGTATTGGTTTTAATGATGCAGAAATTCAGAGTTAATCTGCTATTAGGAGTCAGAGCCCATCTGGACAGGCAATTTATTCTTTCATGTTCTTTCTGGAATGAAAGTGAAGTTAAAATGTATCTTGAAAGGAGTCTTTAGGTCAGATTACATAAAGTTAGATAGAATTTTATTTATCTTACTAGTTCTGCTGCTAATACAAATGTATATATAGTATTTTTCAAATATTAGATAAACTGTAGCATTACAACAAGCTAATTAAAATTCTGGATCTTTTCCAGCTTATTTAAAAAGTGTGGCAATATGCATAAAAATACAGAATTTAAAGCTGGTTCTGTTGATGTGAAAGAAATTGGTACTTACTTAAATACAAGTGAAAACATGAAAGAAGTGACAAAAGAAGGTTTTTTGAGAAATAATCATCATGCTCCAATAACTAAAGACTCAGATTTTACTTTGCATAGGGTAAATAATGAGGAGATTGTGTCTGAAAATGGAATTAAAATTCAATCATTTTCTAATGCTTCAGAGATTCTGGATATGACAGGTAATTATTTTTATTCTATTTCAAGAAAAATAGTCCGTTGTCTGTCTTTGGTATGAAATAATAAAGAGTATCCAAGATCTGAGGTAGAGAGGAGAACATTGTCCCACCAGCTCAAGGTGAGATAATTGGCTAAAATTGTTAGAACGTGTTGCAGTCCTGTGGAACTTAATTTGCGTTGTTGTTTAATATGAACTAGCTAAACAATTTATGAAGAAGATTCACATTTTGAGAAGTGCTAAGTCATGTAAACCTATTTGAAAATGGCATTTCACATCTCCTCAGCAATTTGAAAAAAAACCAGCATTGTCCCTTTGTGTGGTAGAGAGTTTCATCTTCATTTGAAACCAGAAATGGAAAATGAAATGTTTATTTGTGGTGTGGCTCATATTTGTATCTTTGTAGAAATAGATTTTAAGTAGGAGGTACCTAGAAAATGGAAGGAAGTGGTGAGATTTTGATGAATTATAAAGTATGTGGTTTAGAAGTTATTTTTGGCTTTTAATAGTTTTTAAGTAAGTGCAGTTTATTTCTATATCTTAAACTTTTTGGGACATGACAGATCTGTGGAATGTACCTTCTGTGCCTGACTAACTACTACAGAAATATGGAGTAGAAAATTAGTTCTAGCAGAAAAATGTAGGGCAGAGGGGTGGTTTAGGATGGGATTTGGAAACAGGTCAGGAATGAAAAGTGTGATTCCTTTGTCTGACTGCTGTATCAGCAGTGGTGATTCGATTTGTGGGTGAGGGGACAGCAGTGGATATCTTTCACTTTGCCTTCAGCAAGGGTTTTCATAGAATCACAGAGGGGTTGAGAAGCACCATCTTCCATAACATTCTGGTGCCCACGGTAGGGCACTAGGAGTGGATCAACAGCTGCCTGGTGTAAAGATGGCTGGCTGGGCTCAGAGGGTGGTGGTGAACGGGTCACACTGACACGTGCCGGCAGCAAGGGGAGCAGTGCACGGGTCTGCCCTGCAGGAGGGGCTGACAGCAATCTCATGAAGTTCAGCAGGAACAAATCCACAGTCCTGCCCCAGGGAAAGAGAAGAACCCCTGGGGTTCCTCTGGGTGGTTCGACTGAGAGCAACTCATGAAAAAGTGCCCGGGGTCTGGTGAGCAGCTTGCTGAACTTGTGTGAGCAGTGTGTCCCAGCAGTAACAAAGGGCGACAGTATCCTGGGCTTTGTTAACAAAGCTAGGAAGTTTAGAGAAGTGATTATCCCTTTCTTGGCACTTTTGAGACCACAGCTGGATACTGCATCAAGTTTTGAGTCTCTGGTACATGCAAGATATCCTTAAACTGGAATGAGTTCATCAAAGGGCCACCATGACCTAGTGACCTCCCTGTCCCATCCCATCCTCTCCTTTCTGTCACCTGGACCTTGTTGCAGCCTTGAAGCTTCTTAGAGAACACGCAGCTTGGGGTCAGGAAGATACTTTTCATGGTTATTGGTTGAAAATTAATCTGATTTTATAAATGTACTATTTTTACTTCTTTAGGAACTGCAGGAAGAAAATTGGAAATTTTGAGGTCTGTTACAGAAATACGTATCCTTGTATTTGCTGGATCTGATTTTCCTGATTTTATTACAGTGCTTTTACAGTTGCAAAATTATAGTGTTTAATTTGTAGCCATAGAAATTAATGCATTACATTGTAATAGTTTCAATTTGTAGCATAATGCTGGGAATCAAATGTTCAATAGGTGTTTATCCTTTTGACTTCCAAAGCTAGAAGACAACTTATAGATCATTCCTTCCTAAGAAATCTAATTTTTATTTTAAACTTTCAAATTTTATCCTCAAAACTTTATTTTTAAAGTACAAGATATAAAAATTTAATTCGCATAATATATATTTCATCCATTTCCTATGCAAACACACATCTACACATATATCCCCATACACTTTAAATAACGGAAAAATGAATTATTATTTAGGCTTATTAGGAAAATTAAATCTTACTTTCTGTCCCATTTTCTTGGAAGAAAATTAACTTCATGTATTCCTTGTTGGTCTGTACCTATCTTGTAGTGTGCCTATACTGTATTTCCATTCTTTAAGCAGATTTTACCATAATTTTCTTTCTTCTTGGTCCTGCCTTGAACATGAAATATAATCAAGCATTCATCTATATCTATCAAACTTCTGGGTTTTTAACACACTCTTTTCAATATTTTATTTCTAGGAATATGTCAAATGGTAGGTTAAATATCAGGAAGAGGAAATGTCTAAATTTAGGCACCGTAAATTCATGTAAATAGCTTTTAAAAGTCACAATTTTCAAAATCAGTAAGAATTCCATTATTGTGAGTATACTAATTAAGGATCATTAATGCTTTGCAGTTTGAAAATAAATCACTTATTTAGAGCAGGGATTTTAAATAAGTATTAAAAATAAAAGCCCTTATTTTCTTTAGTCTAATGTTATTTGCTTATCTTTTGTTTCTTGCTTTACTCCTGTATCTTTTCCTTTGTAGTCATTTAATGTAACATGGACCTGAGGCTGTAGCAGTTCATTGTTGCTGTTGCTGTTGGTGTCACACCTGACTGTGTGCTCATCCTCAGCCTGATGAGATGGTCACAGTCAGGCTGCTTGTGTGGCTGCTCTGCAAGTCCAGACAAGGATCAGCTCCCTGCTCTGGAGCTGTAGCCTAACAGTGCTCTCTTTCCATCTTCCACGTAATTTGGATAAGAATGTTGTCTGAAGAACACTCATTATTGGCAACTGAAAAGTGTCTTTAAAACCAGTCAGCACTAAGTGATCATAGGTGATTTTTTTTGTTACTGTTATGTCTGGGCATACAGTATTGTGCTAAATAATTTGTGTTCTATTACAAATACTATGTGACCACTGACACCTTAGATAGGCTAACAGCAATGTTCTGCTTGTTCTTGTATCTGGTTTGTCCCTTGCAGCTTCACATTCCATAATTGTCTGCCATTCCATGAGGCCTATGCCAGGGAGGAGGTTCTTGATTATTGGTATAATCCTGAGACCTCTCAAATAGGTTGTGGTTTTTTCAGTGATACAGAATACGTGGCACACCAAGAATCTAAAACTACTGAACCATTTAGTAGGTTACTTTTGGATAACTTTACAAGCCTGTGTAATATTGAGGTATGTTTTAAGTTTGCATTTAGATTCCAAGAACAAGATGCATCTGCATTCCTACAGTTTTATAATTTACGCTCTAGTATTTTAAATTCCTTAATGCTCTCAAGCAACCCAATTTAGAAGTATTTTTAAGGAGTTCCCATATTTTAACTATGCACAGTCAAAAGCTTTGGATGATGTAAGTATGGAACATAAACTGCAGCTGCATGTAGTAATTTGTAGATTAATTTAAGTGGTACTTTGATATTCAGAGCATTAAAGGGATTAGAAAACTAAAATATATCTAGAATATAGAATAGTTTATCAGGGTTGTGCTTAGCTGGGAGAAGAGACCAGAAGAACTTTAAGAAGTGTTTTTCTGAGTTTAAAATACGATTATGTGAAGATGAGAATTATATTTATGCATGCAGATTGGTAATATATTTGCATGGAGGAGGAAGGGTGAGTGACATGGGTGGGTGGCATTGCGGAGGAGGAAAGAGGGAAAAATCAATCTTGTCAGAGGGAGCTTAGCATGGACATACCTGGCATCGAAGATGGTGGACAATAAAATGTGTGGGAAGGAAGCACAGTCATGCAAACCTTTCATTTGTCGTTGCTGAAAACTTAACAGGACTTGGCAATTCTTTCCTAGCTTTTGTATACAGATAGGAACTTTGTGATTTGTGCTCCGACTGGCTCTGGAAAGACTGTAATGTTCGAACTAGCTATTACCAGATTACTCATGGAAGCCCCACTGCCTTGGTTAAATATTAAAGTTGTTTACAGTAAGTATTAATGCAGCTTTAAACATTTTGGTGACAGAGCAGAAAATGTTACTCTGGGAATGCAGAGATCTGGAGTGAGTCCAGGAATAATATTGAGATTAAATACATTAAGATATTGCAGCCTACTTCATTCTTTAAAAAGTTGATTTAGTGTTTATTTGAGGTACCATTGTAACTATTATTAGTATTTAACAGCACTGTGTAATTGTAGTGTTCAGCATTGCCTATACAAATAAAAATTAGAAAATCCTGTAGCAGTTTGTCCTCCAAGAAGGCAAGATGTACACAGAAAGGTATGGAGGAAGCAAAATAAATTCTTAGTGCATGCTTTCTGGCTGACGCTGTCTTTTGTATGGCTGGCTGTTGCTCTGAGATGAGGATCAAGCTTTCCAGTATTCACTTATCTGGCAAAGTTTCCTGTTGTTTTCTGCTCAGAAGCACCAGAACTGTGATCCTCATGAATTTAACTGATCTGTGTAGAAGTATGGAAATACTTGGCGATAGTCACACCAATTGCACTTTTTTTCTTTCCTTCCTGGAGAACTGAGTTCATATCATGTAAATTTGATTAAATTGGTGATTTTGGCCTAGTTTTAATTTATTCGTACACTTACATGTTTGTTAGCCTTGCTATTAAAGGTTTCATCCTTATATTTACAAAAGCTTCATATTTGTTTTTTTATTCTGTTTTGTTCAACTTCTCACAATAAAGCTATCGTTGCTTTAGAGTTTACTGTGCAGTGTAAACTGATCTTAGAAGCAGGCATGTGCTACAGGTTCTCTGTCAGCCAAACCAGGTTGAGGGTATGGTAATAATTTCCACTTGCCTTGGCAGAATTGATACAACTTGGTTGGTTGGAACTGTCAGTAAGGAAGCAGTTACCTGCTAGTGGAGTTAGATCTGCTGACTTTTCCGGATTCCACAATGACGGAGAAGGAGACTTGTCAGTTTTCTGAATGTTGGAAGAGAGGTGGTAATCAGACTATGTCCTGCTGGTGTGACCACTGGTGCTTGCTTCTTTAGTGGCCCCATATATGTGAATTAGCTTGCAGTAGTTCTGTAGAGTTGTTTGTCAGTAGCTTTACATCGAAGGACTGGTGACTGTAGTTCCCAGAGCATTCACTTGCTTCTCGCATTCTTGTATTGCTAAAGATGATCAGCTTTGTGATTTTGTAAATTACTTGCTGGTAGCTTAATCAGTTTTTTGGAGCTAATTATTTCTCTGATACTCTTATGAGATCATTCACCTCTTTCTGAAACAAAGACTGGTTCTTGAAATCTCTTCATTTTTGAGATCATTTGTGGGCTAATATGCAGGAGTCATTCATATTCCAGTGCCTCTAACTAACCTAGACTGTAATCACTGCAAGATCTATTATACTAGGGCTGTGTTCAGATCATGCATAGATTGCATCTTTCACTTAAATCACTGCATTTTCCATGTAGATTGATCATCTAGTATAGCTTTGAGTGTATTGTTAATATCAGTCCTTATTGAGAATGACATCTGATTTCTGGAAAAAAAGAGTCTGCACAAGTACAGTGTGTATCCTCAGGAAAAAAAAATATTAGTAGATTGTTTTAAGACTCTGTTCATGAGAATCAGCATGAGAACCGCTACCTACTGTGTTAGCTGCTTTGTATGACCCTACACTTAACTGTACATTTGATTTCAGTAGAATACCAGAAGAAATAAAAGTCTGTCTCTTGCTCTTGGATGGTTTCTCACTTATACTTTGCTCTCTGAATACAGAGTACTTAAATAATTCTTAAATGGGAAAAGGTTGGTATTTGTATGATCTTCATTAGAAAAGATGTATTTCCTGTGGTTTCTTCCATCTTTGAGAAAACCTTTGATAGTGGAATGATTGTTTCAATGTGATACTGCAAAGAAAATCCAACCCAACAGGATAAAGGATTAAGAGAGAGCATAAATAATTAAAGGGTTCTGTTTCTGCTTGCTGATGGGAAGAACTAGGGCCCAAAGCTCAACATTGATTGTGAACATGGAGTAGGATATTAAGGACAGTAACACCAGTTAGAGATTTTATGCTTCTGGAAGCAAAGCTGAAAAATTAGGGAAATTAAATTCAAGAAGGCATCTTACTAAAGAAACTAAATTGATACATTTCTAATACAGTTGAAGATCTGGTTTTCCTGATTTAATTCTCATTATTTGGTGTTGTTTTTAGTGGCTCCAGTAAAAGCTCTATGCAGTCAGCGTTTTGATGATTGGAAAGAAAAATTTGGACCTATAGGACTCACCTGCAAGGAATTGACAGGAGATACACTGATGGATGATTTATTTGAAATACATCATGCTGACATTATTATTACTACACCTGTAGGTTTCATTTCCAGTTCTTACAAGAACTTAGAATAAACAGACATTAGCAGTCTTCTAATTGTATACTGCAAGGACTACTTGTTGTTTTTTTTTTTCTTGGTAATACACAGTAATTTTGTGATCCTTTTGTTTGTCTGCACACTGCTGCACACACTTTCAGTTCTTATAAACAAAAGTTAGTAATATAATAATGTGCCAGATGAAACGTAGATGGCATTAGGTTGAATTCATTTAATTGTTTCTGTTTAAAGATTTATTGAAGTTTAGGCATGTCTCCAGGTACTATAGTTGTGGCATATGTTGGCATTTAAAATATCTTTCACCTTCTGTTGTTGTTTTGATGTGTTGGTTTTTCCTCCAAGGAAAAGTGGGATAGCATGACTAGAAGGTGGAGAGACAACTCTATAGTCCAGCTTGTGCGACTGTTTCTCATTGATGAGGTAAGAAAATGAATGAGGATTTATGCACTGCTTTTGTATCTTTTGTGAAGATAAAAGGAAGCTTAGAAAATATTAAATGTATTTAGCACATGTCCAGATTGTAACTGGAAAATATTTAGCACATCTTTTAAAATTCCTGATAGGTACATGTTATAAAGGATGAAAGCCGCGGCGCAACTTTGGAAGTTGTAGTCAGTCGGATGAAAACTATTCAGTCTTCTCTTTGGCGTCTCTTAGAAAAGCATGACACTGTTCCTCCCTTGAGATTTGTCGCTGTTTCTGCAACAATCCCAAATACTCAAGATGTGAGAGTTACATTTTAACTGTGTTTTGATCAGTGGAGTTGTGTTTTATAAAATTCATCTGGAATGACAATTTTAGATTGATAGCAAAATAGTAATTTTTAAGCTGTCATCTGATGACAGCTATGAGGCTGCTGCTATTTTAAGATTACCTTCAACCATATGGAAATATCAGCCATGTATGGACATGCTTTAGTTTTAGATTTCTGCTTCTTCTGTGATTTTTGCCTCTTACGTACAAATCACAACAGGCTTGAGATTTCAGTCCAAATTATATTGGTCCTGCAAAAAGCAGAACCTCGCCTGTGATTTTAAGTGATAAAAAAAATGTGTTAATACTTTACGCATGACAAAAGCTAAGTTAATTATTCTGTGATGCTATTAGAGCACGAGCACGATTAAAAGAAAAATTTATCTTTTCTGTTCTTCTTTTTTAAAGATTGCAGAATGGCTTTCAGATAGTAAGATGCCTGCTGTATGCCTGAAAATAGATGAGGATCAACGACCAGTGAAGTTACGCAAAATTGTGCTTGGTTTTCCTTGCAGTGACAATCAGACAGAATTCAAATTTGACTTAACTCTTAACTACAAGATAGCTAGCATTATACAGACATACTCGGAGCAAAAACCAGCACTTGTGGTACAACAGCTTTTTTTATTATGTTTGAAATAGTTTCTTTCTTAAAAGTGTTGATTCAAAAAAATATCTTTTATTTATAGTTTTGTGCCACAAGAAAAGGAGTACAGCAGGCTGCTTCTGTTCTTGCAAAAGATGCTAAATTTCTACTCAGTATAGAACAGAAACAAAGGTATTTTTCTATTCAAATTGGAAGTAAGTGTTTGTACATTTTAGTAAACTTGTGATATCTGTGAAGAAAGCTGTTGAGCTAATACAGTTTCTATCAGAGGAGTGTGCAACAAAATCATCATCACAGTTGACATTCTTTTTGGTGAACCGACACTCTTCTTGGGAAGTTTTATTTGCTTCTGAGAGTTTTAGGATACCTTCCACAAGGTATTCCACAAGAAACATTAACTGTTGTTGTTGTTCTGCTTTCTAAATATAAAGATGCTAATTCTTAGTCCTTCTGAGACCTTGTACAAAGATAAGCATATGAATAGTTGAATGGGATGTGACTTTACTAGTTTTGTCTTTGTTTTATCAAATACTGTTAATAAATACAGCCATATTAATTATTATTTACTTCAGGGTTGTCTAGTCATGGCAGCTGCAGAAGCTACCTCCTGACTTCAGATGTAAAATGTGATCTTATTTGCTTTATGTGAGCAACACATAAGGATTGTTGGTTGTCACTTGGAAAGATGACCAGGCTCGAAAAGCTGCAATAGCTGCCCCAGAGAGTCAGTCTGTTCTCTCTGTGAGGATGGGAAAGTTGGTGGTTGAAAATAACCAAAGAATGTATATTTTTTAATTTGGTTTTTTTTGTTGTTGTTGTTTGTGTGTATTGTATAGATTACAGGGGTTTGCAAATTCATTGAAAGACTCCAAACTGAGAGGTAAATATAACCTACAACTTCTCTGCTCTGTGATTGAATATTTGCTTGAGAAAACTTAGTTAAATGATGTATATAATCATTTCATTATCAGACCTTTTGACGTATGGTGTGGCTTATCATCATGCGGGCATGGAGATATCGGACAGAAAAATAATTGAAGGAGCTTTTACTGTAGGAGACTTACCAGTACTTTGTAAGTAAAATTAACTTTGAAAGCCAAAATGTCATTTATGTATCCTGAGAAGATTGCAGTTCGGAAGTAATATTTTATGGTTCTATAGTTTGCTTAACCTTTGGAAGTTGTGAAATCAGGTAAAGGTGTTTTTATGTTTCACGTGCACTTTTACCCTGTGACCCTACATATGCACTGCTACTAAAGATCATAGAACTTCTTTCCACCACACGTGGAGGTCATCCCCCTCCTATGTCCATATAGGTCTGGCCATGTCTGTTTCCTTTTCCTACCATTGGACCCTCCCACTGAGATGGAGTTCTGTGCTAGTGAAACTTGCCTCTGAGTTTCCAAGATTTTTTCTTTGTCTGGGTCCTTTGCAACTGTGGCTTCCCTGAAGGTAATAGTCTACATTTATGCATCTTAGGTGGGCAGGATGCTATTTTCAAACTCCCATGCAAGGTGTTGTGACTGACTGGGAGGTCCCTAAGAAATACTCCATCTCTTGTTATGTGAAACGAGAAGGGATTTGAGATGTGATTGTCTCATCTCATCCGGGCTTTCTTTTTCTGTAAAAAAAAGATCCAGACCCTGTGGGCAATTATCTGTGTTGTTCATGTACAACACTAAATGATTTGTGGGTTTTTTCCTTTACTGTTACAATGGTCATAAGAAAAAAAGAATATAATTACTAATTTTAATTTTAATTTCATTTCAAAAAGAATTGGAAATTTCAATAATCCTTCATTTTCCTAGCAGACTAGTAATATCAGTTGGCCCATATGACTGGCTTCCTGTGTTGAATTCTTGTCACTCCATATATTTAGAGAAAGTGAATTAGGAAACATGAGTGTAAGATTACTTGCCACATACTTGACTGATGTTTTCCATGTGAGAGTGTGTATTGGTAAAGTGTTGTGATAGTATTGGTGGTGATTCTGGTTTGGTACCATGGATATAAACAATGCTAATGACTGGTGACTTAAAAAAAATATATCTTAAAATTTTTGACCACTACTAAGCAAGATGAAGTCACTCAATATGGCTCTATTCAAATACATACCCTTGAAGAAGTAAGAATAAGGCTTCTCCATTGTATGTCTGTTACATTGAATGTGGATCATATTCTGGATTATCTCCAAGTATAAAGGAATGTTGAAGTATCTGGGACATAATTTGTTAAAGAATATAAGAACAAATGAATGCTGATGATCAGATGTGCAGAAACTATTATGCAAGTACTTGTCTGTAATCTACATCAAATTCTTTGTGGTGCAGAATGCCCACTGCTTCCACTAGAAACTAAGAACTCTTAGGCACGAAGAGTTATCTATTTGCTGCTTGTTTCCTGTCTGCTAGACATTTTGATGGTGTTCATATACTTTGATCTGATGTAGTTACTACTAGCACCTTAGCTATGGGAGTCAATCTACCTGCACACCTGGTGGTTATAAAATCCACAATGCATTATGTTGGAGGAGTGTTTCAAGAGTACAGTGAAACTGATATTCTGCAAATGATTGGGAGAGCTGGAAGGCCTCAGGTAAGAGAATGTTTTATTGTATTGATGCTGTCTATAGGCAGATGAGAGAAGCTATTCTTGCCGAAGAAAGTACCATGCCAGGAATTTTACTGCAGAATTAGGTTTTTAAAGGGTTATCAGTACTTTAATTACTCCTAGGTAACTTTTCTGTTGAGAAAGAAATCTCTGTGCTTTTGTATTGTCCATCAAAAATTACTGCTTCACCTTGCAGTGGAAGAAGAGCTGAAGATTACATTTGGGTTACATAGTGAATGGGGATTAGAGAGAAAGTAAGAAACTGGCATACAATACCCGTTTCAGACAGGATTTTAAGAAAAGAGTTTTAGTGGATTCAGGAGGTGTGTGATGCATATTCAACTGGGTTTTTTTCGAAGAACTAGAGAGCAGCTTTTATTTGGGCTTTTATTTTTCAGTTTGACACTACTGCTACAGCAGTTATTATGACTCGTTGCAGTACCAGGGAGAGATATATACAGATGCTAAATGGTGCTGATATAATAGAGAGCAGGTAACTAAGTTTTTTTTATAAGATTCTGTAGATAGTAGCTAAACTTCATAGTTTCTACAGAATGTGTTTTTCTTCATGTGGGTTTTGGGCTGTTTCTTTGTTCTATTTAGAAGAAATCAAGAAAGAATTAAGGAAAATAAAGCCAAGCTATTCAGGAGTTAGAGGTCTCTTGTTTTATCAGCTAAAAGAATCTTTAGGACATCTTAAGCTCAAAAAAAAAATTGTTTTAGATTCCTGCTGGAAAACTGAGGAAGCTGAAAGAGTATTTATTGCAAAGAAAAAAGCAGGAATTGAACGCAGACCATGTCTCTGAATTTCTAGATGATAGAATCTGGAACAGACTAGACCTGTATTTGTTGTTAACAGATTATAATGAGAAATATGTAGGAAAGTTAAGACGTTAAAAGGTAAAATAGGAAATCTTACTCATGTAATTTTGTCAGCATTTAATTTTTCAAATATATTTAGAATATCAACAGCACAGAATGTCTGTGCTGTAGTTTTTAAATGTATGTAACTTTGTTTTCTAATAAATGTGAAACTTCACAGTTGACAGTTTATTTTTTGCTTGCTGGGCATTATGCCATAATAAAAAATTACATTGTTGATTACTTACATAATCTTTACTGTATTCTATCAATTTCGCTGATTACAGTGAACCGTTGTGGTTTGGGGGGAGGGATTTGTTTGATATTGTTTCTTCCCAAAAATTAGTTTTAGCACTTTTTTATTGCTCATTGGTAAATGTCCTTAACTCTTGTTTTTTTGCACTAGCTTGCACAGGCACCTTGTTGAACACTTAAATGCAGAAATAGTGCTTCATACAGTCACGGATGTCAGTGTAGCTTTGGAATGGATACGATCAACATTCTTGTACATTAGAGCCTTAAAAAATCCAACTCATTATGGTTTGTTTGGTTTTAGTTTTTTAATTCATCTAATTATGGCACTAGGATGTGTTATGTCCATATTACCTGTTTCTATCATTTTCTTACGGACTGTTATTTCATAACATGATGAAAACAAGATGTGCAATGTAGCCTAACATTTTGTTCTTTAACATAAGTAGTGGGAGTTTCAGCATGGTATAATATTTAAGAACTATGAAGAAGCCATTTACAAATAGCTTCATAAACTATTTCTTTTGACCTTAATATGCTGCACCGTGTGTTAATGCAGTATCAAGCCGTAATATATTTTTCACTGCTGAATATGTAATCTGCTAAGAAAAAGAATAGTCTAGTATTTCATCATTTTTTATAGAATAAAATTTTAGTTATCTTAATTCCAATGTCTTCAGTTTGTCTTGTCCAGAATGTTATCCCAGTCCCCAGCCCTGACCATGTCTTTGTTCCTGCCCACTTGCTCTACACATGATTTTGAAGTCATTGGGTATTTGCAGGAGACAATTTTTTATAAGGATTTATAGCTGGAACATAGTACATCTAATACTTGAATGGATGTTACAATTTAGGTGGTTTCCTATATTCCAAAATAAGAAAACTGTACCTGGAAGTTTCTACTGACATTTCTGAAACTTTTAGGGCTCTGATATTTTGCATGGGAGAATGTCTGCAGCTTTTACCTTTGCACATCTGTTCTAGCAGCCTCTTACTGATACTTAGACAGTTACATCCTGTAAGACTTCTGACTTGTTTGCAATATAATAAATACTCCCACATTTTTCACTTTGGGGTATTTGTCTGGCTCCTAAAAACCAGCAAAACAATTTTAATGGGTAATGACATTGAGGAGGAAGTGTATGATAGTACTAGGTTAAAACAACTTTTGTCTTTTCCATGAAGGTTTTTCATCTGGATTAGATAAATTTGGAATTGAAGCAAAATTACAAGGTAAGTGGCTTTTTAGCTTTTTCAGTAAAATGTTACAATTTAGGGAAGGTTCACCCATGTTTATTATCTGTGTCCATTCATTTCAATAGATCCATTTGCAGAACAAATGCAATTTAGTATGTGTTACTAATTTTATTTTGTTATGAATATTTTGAAATACTATCAGTACATTTTAACTGGTAGAAGAATTTTTCTTGTATAAAGGAAAATCATTAAATGCCTTTACCTACCTCATCTCCATATACATGCTCAGAAATATGGAGCAGAACACTTTAATTTTGTTTGTCATTCTTCCTAATATTCCTTTGATTGATCTCACTTGCTTTCATTAATTTCTGTTACTATACTTTCAAAAAAGTCCTTTTCAGAAAATGTCATCTTCCGTTTATAAATTTAGCCTTGAAAATAAAGGATATAAAATATAAACATTTTTGCCTTGTCCAGAAATAGTTTAAAATTGCATGAGTTTAAGAGGCTTTTTTTTTTGCTAAGACATGAATAAAACACAGTTATTGACTTCTGTTTAAAAATACTGCATTTTAGCTATTTGCAATTCCATTAGAAAACATACAGCTGACAAAACAGTTTGGGAATTGGTTCCTATTAACTTTAAATACAGAAATAGCATACAACTCTTCAGGTGGTTTTGTTTTGCTAATTTATTTTAATGTAAGTTTTCTGGTACTTTAAATGTTGATATATTTATAAAAGAGTACTTCCTATCAAGTTCAGCAAATCTACAAATACCGTTTTCCCTCTTCAGTGAAAGTCTTCATGTCCATCATAACCAGACCATTTGGAGCTAAAATATCTGGAGGAGGGCTTGGTCCATGAAAATATGGACAGATAAAATGCCCAGAAATTTGTAGAGCTTGTACTTGGACTTAGACGTTTTTTACACAACTGTGTAGGAAACATTTGTGGTTGAGTTTGGGCCTGGTGGAATGATGCTGAGGCTGTTCATTGTGTGAGGGTTTCAAGGGCCTGTCTTCAGGAACACAGTATATTTGCTACCACCTGAAGTCCCCAGATGTGAGAGACACTGACCTGACTTGCAGACAATGAAAAGGGGAGTACTTGTTAGTAAGAAAATTTGCCTCTTTCAGTAGTTTTCTATCTTTTCATGTTTTTTACATCAGGACTTTTCTATTCTTGCCATGTAGGTTGAAAGGAATAGAGGGAATGAGGCATCATACTACCTAAATCAGCCTTTGTGGGAGAAGGCATGGTTTAAAATGTACAGATGGTGCTAGAATAATTCAATTAATGTTTTTTCATGTGGATTATATTTTCTTGAATTTTTAATGTTAAAAACTAGCTCCTCTTCCCTGCAACATGAAATATTTTGTAGTAATGTGTATAATGTTTTCATATATTTCATGTGTAAAGTGAATGATCTTAGGTTGCTAGGGGAACTATCTCTTTGAGTGCTGTTCTAATTGACTTTTAAATTCCGAATATTGCCTTGGTCTTGAAAAAGAGAGAACAAAAGCACTTTGGTCGTTCTTATGTAGATACCTGACACAACTGGTTTAGTGAAATAAATACAAATGCACCTGATACAGTATGAAAATTTCTAATGAAGGATTCATGAATACTTGTGGGTATTTGAAATTTGAACTATTTAGGTGTTAATTCTGTAGCAGAAGTCTTTTGTATAAGTGCTTGTGGGCTCTCTGATCTGTCATTCAAAATTAAATATGGCAACCTACATTCCAGCATCTAGTTTCTTTTCCTTTGCAACTTTTGCCTTACTAAAAAAGGGTTGGCTTGTCCTGTATCAATTATCTTTGAGTGAGTTTCCCCAGAGAGGAGTTAACAACCAACTTTAATAGAAGGATTCCAAAACCTTTACTTGAGTTCAGTGGAATTACTTGGGTATACATACAATTTCATGATGATGTTTCTGGTTTGTACACGGATAAAGTATTTTTAGTACATGCAGAAAACATTTTTCAAATTTTTGACAGAACTGTGTCTGAAGAACTTAAATGATTTATCATCTTTTGATTTGATCAGGATGGATGAAGCAAATAATTTCAAACCAACAGGTAACACTTTTTTCAAATAAACTAATTTTCAGAAGTGATGCAGAGATGGTAGTGAACTATGAAGAGTCTCAACTACCCTTGTCACCCATTAATAAGAGTACGTAAATGTAGTAGAGAGTAAAATCTGAGGGATTGTTTGAGTAGAATATATGGACAAGTTTCTTGACCAAGTCATGAAACTTGGATGTTCATGGATGTTCATTTTCTTAATCTTGTTTCATGAATAGATCTTGTCTTGTTTCTGAAAATTTGTAGCAGATTAGGAGAAGATTGCAGAACACTGTGACAGGATAATTGGTTGTGGCACAGTGCGATGAAGGCCAGGTTTTATCAATACCTGCTTTTCTGTACAGTCCTCTGCTAGAGGTGGTTGGCTTCTCAGCAGCTGCAGTTCGCTGCCTGGTGTGTTAGTGTGACTTAATCTCCAGTGGAGAGAGCTGCCACTGGCACATCGTTCTTTCTGCCACTCCACGATCGGGTCAGTAGTGTCTGTCAGACAGCTGGGGGCAATAACATGCTGAGTAGTGGGGGTAAATCTCACAGAGGCCTGTAATAAGAAAATTAATTTAATTTTGTGGCTTAAAAAACTCTAAGCCACTAAAATATACTTGACATATTTATTTTTTAAGGTATATTCTTCTTTTACAGAGGCTGGAAGACTAATGGCATGGTATTACATTGCATTTGATACAGTGAAGCAGTTTTTCACAATTAAGGGAACTGAGACACTACATGAATTGGTAATTTGACCTTTTTTTTAATTACATGTCTTCAGTTGTTTTTAAACAGTCTAAGAAAAGAAGCATAAGGTGTTATTATTTTAAAGTGCTCAAGCTCTGTTTGTATGAAGTTTTAGAGTATACATCCAATTAAATTCTATATTGAGTATTTTTGAGGCTTTGTACTTTGAGATCTTTTGATTTCCAACTCTTTCTCCCCTTACTAGCCTTGCTTACGAAGATGCAAAGAAGTTGCTGAAGCTGTCCTGTTTATGTATTAAAAGCCTTAATGTTTTCTGCTTTAATAGGTTTTTTTGTTGCAAAAACCAGCTGCATCAAGAGCAGGTTTTACTTTTAAGGGAATTGTCTTTCTGTTTTAAGCAACTTTCCTCTTTCAGATAACAGGTTGTTATCTGAATCACAAGACATTTTGTTTTCAAGCAAATACTATCGTAAAACAGATTTGCTGTGGAAAAATGGAACACTTGTTCTCCTGTGACTGTCTTTGTTGTTAAAGTGTGAAGAAAGCAAGATGAAATATATAACAGAAAAAGTTGTTTGTATTTGCCTTGTATAAAGTATTAGCAATGTGTGTGGTTGATTTTAGATGACCTCAACTGAAATAGTAATCTAAAAGCTAAAAGAAAAATTTTCCCCTTTCATTAATAGCCTTTATAGGAAGAGGAAAGAAAGTCAGTCAGTAATAAAAAGAACTGAAAGAACTGATGGATGGTGTCTTCATGGTCATACTGTTGAGACAATAAATTTTTTAAAAATGTTCTTTTTAAAAAAAAGTTGAAAAGTGATAGAAAAAATAGCAAATTAAAACAATTACAAAAAAACTTTAATTATTACAGATTACAATGATCTCCAACTGCACAGAATTTGTGGATGTGAAGTTAAGAACAAATGAAAAGAAAATATTGAACACTTTGAATAAAGACAAGGACAAAATAACTATCAGGTATTTAAAAATACATTGAAAATTGGAAGTACCTTTTTAACAGTAAATAAAATGAATTGTAGAAAATATGTATGTTTTCATGCATAGGTTTCCAATGGAGGGGAAGATAAAAACAAGAGAAATGAAAGTAAACTGGTAAATATTATATTGCCTTTTTTTTAATAGAAAAACTGTCATTTTATGAATGTTGAAGTCCCTGCTAAATTTTTTGTCATTTGCAGAGGACCAGATCTTGTATTTCGTTGTTTCTATTCTGAATTTCCTTTTTTTTCCCCATTAACAAGTTTTATGTTGTTCTTTGTTTACAAACCCATTCTTTTTCCAGTCTCATTCAGGCTCAGCTGGGATGTATTCCAATTCAAGACTTTACTTTGACACAAGATACTGGCAGAATATTTAGAAATGGCTTGAGAGTTACTAGATGTATGGTAAAATTTAATTCTTTTTTTTAGTACATATCCTAATAAGCTACATGTTAGTTTATTAACATAGGTCAATCTTCTTTTTACAGGGCTGTCTGACTTTCTGGCATCATCTAAGAACAACTTCTCTGCTTTATTAAACTCTTTGATTTTAGCAAAGTGTTTCAGGTGCAGACTTTGGGAAAATTCACTTCATGTGTCTAAACAATTGGAAAAAATTGGTAGGTACTAGTTAAAAATTATAAAAGTGTTATCTTGACAGAGAATCAAAACTCATAATTAGCCTGCTAATTTCTGTGGTGTCTATGTATGTAATTGAATTAGTCTGTTAATTACTTTTTTGCCACAATTGAGTACCATAATTGTCAGAAGAATCTGCCATAACAAAAGTAAGCTGCTTAGTAATTTTCGTAAAGCTTTCAAAGTATTTCAGAATTGTTTTTATTCCTTAATGTTCCTCTCGGTATCCCAGGCATATTCCACATTGATGTGATTGCATGTCCCTGATTAGGCTATGCCTTCCTTTCCAGGCAGCTGTTGCTGTAGGTCCTCTTGTATGTATTAAAACCTTTTAATTCACATTGAAAAGGATAGGAATCATGAAATAGAAATCAATTTATTGTGCATGAGGTTCTTATACACATGATGATAAAAAGTTCCTAATGATCTTCCTTTCACTGTATACAGTTATTGAATTAACTTCTGTCTGGAAGTACAGGCTTGTCATAATTATTTGAAAAGGAGTTCAGAAATTTTTTGAGTCCTCTGTATTATAAAAATGTAGTCACACTTGTTTGAGGTAGTAGTGTATCTTCCTCCTTTGATGTCTGGTGTTATCCTGCCTTCATGCTTTCAAAATGCACTGCAGCATTCTCTGTATTTCTTCTTTAGAGACACATCAGCTCTGCACTGAACAGTGCAGTGCAGAGATCTGCAAATTAGAGAATGGCTAAACCCAGAGGTCCGTCGGGTACAGTACCTTACAGCCTTGCCTGCTCAGGGGCAGAGGCTGTAATGCTTCATTCATGTGGATTCAAAGCAAGGACAGGGCTTGTTAGCCTGTGCACAGCACGGTGCACAGTGCTGGGAACATTTCCTCTATCCCACACTTGTGGCAATGTCGACACAATCATCTGAGGAATCTGCCTCATGTTCAGCATTTCTGTGGAGTTAGGATGAGTGGAATAAATATGGCACTTGCAGTGTAGACAAATCCTTTCCTGTACACTATATTCAGTAGAATAAAGTCACGTTTAGTTTTTTAATAATACAAGTGGTGTATATACAGACATCTCTGTCCAATTTTCCTTTTTTTGGGTACTTTTTTCTTATGCTGTCATAGCTCTTGCAGCGTATGTTACAAAGAACCGCCAACTTCCAAAGTGTCATTTGTTCCCCTCACAAGCTTCTTTTGAACATTCTTCTGACAGTTCACTCTTCCTGAATCAAACACTGAATTGACGCCTGTAGTATGATGTGATTTTTAACCTCTGCCTATGGCTGCTAATCTTATTCTGTTTCTTTCTGAAGTTAAGTGAATTAAGTTCCTAGAAATTTGCTGATACCACGTAACATACTAAAAAATCCTTAATTTTTAAACTCTTCTCTCAGTATGCTATTTTTGAACCTTAAAAATGCCTTATTAGTCAGTATTTCCATTATAAGAGTGATTGTTCTTTGACTGACACTTGGCCTTACTGAGACTGATATTTCAGTTGAATTCTTACTGCATTTCTACAACTCTTGTCCAGTAATGATGCTCCCTCTTGTTGCTGAATGGTATGTTTGATTTCTGTTGGCTTGTTCTGACAGACAGAATAATGATGAGTTATACAGGATTTATGACGTCTACTACTTGTTCAATTTTATTTCTACCCCCATTTATTTTTTTGCTCAGAAGTGTAGATGAAAATAAAGAGAAAAAGTCTTATTTATATCTGGTATTCTCTTCACTGGCAGAACTCATTCTGCCATTTTAGGAATTAGGATAAAAGAGTTAATCTTCAGCTTCAGTTATAAAGAAACAGGGCAGCAGCTCTAGCAGCAGAAGTAATATGTGAGAGTTTTCAGTCTTCAGACTGCAGAGCTTCTGCAAAGGAGCAGGGAGATGGTAAAAGATATTTTCCCTAAGTCAGACCCAAAAGATGTTCAAATACACATAAAAGGACAAAAGGTCTTCTGTTTCTCTAAATTATTAAATTCTTAAGTCTTTTCTTATAAGATTACTGCAGTGTCTTCCAAGAAGCAACCTAAAAGTGTCTAAAGAGGTTTCCCACTTAATTTTCAGATTTCTCATACTGTTTAGCAGAACTGTGTGAGAAGGATCCAAATATTCTAAGTATTTGGTACTATTTTTTACCTACAATCATGGCAGTTATTATAACAGGCTGTAATGCCAGGTCAGTTAAATGCCTTTTCATATGCTGTGATAACTCAGTCTCACTGGAAATACTGTGAATCATGAAGAGAAACGAAAGTATACGTGGAATTCTCTGCTTTTGCGGCTTATATGCCATGGGAAAGGTTTTTGCTAAAGCTGGAATGACTTATAGAAGATTATAATAAATACTTATTTTTCAGTGAATTTCATTATTAACTTGCTCAAAAACATTGAGGTCTTTATGATTTTAACATAATTAAATAATTTCTTGACTAGGGAAAAAATTCTGAGACAAAGAATAGTGCGTGGCATGCTTTTTTATCATATATATACAGAAAACGTTTCTTGACTCTTGTAGAAAGTAATCTAAAATCTGTTTTACTGTAGAACATGTAAAAGTCATAATTGAAATGTTGTATATTTTCATGTTTGGTTTGTATTGCATTTCTTTTTCTCTTTACAAATGGAGAAATTAAATAATACTGAAATAATTAATCAAATGAAAATAAATTTAGTGATTTGCTGACCAGAAAGCTACATCAAATGTAACGTAAAATTATTTATGTTTTGGGTTTACCTGCTGTAATGCAGTTGTTAGAATAATTTGAGGTTATTCGTTGTCTAATAGCATAAAACTTGTATACATGTTTCTTACAGGTGTATCTCTGTCAAATGCTATGGTAAATGCTGGGCTGACATCATTTAAAAAAATTGAAGACATAAATGCAAGGGAGCTTGAATTGGTAACTTACTATTTTGCATATAGATAAATGTGATAGGGAAAATACTGAGAATTAATACTGTTACCAGTAAAAGCGGAATAGTTTATATATATTTGCTATATGATCAGATGTTTAGGTGATTTATTAATTTTAACTAGTAGAATTAAAAAAGCTGTGGAGCTACTGCTGGTTTTCCTTGAAAATGTGTATGATGTTTTGTTGTAGCAAATTTAATGTGAATGATGATTTCACTGATTTGGCTGGCTGTGGAAAGCAGATGCTTAAATATGTAGAATTTCATTATTAACATGGTTTGAAACAAAGGACAATATGCACTTCGCTGTTAGGAGTGTTGGAAAAATAGAAAAGGGAATATGTATTAACAGTTTCTCTTAGTGTATCTTAATTATGAAAATCCCAAATTTTCATTAGTGCAAGTTTGAGTTAGGAGTAGAATGAAAATATTCTAAGTCATCTATAAAGCACTTATAAGTGCTATAAAGCACCTTATTTTAGAAAAGGTAAGTGTTATCCTAAGACTGGTTCTTTGGCTCTTGGATTCTTTTCAGCAGAAACTATTATTCCAGTGTTCTGGAGATATAACAGACTTCTAAATCTTACTTGGGTTTTTCTGCTTTGACTTCGGAAATTTGATTTCTCATTTCTGGCTCCTTTTGTGTTTTTTCTTGTCATTTGTTCTGTTTTAGTCAAAGCTTGTGAAACATAGAAGAGTCATCTCATATAAAACCTGAGTAGTCATTGCTAGTTGATTAGCTGTTAACAGAGCAGTAGCAACATGGAAAAGTGTTGGAATTTTCCTTTGGTAATGTTGCTATTCTGGCCATCACTGACAGTAGAGAACCAAGAGTAAAAGGGGCTTTTGTTGCTAACATAATTACTCAGGTGACTTTGATTCCTTGGATTTACATCTTTGCAGATTTTAAACAGACATCCTCCTTTTGGAAACCAGATAAAAGAGTCTGTTTTGCACCTTCCAAAATATGAACTTGAAATTGAACAGGTACAATCTTCTATACTTGTTTTATGTTTTTATGCTAGTATTTTTAAATGAAAAAGCAGGTACTGACTTAAAGAAATTCTGAGTCTTCACAGATAGAAGATCACACAATATTGTGACCTCATTCCTCATTCCAGCTTAGTAGGTAGAATGAAACTCCTAAATCTCGAAGGAGAGCCTTGGAACAGACATTCCCCGTAATATATTGGCCTCTCTCATTGATAGCATTTTATCTTACAGATGTATACCAGTATATTCACATTCTAGCATTATATGTGAGTCTGAGAGGTCTCTTCTATCTTGAATTTAAACAAACCCTAGAGACAGCAAAACACCCAAATAAAGCTTACTGAAATGGTATTAACTCATGTTTATTTTCTACAGCACATTTAGGAATATAGAGAAACAGTAAATTATTACATTAACCTAGCTGGTGCCCTTTCAAAGAAAGGGTACAATTCTATGTTTAATCAAGAGCTTTGAGGTTCTGATACGCATTTTGTCTTTATATGGATCACAAAGACACTCTAGCTTTCTAAAACACAAAATTTGAAAAGTAACCTTAAAGTTGGTAGAAATAAAGACCCATTTGAAGTTAAAAGCTTAATAGATGCCTGAAATTCTATTGGTATAACAATCAGTTCTAGTTTACTTTGCATTTGACCAGATGAGTAGCTCAATTCTCAGAACAAAGATTTAACAATTATAAATATCTTATAGAGGAATGTTGGGATGCCAAAATATAACTTCTATATAACAAGTCTTGTTCTTGCATATTTCTCTTTGCATTTGTCTTTGATTCTCAGTACTGAATCAAACTTAGGATATTCAGCTTATGGTCAAGTTAGTACTGAAAATCAGTGTCTCAGAACAACAAATGAAAATTATACCACCAAAATTCAAATTGCTTGAGTTGAGCTTTTGTGCTTGTATCAACAGATGGAAATCTATGGAAGGGCATATATTTTACTTAGCATATTTTAGGAATTATGTCTTGTGTATCATTTTCCCTAGCTTCCCAAATACAGTGACACATCAGCTGAAGTCTTGGTAACCGTCAAATTAACAAACTATGAGCAGCTGCAGACAAAGAGAACAGCGCCAGATTTCCACTATGTTACGTTGGTCATAGGAGATGCTGACAACCAAGTCATTTTTAATCATAAAATTATGTATGTATGATCATGGTTTTTTTGCCTCACATCGTTTTATGGTGTTGGCTTTTCATCTGTTCTGTGACTTGCAGATTTTCAATACTTCCTACTGATGTCTTATAGTACAAAAATATTCTTTATCCTACAGCATTTTCTAGTCACTGTTGTCATTTAAAATGCTACACAAGATTCAGAAACCCCCAAAACATGCCAGTGTGCTTGTCAGTGCAGAGAGCAGGTGTAAATATCTGTTCAACATCAACGTCATATTATGGAAAAGTCATGATAATTTTCCCATAAATATAAAACAAGTAAAATACCTATTAAAAAGATAGATAAACCAGTTGTTACTTATTCCTGTTAGCTATATTTCTTTAATTATATTTTAAAAATTGGGTTTTTCCTGCAGAGATGGATTTAAATTCTCCACTTGGCTAAGAGATGCTTGGAGCAAATGGGAAGAGAAACAAAATCTTTTCCAACTGCTTGACCTTCATGAGAATTCTGGCCGAAATCTGGCACTTTTGGCAAAACTGAAACTGATCTGTAGGATCCTGACCCTCTTATGGCCATAAATCATACATTATTGAATTATTGAAAAGTTATTCTTAGGCCAATTATCAAGCAAAACTAAAGAACTAGGACCAAATACAGGCTCTTTCATTGGTTACAGATACCATAGTATGCAGTCATGTTTTCATTGTCCTTGTCTAACAACTTTGCTGATGCATTACAGGGATTCTGTGCTGCTGAAAACTGGAAATTGGATGAAGAAAATTGAAGTTAAAAGAGCTCTTAAATCAGAAGACATTAGTATAAATTTAATTAGTTCTGATTACGGTAGGTTAGGGTATTCTTTGAATTAAAAAACAATATGCGTAAGATTTTGGAACAAATTACTAAAACACTTTCTATTAAGCCAAAGTATAATAAAGTGAGCTGGTCTGGAAACAAACCTCTGTTACATGTGTTTTACTGGGTTGCATACTACCTCTCACAATTATTTATCTGTTTATTTAATTTACTACCACATTAAGGAACTGGGAAGCATCAAAACTCTTACTAGGAGACAGTATTTTGCTCTGTTGATACAGATTGGAATTCTCTTTTGTCCTTCGAGTAGGGATAACCTGTCAGTCTGACAAGTTATTTATGCTGAGCAGAGCTGTCTTTGGGAATGGTTAGGTTTTGCACATTGTAGTAAAGAGGTGTTGGATATGGATTAATTTCTGCTTTGGTAATAAGAAATTCCTACAGCTGAAAATGTTATGCCTTTCCGTGTGCAGATTTAAACATGGGTCCCCTCAGTGTCAATTTCCATACAACTGGAACTACAGAAGCAAATGAGCACCTTATGACCTTGAAACACAAAACTTTGAAAAACAGTTTAAAAATAAACTGGCTCTGTTGAATTCTGTCATCATGCCCCACCAGTAAAGAGAGTGCTGTATGTTAGATTAACTGAAGTGTAGTTGATGCTTCCATGGTAAATACTGACATTGAGATTATTACAATAATCAAGCCTGGAATAATCTGTGTCTATATGTCTATAGCTAGGCCTGTGGCTCTGGAAAAAGAAGGGTTTTCTAACCACACAGAAATTAAAATTGTCCTTTTATCTACACGTTGTACTGAGTTTAGTAAAACTCAGCACAACAGTTAATTTTTCTGAAACTGATAACAATGAAATTAGGCTAGAACCAGGGCTTCCTAGTCTCTACTTATTTTTAAGTCTGTTCCTATTTCAGACTTGAAGGAAATCTCACATTTTTAAAAGCCTGTCTGGTTTTCCAGCAAATTTTATTTCCCTAATAAAAGACAAAACTACTCTCTTTACAAAGACAGTCTCTCATGAATATTGGTCTTGAACTTGAGAAGCATTATCAACATATTCATTTTATGCCTTTGCCAGTACAGAGCTTCTGATACTCCTGAACACAGACTGGAGTACAGTTTAAAAGTAAAAATTTTATCAGCAGTGCAAAGCCATACATAAATGTAGTTTTAACACAGTACAAGAACATTTGGTTAAAATAACTGATTTTGTTTTTCTTCTAGTAACTATATCTTTAATTCTAAAAAATGTATGAGGTTTTTAATCTCAATTTTAAAGAATCTGGTCATACAAGAGTGTGCTTTAAGGGCAAATTATTTTTAAAAATTTCCATGATCTTTGAGTAACATTTCCTTGCTTAAACACTTCGGAAAACTGAAGATAATCGTAGTATAGAAACAATTTAAAGCAGTTTTAATATTTTTGTCTTTTTTTTTTTCCAAGTTGGCCTTGATATACAGCAAGCATATACAGCCTTCTACTTAACGCCAAAACCAGAGGGACGTAAGGTGGTTACAAATCAAAAACTGAAAGCTGAATCTACACTTGATATATGTTATGGCTCACCCCAAAGCTTGCCAGCAGCAAAAGTAGATACAGGTAAATGGTCAGATCACAGTATCTGGCTAATACTAAAGTCAACAGAAAATTGAATTTTGCTTTCACTAGGGAACTAGATCTTTATTTATCCCTGCTGTTTCTTTCTCAAAGGTAATAAAAATACAGCTCTTCTGCTTCTACTTGTAAAGTACTACACTGCAATTCTTTGATGATTTTGAAAGTAAGAAAAATCATGGGTGTTTGTTATCAAATATTACTGTTTGAATTTTTGTATTATATTTATCTAGGAGGCAGATCTAAACAGGAGATTGCTTACAAGAAATATGGAAACAGAGAATGCAACCACCGCTGTAAAAATAAAGATGTGTGTGGGCATGACTGCTGTGAGTTTCATTAAATCTACTACTTCTGATACTTCTGGAGAAATGCAATTTAGAACAGCTCCCATCATACCAATGGTTATGTTAAAGAAATAATACAAGCATGAGAATGGGGCCTTGTTATGATGCAGTCATAAAAGCAGTCATAAGTAGCTTTGGCAATAGTACCTTTATAGGCACTAAAATGATTAATAATACCTTTTGTACTTAGCATATGATTTTAAAAAGTGTCAAGCTTGTTCTACTTTTATATAAAATACTGTATTAGATCTTGTAGTTAGCATGTTAAATCTTTTAGAATCTTTTAACAGAAGATACTAAGCTTAGTGGCAACATTTTTCAAAGTCATTTGAAAATAATTAGGATTTATCCCTTATAACTAATCTAAAGATTATTTTGCTTCATTTTCTCAGGTAAAACTGGAGTACCTCCAAGGTCACAGATGAATGGAGACACAAAGTTTTCTTTGTACCTAGCTGATTTAAGGAACAGGAGCTCAGTTTCATCTATACCCCCAGTAAAACGTCTAAAGGTTCATTTGAATGCAGTCAGCCATTTCATAGGTTTATTTTAATCTGTTACGTATTTGTAGGCATTGTTGCAGAGAGAATTTTATCACTAAATATGAACATTCAAGTTTGACTTTTCTGTGGGGAGTGCAAAAAGTAAAGAAGTACAAAGGTCCAAGAATCTTTGAGAGGCTTTACTGTTCTTTGGGACATTTCCATTGGTCCACTTTTATGCATGTCCTCTATATCTTTTCTTTTATGGCATTTGATAGGTTGTGGTTGGTGAGGTTCAGAGGCATTGTTGGAAGGTACTGCACTGTGACTTGGTTTGGCAAAATATGACCTGAATGAAGCAAATTGTGGTGTTTATTAGTCATGCTTCTAAGAGTCCTTTTTTCACTGGCAGGTAGATCCACTTGTTTATGAGAAAACCATCCCTATTAGGTTTAAACTTCTGAAAGATTTCATGGCTTGCACTTCTTCTGAATGTAGTGTTAAACTAGGTCTTTCTGCAGCAAGAATGACATTTGAGGTATTGGTGGGTTTTAGTTCCACCTCACAGTTTGTTTGCTTGTTTGTTTGCAAGCAAAGTAGAGGATTATTTAGCCTACAGCTAACATAGATGAGAGTCAACCAGTCTGGCTTTGCCAGGGTGCTTGGATACCTCCCCTAGAAGCACATAATTCAAACCTTTTTAACTGACTGAATTAGATAGACAGACATCAGAAAGGTTTTATGACATTTAAATATTATGCTAACTTACAATATTAATGATGTCATTAAGCTTGTTAAAAAATAATAGGCCTCAGTATGTTTATATCTTACAAGTTAAAATATTTTGCTTTCTTTAGATGCAGATGTTAAATCAAGCTGAAAATGTGGATCTCAAACAATTTGTTTTTACACCTAAGTCTTTATTGCCAGCCTTTCCAAGGTACTACTAAGAATTGTATTGTGAATAAAATTATTTTGCAACTTTCTGCAGTTGTTTTACAGACATGTCACTGATTTATTTTTTTTTAAATAGGTCTAGCAATAAACTGTCATCTTCATCACCTTCAGTGGACCAGGTAGATAATATTAATACGTTAGAAGTATCTCAGAAACAACTGCAATCCTGGAATTGTGGAAAGAGTAGTAAGTTACTGCTAATGTTTAAAATTACAATGTTCACTGTTTGATCTTTAAATTAATGTTTCATATTTTTCTGCCACAGATAAAAGCAGATATTGTTTTTCAGATGCTTTGAATGTGGACTTTGAACTGAGAGATGATATTTGGGATTATATTGATGATGAGAAATTGGTATTTGCCAGTAATTTTGTCAGTAGAGAATTAGGTAGGGTTATTTCAACAAACTTTTTTCTTTCCTACATACCGATTGTTCTACAGGCTATTATTTGAGAATAAGTTATTATAGTATACAATGAATAGAACCACCTGAAATTTTTGGTTAATTGACTGGACTGGCAGGTTTATTGTTCTACCTTGAATGTCACATATTTTGTGACAAATCCAATACAGAAGGGAGAATTGAAAAAGTCAAAATTAAAAATTTTTGATTTCCTGCAACTGCATAATTGTTGTGTCATAATGTATACTGACTGTATATCTCTGCCCAAAACCCAAAGAAGAAATATATATATAGCCCAAAACCCAAAGAAGAAATATTTCAAGTGTTAAGACACTTTCATAATTTTCCAAGTATTATTTATCATATCATGGGAAATATTTAGAAGGGCTCTGCTTCTCAACTCTCTTTTTAAAGCTTTCATTCTTTTACAGAACATGGAAATACATGCCTTCAAAGTCCAGATGAATGTCAGCCCCTCTGCCAGTATACAACAAGCAAAGCCACAAATAACATTTCAAAAGAGTAAGACTTACATAATTTACTACTATTTTATTCAGTTTAAAATATTGTCTGTATTTCACATGTATCTGTGCAATTAAATATATAGAAGGTTGTTCACTCATAAAAGTGAGTGAAATTTCAGTGTTTAAAATGTATGACTAATTGAATGATTTTAATTTGGTTTTTCTTTAAGTGTGCAGGGAAATTAATAGAAAATCCTGAACTGAACAGCAAATAATTTTTCCCTTCTATAAAAATACTGAAATTATTCAACTTGGTATTTTCAGTTCATGCACAGTACAAGATGAGACCAATACTCAGAACTCAGATGTTTCTGTGGTCAATAGCACATCAAAAGTGAATTTATCTGTACAGAATAGAAATATAACTTCGGTGAGTAAAAATATATTGATAACAGAATTTTCTATTATTAGAGTACTTATTGTGTAAATATATTTGCCATATCTTACTTACAAATCAGTTAGGATATTCTGAATTTCTGAACCTCTGTATTGTCCAAACCTGCATGCATTGTGTTCAGTGGGATATTCCTGATACAAAGAAATAGGATATGAATTTACTTTATATAGCATGATGTCAAAACTATTTATTCAGTTTGATAGTTTCTCTGTCCAATATATAGTTAGATTCATCACATGCTTGGTCCTTGTCAAACACCATAATATCAATTAAATACCAGTACTATATTCTACAACAGTCTGGGAGTTTCAGTTGTTTTAACCATATATACTTTTAAACTTTTGTGTTGCAGTTCAGTTTTCAAGAAAAAAAACATTCAAGTCCTTCTCAAGAGCAAAAAAATGTACGGTGTTCTTCCATCCCAGAAATAATCTCAGACTCTTCTAAATTCACTAGGAAAGAAGATTTTTTTATTTTCACAAAAAAACAAGAAAAAGAAGTAGATCCTAGGTAATAAAAACTTACATATGTTTTTCTGTGTCCTCAGTGTTCCAGTGCTTAGTTCTTCATGGAACACAGACTTTTAGGCAATGTGTTAGTTTCTAATAGTCATTGCTAAAAAGTTTAGTTTTCACAATAATAGTAACAATTAACTTTTCTTAAGAGACATTATTTAAAATTATATTGCTTGTCTTGGTTTCTCTTGACTCTATATAGTGTTCCTGATTCCATAGGTTTTGATATGCTATACCTAATTTGTTTGTTTGCTTAATTTTCTTTAGATTTCTTCTTGATGATGAAACCAATGATGTCAAGCCCTTTCTTGGAATATTTGATGGTATTTTGTAAAACATGTAAACAAAATACGTTGTAAGTGCTGGGGAAAGAACTTACAGTCAATTTTACAGTGAAGGTTTCAGTCAAGAGAATTTGATTTCTGTTGTATACCTACTTATCAATAGTTGGATTGTTGCAGAGTATATAATAACAAAACCGGTGTCTAATTTATAGAATATAAGAAATAATATCTTGTTTTACAAGTATTGAAGTATTTTTGTTGTCCTTGCTGTTTTCAGGGTTATAAAAAAAAATACTGAAATATGTTAAAGGAGAACAGTTAATAATATGAGGATACTTTTATAGATAACAGAAAATCCCATTAGAGAAAGGAAAGGATTTGAAGTAAAGTGTTTGTAGTAACATGTCCTGCTTCTCAAGTAATCTTTAAGTCAATGAAAGAATCTTTCCTTGGAACTTTTGTAATGTTTTTTGGGTTTTTCTTTCAGTTTCTCTAAAGCTGAAATTTTCATAGTGCTGATTCTGTAAAATAATTAGATATATAAATAGAAGTAATAGAATGATAGATTATTCTAGATTCTAGATATTCCTTTTGACATTGCTATGAATGTGTTTATAAAAAAGTGCAACTTAAGCAGATATATTTCCAGATTCTCAGCAAACCACTTCTTAAATGTCTGTAAAAATACTCTAAAACTCTCTTGCCTGTTCAGTTTCATACCCAAGGTCATAAAATGGACATTCATGTGTCCTAATACAGATTTGGGCACCAGGCATTGGATTTGGATATCTTCTTGTAGCTTTAGTGTTTGAATAGTAGACCTTGCAAGTTCAACAGTTAGTAGAATATATGATACTGCCTAAAATCCAAGAGAATGTTAATTTTTACTGTTAATGATTCAAAATGTGAGGAATTAAAATGTTACAATTACATGTGGAATATTAGCTGTCTGTTCTTTCAACATTGTTTGTGGTGCAACTAAATGCAGCCATGTTTTGCTGCACTACCAGGTTGTAATTTTCTCAGCTAGTAACATTTTGCTTGACTGCAGTGTTTCCTTATGCTTTTGACTTAATATAACTCTTTCCCTGCATGAAAGGATGGCCTAATCTAAGCAGCCTCAATACTCACCCCTCAATATGTTTTTGACTATGCAAATGCCAGCAGGCCCAAGCTTAACTCACTTTTCTACACCTCAAGTATTTCATTACATGTCAAAGTTATTAGTATGTCAGATCTCTTTTTGTCAGTTTTTTTTTAAATTAAGCTTCCAAGCTGATGTAACTCAGAATTACTATACTACTGCTACATTTAGCCCAGCAGTCCTAGTCATGTACACATTCCAGTTCTGTATCACAGTAAAATTTAAGAATGCAGATTTTATCTCCTCCCCATCACCATCTTCTGATTTCCTTGGGAACCAGATGGCTCCCAGGCAGATACAGAGGTGTTTCTCAAAAGATGCTTCATATAAATGACCAGGGCACCAAAACTCCAGGTCATGCCCCAAAGGTAAGTGTTGACATAGCTATGGAGAGCTGTAATTGCCATTGTTTAATTGAGAAATGAACCTAGTTCACCTGGACTCCTGTCTAGTCACTGGAAAGAGGCAGACACTGTCAGAAGATAGTTCAGATTGTAAGTGGGCTGAATTGCTCTCTGGTGGAACTCTCCAAATTACCTGTGATGAGAGTGACATGGAGATGCTGGTGGGCTGTAATTTCACAGACAGGCTCACTGAATATTATCTTGCTTGTGCATGTGAGACACTGAGTTCCTTTACCTGTGTAAGGATCTAACTTTCCTAGGGTCAATAAAACAGCAAAGCAAAGACGGTTTTTCTTTTTTTATAAAGCAAAGATGGTTTTGCTTTTTTTCACGTGCTGACCAAATGCTAAGAGAGACTAATTCAATTCAACAGGATATCATCAGACATTTTCACTAAGCTACTAACAATGAGTAAAATGCAGACTAAAGTACATAAAAACATTGTTAGAGTCTATACTGATCCTTATTTTAATTCTGCGTAGAGTTGAAACATTAAATGAGTGGCTTGAGTTTTAATCAGTGGGATTGTGTAAGTAATTCTTCGGGGATACAGCAGGATGCCACAGACTTTAGTCTGGGGATGATTCTACAAAATTTACATTACAAAAAATACTGCTTCCTGTAATGGAGTAGTGAAAGAAAATTCAATGTGATGAGAAGTCAGATTTTACTATCTTACTTGTGTGATTCTCCATAATAAAATACATGCTTATACCTGCTTTTAATTTAACTTCAACTTCTTTATATGCTTCCTTGTCCTATCGCACATATTGATTTCAAAATGTAAACTGAGGTCAACCATATCTGTGCCTGAAGAAATGCAATATGCACTCAAAACCCATAATCTTCAAAAATAGTGGGAAAATAAGTATAGTTTAAACATGTTGCCAGACATATTCGCGTATAAGGTAAGTTTCAGCATACAGAATACTGCAAGTGTATTGTAACATAATTTTCATTGTGTGGTGCATGTCTTGAGCACATTTTAATTATGTAGCCTTTATTCCTGTATTTGAAGATCTTCATGAGTTTACAGTAATTGTTAAAATAAGAGCAGTTGCAACAAGTCAGACTCTTGTTATTTGGGTGTATTTTTACTTAGATATACCTTCACAGAATAGTTATGTGATGTATAAAAACTTGGTGCTCTTAAAGGCAGTCAGAATAATAATCAAGAATGAACAGAAGTCACCATATGAAACCAATATACACAAAATGTTTAAAATCAGTCATTTTGCAGAGCACAAATGATACCACTCTAATTCATCATCATGACAGTATCGATGGTACCTCTTCTGAAAGAAAGGGTGTCTTGCATTAGCTCTTTATGTCACCCCATCTGCATGTTATATAGCTGAGCAAAAGAGCTGTATCATGTCAGTTGTTTTAATGCCAGAATCTTCAATCATATCTCTGAAATGAGATCCATGAATGCCTATTTTTTCCAAGCTCCTTTGCTTAACAAAGAAATAGAAAAGAAGGTACTAATCAGGGTCAAATTCTCTACCTGCAGAGGGCTAATAACACATTGAATTTTTGGAAGACTTCCATGAGAATTAACTGAGGTGCCTACAGTGTTTTCAGTGATGGATTTCAGCTTGACTGAAAACAATCAGATAGAAAAAGGGCAGGTGTTTATTGGCTGCTGCTGTTCAGTTGACATAAACCTGGTTTAGCCTGTATTTGTTCTTGAAATGTGTGTGACATTAAATTGTATCAGTTTAAGCCTTCACTTTTCTCCCAGTGTTATAATTCCTGGTCTCCATGTGTCCTGGACAGGCATTTCAGATGGAATGGGCTGGGATAAGGACTGCACCTCTGTAAGCACTAGGGGCCTTTGGGGCCTTTTTGTCGTTGATCTGTCTCTAGGCAATGCTTATCACTGTTTCTCTTCCCTCTGGTTGTGAAGAGACTGGAAAAGATGTGCTACTGTTAACTTGCATTCCTGCCCTTCACAGGAGTCCCAGTCCAGACTGTTTATACCAGTTAGGGAGAGTTGTTTCCCAGTTTGCTTTAGTGTGCTACCTACCACACTGAAACACTACACTTTGCAAATACTTGCAACTTGTACTACACTTTGGGGAACGTGCTTTGAGTGGTCCCGAGTCTGTCCTCTTGTGCTTTTTAAATGGATTATTTATGTCCATGTGCCAGGACTTGTCAAGTCCATGTGCCAGGACTTGAGGGGTACATATAATTGGTGGTGTGTGAAAATGTTAACACATTTTGCAGAAATGCAATAGATGATACTGGGTGGACGTACTTCACATAAAGAAGGTATATGTCCTTTCAAATATAATAAAACTGCCTTGATAAAATAACAAGTATTTTCTTCCTGTATTTAACTAGTGTGCATGGAACTAGTGTGTCTTTTTGAGTGAGGCTAGGCAACAATTTCTATATTTTAGACAGCTGAGCATAGGGAATAAGGCAAAACATTTTGTTTTGAAGGCTGTAAGGTATTTTGTTTATATAAAGGAAACAATGTTTCTTTTCTAACTGTGAAACTTCCTATTAAAGGATGCCTATAACTTTCAAAATAAAAAGACACTTGTAACTGTAAATGGCTATGATATATTTGCTGTTCCCCCACCCACTTAGAGGCAAAACCTATTTATGAGGCTTGATTAAGTGCAAATAATTCCCATGGCGTCTGCACAGAAGAATCAGCTGCAGAATATAGTCTGATTTGCATATAAATGACATGACATGATTTCTGCTCAGAAAAGTATATTGAAAATTACATATTTCTGCATTGGAAACCTGATATTCACACAATATAAGGTCAGCTTGCGTAACTTGTTTTAAGCTGCTGCATGTTGATACGTGATCACACTTCCAGCTAGATTCAGGCTAGATTCAGGCTTTATCCTTTGAAATGATGGATTTCTTCTTTTTATCTAATTAAGCTATAATTTAGAAAAATAGATTCCAAAACATTTATCTCATCAGTTTAAGCACTTAAAAGTACTCAGAATATTCATCAGTACAAGTGGAAAACGCCGAACTTGGCACTTCTCCTTATCTGCAGTACTGTGAATTTGTGACGTGAGAGAATTCCAGTTGTTTGAGCGAGACAGAAAAAGGCTGCTAACTTACTCTAGTCACTTTAATAAATGGTAGGATATAATGAAAGTAGACACAGAAATATTACTCTTTTTTTAATGCTTTAATCTGTGTAATATAATAAGTAATACAGTGAACGTTGCCATTGAACTCTGTATATTTTCACAGATTATTATTATATCCTACTTTGCCAATACCTTTGATGGTGTTTCTTTAAGCAGCCAAGCCACTCATTTGGGACAAGTGTTCAGTTACTGACAGGCTCCTGCTGCTTCTTAGATCCATCCTAAAATAAAAGAAAGATGTTGAACAGACAGGTGTTAAAAGGTTTGGAAGAGACCTGCCACACCTTGGTTTTCAAATTCCTGCCTGGCAAAGGTCTTAGTGAGCTGAATGCCCTTGCCAGAAGCAATAGGTTCTCTGCTTAGAGAGATTGATTTGCCACAGTGAATTGTCATTAGTTTTTAATGCCTCATGGAGAGCTTGACACTGTCCAGTAAAGAACAAGTGAAAGTAGCGCTATCTGGAAACTTGGATGTGCAAATCAGAACCTCCTTTTTAGCAATTTCTTTCAGCTTATAAAAGCTATTAAATAATCTGAGTGAAAATGAGGCAGTACAGTTTATTACTATTTTTCCTGGTTGTGGTGTAATATTTTAGCTGTTGTAGTCCAGACTTGTTAGGTTCCTGAGTGTAGGAAATCCACTTCTTTTATCCCAGAACTTTATCCTTGTGTCTTACGTGTTATACCTAGAGAAGGTTTTTCTGTCTAGTTGGGAATTTCCACTCAAAGAATAGTCACCCAGCAGCTGTAACATTTATAATTTTCAATATCTTCTCAATTATAAAGATTTTAGGCTCTGAGATGAGTTTGGTTTCTAGAAGTTGTACTAACAGATGTAAAACATGCATTGACCAAAGCATCAGCACATTATCAAATAATGTTATTTCTAAAGTATGGCAGCAGAAGTGATAAAGAAAGTGTCAGCCATGAAATAGATATGCTTATCTTGCAATACATCCCAGAGATGCATTTCAGAGACTGGAGGCTTGCTTAGTGAGGAAAATAACCTGTGTTAGGAAGATAAGAGGTACAAGTGGATGGATCTCCCTCCCTGTCTCCTGGGTGTGATTGTCTCAGACAACCACATTAGCAGAAGCTTAGACGCATTCTTAGCTTCTGGAATGGATTTGCTGAAGGGACAGTGCATACTGAGGATGATGGTAAAAAGATGGGCAGTGTATTCTGGAAGAAAATAAAGTTGTCATCTTACAGTGGTAGAACACAGCTTCAGATAAGCGTGTGGTTCAATAGAAATTAGTCTTTGTCCATAGACTTTATAGCAGCTGGTCAGACCTGCTCTTTCAGTTCAAGCAGTTAATACCTCAGCACTGTGGCTTAAGGGATACAGTTTTCAAAATTATTGTAGTGTGGGACCGATAAATTTCAGCACAAAGAAGGCACTATTCCATATAATTTATTTTAGATTTCCATCTAGGGTATGTTCAGACACTCCACATGAAAGTCAAATTGTCCATGTAAAATGGTTTTCGGGTGATAAGTTGACCCCTGGGGTTTTAGTAAAATAATAGATTCAGAATTCCATCTGACTCTCCAATCTATAAAAGCTAGTTATCAGCTGTTTGAAGGATTTGATAAGAAAGGGAAAAAAAGAGAGAGCTTTTGTATAGTGACATTTTTCTCATTAATGGGGACAACGTAAGAATCACAAACTCCTTCTGGATTTGGTAGTAAATACCCTGCTGACGTGTTCCAGGAGGTAGTTGTTCTGTGCCAGGAGAGTACGTGTCTAATCCTCCACATGCATATGGAACAAGGAATATTTCTAATAGACATGTACAGCCTGTCAAAAGAATGACGTTTACTGTGCCATCATCTGGCCATCATTTCTAAATGCATTCCATCACCAGAGGCTACTTCAGTAGCAGTTTTGCTGCAGAATGACTGTCTTACAGTGCCTAGAGATATGGTAGAATATTTAAACGTAGTGCAAAACAAATGGTAACCTGAAAATAAATGAGATGTTATTTTAAGTTCTTGTTTGAACACTTGTATAGGACCTGCTGTGAAATTTTTCCTAGTTTTGTTATTTAATGGTATTTTCTTGAGAATACTTAAGAATAGTTCCTACTGTAACTTGTGACTTTACTGTCAGTTTAAGCAGATCCAAAGTTGGGTAGAGGCTTTGTTGCATTTTGTTTTAGTAGATGGGTGTATCTGCATGTTCATGCAGCATTAGTGAGTAACTAAGATAGGACCAGTCATTGTGACAGTAGAAGCAGCTTGCTTAATAAAATGCTAAAAGCATGTTTATGCTTCCTGTATTTGAATGCCTCTTCAAATTTTGAGCAAAGAAAATACCTCCTGCTTTTAAAAAACAACTGTGCCCAAAAAAATACAACTTTTCTACAGTCTTTGTATATAAAAAGGACTGTCTCAAAGCAAAACCCAAGTCCCTCCTCAGTTGTTTGTGGTGTTCCTGTACTTCCCCTTCTTGTGTGGGTGGTGAACATTGAGCTCACTGCAGAAGTGCTGTTATGCTCTGTTGCTGCAACCTTTGCAGGTGTGAAGAAAGCCTCACGGAGGGCACCCGTTTGCCTCCTGTGTTCTGGAAGGGGCAGACATCTCCTCCTCTAAGAAGAACTGGGCAGTGCTCAGGGGTGAAGATACCTGATGCTCCCAAGTTGGGTAGAGAAGGGAAATGTAGTTATCTGAGACATTGAGCTGGGATTTTGCTTGTGAGACAGAGCAAGCTTTGGAAGTGACAGGAAAAAGGTAAGTTCCCTAGGGCTGGTGTCTGTGGGACCTCTGTGAGCCATTTCAGAAATTTTCAGATTGGAAGGAGGACTGGAAAGAAAGATTTACCCTGCAGTGACACAATGGGAACATTAATTTTTGAGCTTTTTTATAAATTATAGCTCTCCAACAGATCAGACTTGTCGTGATTTAAAGAACAATTCTGTCCTCCCATTCCAGTAACATTTGCATCCTCCCATTCCAGTAACATTCCAGTAACATTTGCATAAATCTGGATTCTGTGTGTGTGCTTATCAAACAGAAAAACATCTACCTAAAAACAATTGCTAATTCTGGGTCCTTGTGGACAGGATAAAAAAGAGGTAACTACTCTTACACCTTACTTCTTCCTGGTTTTGTTTGGTTGGTTTTAGCTTTATAGAGATAACTGGGTGTTAGTCCTGAAGGTGGGTAAATGATAACAAATGTGGGACAGGCCTGCTCCCTCACTTGAATGAACTCCTGTTCATTCAGGTATGTATGAGCTGTACTGAGACCTACTGGAGTGTGCTCAAAAGCAAAGCATCTGTTGTGTTCTTAAAGTGCTTTTCTTCTGGAAGAGCAGATCTGAGAACCAGAAGAATTTATTAATAGATCTGACTTCTGCTATTGACTGGATTTAACCTGCATTAACACTTTCCAAAGTAGCTATGTGTTTTCCTTTGGGTTGTTGTCACTCTGAGGCTAATTTGGAAATATGTCACCAAATTTCAAGCTTTCAAGTGTTAGTGCTGGACATTTACCTCTCCACTGAGGTAATTATCATTCGTATTTGTGGCCCTAGTTAATTGTAGGCCTCACCTTTTGCTTACTTAAGCTCTGTGAGAAATTATTTCCTTTCCTGGAGTGGGATGATGCACAGAAGGAAGTAAAGTACTTTATCTGCATTCCTCCATACCCCTAACCCTGGGAAATGCTGGGCTGATATGTTGTCGGGTGCTGTAGCTGTGTAAGTATTCACTGAAAAATCTGTGAGTGCAGCCATAGGTAGAGTTGGTGTCAGACATGAAAACATCATGATCAGCCCTGGAAGGAGAGTCCCAGAGCTCTGCATCAGGGAGGGCACACAGAGCAGCCACATGCCCAGCATCAGCCTCCTCCAGGACAGGGACAGCAATCCATTACCCGAACAGAATAAGTTTACTAAAGAAGCATCAGATAGATGTGTTTTTATTAAGAAGTCCCTCCCATAACTTTTAATATGGGAGTGGGGTATCTGTTCTAAGACTTTTAGTTCAGGACATAACATGACTAAAAAGCAAAACAGGAGAAAAAATAATGGACAAACTATTGCTTCCTTCAGAGGCACAGCTTTAGGAGCCACCTGTTTCTTACATGAAGCACTGAGGCTTCGAGGATAATGCTGAGTTTGGGACAACTCTCACCTTCATGCCTGTATTTTGCCTTTTGTCCCCTGTAGACAAACTTTATGCAGATGCCATTTTGTCTACTGCTATACAAGGTTGTGCTGACTGGCCAGATACTTTTGGAATTACGACTGGAATGTGCTTGTGAAGACATGGAAACCTAATCAGTAATGAAAATAGTTACTGAGTGTAAATTTGTGTTTTGTCAGAAAAGCTTGTTCACACTGTGGAGCTCCACTCTCGCCCCGTGCCACTCAGCTGTTGTACCAGGCCAGTTGTCCTGTGAGGTTGTTATGTGAATTATCTTTTGAGAAGGCTGTATCTTATCTCTTGGCAATGCTGTTATTACCAGAAGAAAGTGCATGTGTACAAAGAGCAAAGCAGACTCAAATGTTACCTTCCACAGTTGTATTTCACTCATCTTTGAATTGGAAAGTAGCCTTTGTTTCATGTATGGGGCAAGTGAACTACATAACATTAATGAAACAGAGATCCTAAACCTTGCTTAGAATTGTCATTGGCAGCTATTAATGTATTTTCAATAGTGTTTTTTATTTGCAGCTTAGTCGTAACTCCAGAACTACATAACAAGACGTAGTTCTGCTTGTTAGCTATAGAGGTGGTTGAAAGGGCTTGGGACACTCTAAGATTTCATCTCAGCTTCATAGCATTCCTCATTGCCTTGAAACTGTGCTAGGCTTTGTATCTGTAGTGACAGAACTAAAAAAAAGAGCAGCACTAAATTGACATTTCCACTCCTTGTATGGATGGAACGGGAAATGAGCAGCTCTTTGTCACCAAGTGAAATGGGTAATATAATTCCAAGTAGTGGTTACCATTTACAAACAGCTGTGTCTTTCCTGTAGACCCTGATAAGAGATTTCAGACCATCTTCCTTTAAAAAGGTCATTGAGGAATACAACCCCCAGGATGCACCGCACGCTAAGTGTTTTAATATGTCTTTCACACAGGCCTCACATCGGACATGTCCCCTCCGTTCCTGCGCTCACCATCGCCGGTGTGAGGCGCATTGAGGAATCGCCCATCGGCCGTGCAGGAACCGTGCGTGGAACGAGCCTCGTTCCCTGCGCACCCGCGGGAGCTGCGCGCCCCCGGCGCGGGGGACGGTGCGGGGCCGGGCCCGGGGACAGCGCGGGGGCCTTGGCTCCGCTCCCTGCAGCCCGCTGGCCGTGCGGGACGGAGACCACTGCCTCGCTGGCCGTGCGGGCCGGAGGCCATTGCCTCGCTGGCCGTGCGCGGGGGCGGCCCGGGACGGCCGGGGGTGCCGCCCTCGGGGTGCCGCCCTCCGGGTGCTTTAGCTGGTGGCACTCGCGCGTCACCGTGCGCTCCCCCTCGCTGTTGGCTCCAGGCGCAGGGTGATACCGAGGTATGGCACAGCTCGTGCTGCAGGCACCCCATGGTGTGTTCCGCGGTGCTTGTCCAGAGGGCTCTCGCGTCTCGGCACTGCTGGGTAGGTGACACACAGACCCGCGGGCAGGGACCCCGGGAGGGACCCGGCCGCCACCGCCGCCCACCCGCGGCGCGGAGGGACCTGGTGGCAGGGCACGCAGCTGGCCTTGCCTCGGGCAGGTGTTTCCGGACTTAAAGGGAGTCCTAAATACTGAACACCCATGCAAAAATGCAAGTTAAAAGCAATACCGTAGCACCGGCAAGAGCTGTAATTTTAGATGGAGAGAGGCCTACGTAAGATGGCCAGTTCTGAGGGCCTGCAGTGTATTGTAGCCAAATCGATTAAATGGTTAACAAGGGATTGATGTGCTGCAGAGGGAAGGTGACATACCATCCTTTGGGGATTTTTCCAGACGAAGGAGTCGTGTGACCCACTCCAACACCGCAGTTCCTCCTGACTCTTAGTTTGTCACTCTCGGGTGACAACTGGGCCAGCCAGAGGGGACGGCCGAGGCGGGGCACCATTTCCAGCCGCTGCTGCGTGGAGCGCCTCGGTGTGCGGCTCCTCTGCACCGGGCCCATCCTCTTCTGCCCGCCCCAGCCAGCCCGTCACCCTTCCTGTGGGAAAGAAGGGAAAGAAAAGAGCCTTTTCCTTAATGCAGAAATAGGTTATGGGATAGTTTTTGTCTCACAGTTTATTTTCTCCTGAAAAGGAAAGTGTGTGCCCAAAGCAGCTGTTGTGCTGACCTCCCTTCCCTCTGTGGAAGGTCCCCGTTGCGTGCCGGTGGGGGAAGGGAGAGGTGGCAAGACTTGGCTTGGCTCTGCGGCCTTGCCGGGTTTGGCTCTGCAGGCGGGACCCGAGGGGCCGGCGGTGGCTCTGGGGCTGGGGGAGGCTCGGGTGTGCCTGCGGTCCGAGTGGGGCTGCACGCAGATCCTTCCCTACTGAAAAGTTTCGTCAGCACACGGACTGGTATCTGGCTTCACATTCCTTCCCAGAGTTAACTTTCAAATGGGAGGTCTCCCCTGCGGATTTATGTCAGTGATTTTGGGTTTTAAACTATTCATGCATGAAAAATGACTTAGGAGTTGTATACTCCCATGTATGAATAATGACTACATGGGAACACAGATTACAGCAGTTTTGCACTGAGACTGCTGCAGTTTACATGCTCTCTTTGGGAACATTATGAAACGTTTTTAAATGCTGGTTCATGTTAATGCATTGATTTCAATCAGTCTCTTTTTGTCCCTTTTGGATTTGTTCAACTTAACAGCTAGCTTGTTTCATGTTTGCTTTAAGATATGCTTAGCAAATTAGGCAAATAAAAAAATGCATGCAAAAATATGGTGCTATGCACATGTATCAGGTTTTTTATTTATTAATAGACTGCAATTTCCATACGATACTCTGCCCTTTTTTTTAACTTTGGCTCAATGGATAGTTTATGCCAATTACACGTAGTTTAACAGCTTTGAAATCTGTTTTTGCTTTTCTAATGCATGAAGACGTTGATTCTGTTTCAGGTTTTAATTAAACTCTGCAGTGACTTTAAATTCTATTGTCCTGTTCATTTAAATAGGATTTTTGTTAGATCTTTAACAAGACCTCAGTGGGGTAATAAATCTAAGAAATTGTCCTTATTAGGAGTAGATTATCCTCAAGAGATGGAAAGTCACAGAAGTAACTAAAATCATTTGCAGAGACAGAACTAAGGCTTTTTCTTCCTAAACATTAAACAGACTTGAAAATTACTTGCTTGGGCACTCAAATTAAATTAAATGATATTTTGTTTATTTTTCACATTTTCAGTGTAGGCTATTTGCATTTACTTAAAATTTGAGTTTCATTGAGTAGAATTCACTCCTGAATAAGTATCCTTACTTTAATTATGCAAGCTGTAACTGAAACTCAGTATATATCCTGCTATTTCTTTTGTTATTAACCCTTGCAGTGCTTCTAATGTATGGGACCTGCTGACACAGTGAGTGTATTCTTAGTTCATTGTTTTTTGCCACAGAGATGAGTCTTGGCTAAAGAATTGGTCTTGTGTTTGTCCCACACCCCAGCCAAGGAGAACCGTGGAGTATGCAGGAGTGTGGAGCTTGTGCAAAGCTCTCACATGCTAATTAAAAACACAGGTTCTTGGAGAAGACTTGTCACACACTTAACAGTTCTGTCTAGGCTTGACCTTACTGTGTTTAGATACTGCTAAGAGGTGAAAGGGGATAGAACTCTAATGTTTCCTTTTTTTTTTTAGCTGTTTGCTTCATTCGAGGTATTCTCTGTTCTGCAAGTGCTCCAGGTTTGCTTTGTTCCTGGCTTTAGTCATCGGTTGACTTCTGATGGGACAAGGCCTCCTTTATAGACACAGTCAAATCCTGAATATCTCCCCAGTGTTTAATTCCCAACTTCATTATACACACTGTGGTGCAGTTTCTTTAAGCATCCAGTTGTGTGGAAGCTCCGTTTTGGGGGACGCTCATTTCTAGGACTTAGTTCTACAAACCAGCAGGCAAAGGCAGGGATGTTGTTCAGGGACATTCTCCCAGTGAGCCCGGCCGAGACAGCGGCGTTTCCCCGCTGGCCGCAGTCGCTGCGCTGGGATATGGCCGAGGCACTGCCCTCCGCGGGGGAGCCGCAGGAAGCGGGGCTGAGGGGACACGGCCGCAGGGCCACGGCCGCAGGAAGCGGGGCTGAGGGGACACGGCCGCAGGGCCACGGCCGCAGGAAGCGGGGCTGAGGGGACCGGCTGAGGGGACACGGCCGCAGGAAACCGGGCTGAGGGGACACGGCCGCACGTGACGCGGCCACGTCCGCCTCCGCCGGGAAGGAGCCCGCAGCCCTGCGCAGCTGATGAGGACCAGCCCCTCCTGGTTGTCGCAGCTCCACCGGCTCTCAGCCAGCAGGTATTTAATGTCTCGGAGCCCTCCTGCCCGTGGCTCCTTGCCCCTGTCGGGCAGGCCGGTGTCCCTGCAGAGCCAGGTCCTGTCAGCCTCCAGGCTGCTGCTGCCCACACGGCATCTGCTGTGTTTCTCCACTAAGAGACTTCATCTCAAACCTTCTTGTCTTCTAAGTGATACTCTAGTGATACTTTGGGGCGGAACGAATTATGTTAGAGGAACATAGCTCATAAATATTAATTTCTAATTAGAGTCTATTTGCTGCATATTCTAGGCAAAATTACGGGTTTTGAGCCTTCATCTGCCGCTTTCCCTAGCACTCAAATAACAGAGATTTGGGCATGGTAAATCACAGAAGAAGGTGGAAAATCTGATGCAAAGTGAGATAATATAGTTCTTAGTTATTATGGCTCTTCTGTGCCCTGATAGAAAACTTTAAAACATAGAAGGTGCTGACAGCAGGTAAATCACCTAGTTCCTGCTCTGCTTTAGGTATAAAGCCTGGGGAAAGGGGAGGAAGAGAATGCACACTCCGGTTTTTAGGCTCAGATTGCAACTCACCCTTCCTTCTAAAGCAGTGCACTGGAGGAAGTGTGGCAAACCTAGGCTGAGTCCTGCAATTTATTTAATATGACTCAGTGCACAAGATTATGAGTGCTAAGAGTGCTCAGCCTTTGGGACAGATTCTGGGGAATTAAGAGATTCTTCATCCTATCTTGCATGGCAATTAGACCTGATTTAGGCAATGTCATACCTCAGACAAATTCTACAGGGCATAGTTTTGCTCTGGATTCTTATCAGGATGTGGGATTTTCCCTGTTTTCCCCAGCAACAGGGCCAGGAGTTTGTGGCTCTGCAGGGTCAGATTGAGAGGGCCCAGCTCTGCCCCTTACTAAGAGATTTGTCTTACCTCCCCGTCTCCCCTCCACCCCTCTTTCTGGGGATGTATGCTGTAGTCAGAGGCAAATGCTGTGACTCTGCCTGCAGTATGAAAGTGATGTGTCTATAAGAAATGCAAGGCTAGCTAAATGGACTTCCACTGCTTGCTAATGTGCAGTGAAAAGAATCCCGTCTTGCTTTGCACTCAGCAGCAATGTGTGCTGCTTTCCAGTGCCAAGTACATTCCACAGCATCAGATGTGGGGAGCTGCTGTTTGCACGTGGGCCATGTGGTGAGCTAGCAGCATTCCCCCTGTTCAGCAGCCTCCCTGGAGGGGAGCAGGCTGCTTAAAAGGTCAGCGGGGTACCTGTGCATCACAGCCGTGAAAAGCTGCCCTCTTTAGGCCCTGAGGCAACAACCTGCTTTCACTTTGTGAAGCCGAGCAGAGAAGCTGGGGTCCGACAGTGGCAGGTATCCCTGAGCACAGGACAAGGCAGCATGACAGTATAAGAAATCCAGTTTGCTTCTCATCATGAGTAGATGAGGTTTGGGTGGGAAAGTAATCGGAATGGTAAATTTTTGCTGCTAACATTTACTAAAATGACAGCAAATCTCATCTGTATGAATGTTTAGCTTTTGAGACGCAGTGGAATTTTATTTGTTAAAGAAGGTAGGAAGCCTAGAAGTAGCTCTTTACTTTTAAACTGGAAAATACAATTTTGAAATCCATTCTCTTAGGAATGGAATAATCAAACAGAGTGATAATGGATGTTAGACCTACTCTGAATGTTATTTAAAGGATTTCTCAGATGGAAACAAAAGTTGATAGGATGGTAGGTTGATAGATGTCAGGCTCAAATGGACATCACCTTTACTTACACAGTTGTCCACATGAAGAAGAGAGGTTGATCAGCTTGTATATTCTGATTATATGATTGTTTAGGAATTATCAAAAGTCATTATATGATTCTTAAATACTTCCATTTGCTCTTTGTTCCAACAAAAGGCTGTTGGAACTGTATCCATGTTGTTTTAGAAGCACGGCTCAATGCTTGAGGACTTCAGCACAGAGGGTATCCAGTGTCCTGCATCTGCAGGAGTCTTCAGCATTGAGGAGAAAAAAACTCTTAAGTCTTTCCCCTCCTACTGCTGAGCTGTTCCTCCTGGCACATTTTTGATCTCCATTGGTCAATTTGTGCCTGATACCATTTATACATGTCTTGTTGTTCCCCACACTGTAATGCTCTCCTGTTTTCCCAATGTCGTTACATTTCCTTTCTCCTTCCTCTATATTTCATTTCTCTTTCCCATTTGTAATGCATCTGCTGTCTCTGTTGTTTTTCACTTATAATTTAATACCACCAGTGAATTTGTTTCTCTCTGCAGATCATTAAAAAGGGGCTATGTGGGACTACTTGTAAAAGAAAACACTGCATTCCCAAGATAGCTTTCAAACTGGTGTGTGTCAACACTCTCTTTTGGAACTTTTACCTTGGTTTAGTTCTTCAGCAGATGTAAAGTGCTCTCTGGATGTCTTGTTTGCCACTCCAGTGTGAGAATGCAAGGAACAAATTCAAGAGTTGCAGGACTTGAAAGGACCTGTGCAGCCGTAGGAAAAGGGCAGTTTCCTGTATAAAGCAGAGCAAAAAATCAAATTAACAAAATCCCCGTCCACCCACAAAACTAGTCTGTCCTCAGCCTGTGGGCAGTTTATGGGAGTGCTTTCCTCCTTCCTACCCTCTGTAGAGTGTGTTTCAACCCACCAGTGCGATCAGTGGCTGGAGAGCTGGTGGAAATGGCTGTGTTCCTGAAATACATGTAGTGAAGGGCCACACCTGTGGTGTGAGAGGAGTTCTGCTCCTCTGGGCAGCTAGGAGTCATGTGATTGCTTTAATCCAGCACAAATCTCTGTGGCTGATGCAGCCAAAGGAGCATTTGTTTTCTGTGGTGGGTGGCAGAGTTGGATGAGGGAACAAATCCAACTGTGAGCTATCACTTTGCCTCATCAGGCCAGCCTGAATGCCAGTATTGACACAAAGGAGGGAAGTTTTGGGGCAGGAAGGGCAGACGGGCTGACATAGACTGAGCAATGTCACCATGTGGTCAGTGCAGAGAGGCTCTTGGAGCATGAGTCTCTTCCCAGTGCCTGTTTTTAGGATGGCACTGCTGTGCCTGTGAGGTCTGTACGTGTCTGCTGTTGCCCAGGGTAAATCTGTGCCCAGGTGTTACAGCAGCGTTGGACAGACCTATCTCTTCATTTTGCTTTGTGCTCCCTGCTGGAGTGTTTCACTAGGAAAACTCACATTCTCAGCCCTGTTAGGCAGGGCAAGATGAGCTCACAGTTGAGCTCTGACTGAGTTAAAGGCTGGCCTTGGGCAGCAGCAGGATTTCTGAAAGCCCCTGTAAGCTGTATCTCCTGGCACAGACTCCCTGCTGCCCTTGGTCCTCCTCGGCTGCAGTGCAGGAGGCAGCCAGCATTGCCCGGGTGGTAGTTTTAACTCTTTGTTATCCAAAATCCAGACAGTTTCAAAGTAACACAGCAGTAAATAAACCACTGGCCCCTTTGTACAGTCACATCCCTCATGTTGCCCCTGCCACCAGTGTTAATAATGTTGTGCATAATTTCCCAAGCACAGACTGGGAGTTGGGGAGTGTGAGGTCTGCCTTAAGGGGCTGGTAGCAGCAGTGAGTGTTTGAGGCTGGATAATACCCACAGATGCTGCGTGAACTTGCTGTCAGGGAACTGTTTAGGTAGTGCTTAGCATTGGTCAGGACTGTAAACTGAAACATTGGTCAGTGGCAGGACTGTAAACTGAAGCAAATAGCTTGGTCCTGATTACATTTTCTAGAGGGCATGATGCATAAGAAAATTGAGTTTAAAATTAGGTTTGAAATGAGCTGAAAGTTTTTTACCAGCCACGCAGGACTTTGAAACATCTGACATTAACAAAATAACCTATTTGAAGCAATAGTAAACTGCCATCTGCTGGTAGAAAAGTAATGCACATAATGAACGTGCAGACTTAGGAAGTGATAATTCTTTTGTGTTTGACATGCTGCAGTCAAATATGTACATGACATGGAAGCTGCATATATTTATTTAACGGGTGGTTTTCATCTCTATTTGCATTTTCATATAGAATATGCTAAACAGATGCCTATAATATAACTAACTTTAATGACAAGCACAGAAACCAAGACAATAAGAATAAAGAATGAGGACTAATAAAAGCAGATGAGCGATCAGGATGATGACAGGCTCCAAATGTGTCCTATTTACATTGCTAATAATGAATCACAAGCACTTCCTTTTATTGTTTCCCCCAGTCTTAGACCCTCCTGTATGACCAGAATTGTAGCACTGAGAAACATTTTCTGGCATCTTCATTTTGATTTGTGTGTGTGTGTGTGTGTGTGTGATTCCTTACACAAGCCTGTAAATAGGAACTGGGTCTTTAATTGTTCCTGATTTAAGTAGGTCATCTTCTCCAATACACAAATCTCTTGTCTTCTTATAAGCCAGGTCAGCTGTTGAAAAGGATATGGAAAATACTTACTACACAAATATGACCAGAGAGAATGATTTCACAAAGGACCACTCCCAAATTATATGGCATTACAGAACCAGTTTCCATAAATCACCAGTATGATGAGTACTGTGGTGGAGAGGCTATCAGATTTCATGTTTGTATAGTGTGTACCAAGTGGGTGTGCTGAGCATGGCTGGGTCCCTAAGGTGCTGCTGCACTATAAATAGCAGTGTTAGCGTGAATTACCTCCAGTGCAAACATCAGGCCACTTGCCCTTTTCATATGCATGCAGTTTTGTTTTATGATTGGGATTATTCCAAACATAGCCTATTGTTTTAGCAAACTGATCTTCTCATAGGAAATATTTTAAATGGGCGAAGAAAAAATAGGTCAGTTCTTCCTTTGAAATCAGAGAGAAGTGTGTATTCATAATATTTCCCAGGCTTATTTCCTTGGAACAGGTTTGGCAGGTATGAGAGGAAGTTAAAGATTTATTTTTGGTGCTATGTACCAGATGTCATACCTGCTCTTCTGAGACAGTTGCTTTTATCTCCAGTAGTACCTGCTCCAGTAGCAATGAAAAAGTGACTTGAATCCCATTTAAAGCATGTAGTGTGCACTGTTCTTGTGCCACTAAAGGAAAGGGAAGGCTTGTTTGGGAGACTCCAGGCAGAGTCCTTATGTGTCATTATAAAGCAAACATGTTTGCATCCCTCTCAGCAGTGTTTTTGCCTCCTTGAAGACGTGGTGAATTCATATGCCCAACTCCAGGGCTTGTGACCCCAGCAGACACTGAAGGGCTACAAAGATGTCCAGTTAGAAGTGCTGTTATATTTATGAGATCTCCACATTTATGGCTCATTTTGTAGCAGCCAGGTGGTTCTTTCTAAAGGACCATTTCTGGGGAATTTGTGATGCTGTGCACACTCCACTCACATTGGCCTTAATCAAATGCTGTTCAGGGTCTCACCTGAAAAGAGCCCTGCTTGGTGGCAGAGTAACATTAATACTGTAGGGCCAAATCCTCAGCTCAGCAAAACACCACAGCTTTTTTTGACTTGTAATCTGTGGAGGATTTAGCCTTGGTGCATGGTCACAGAGGCAGGTCCCCTGCTCTGGGTCCTGTTTACTGAAATGCTCCAATAGCAACACAACGTGATCAGATGGGAACAGCCAGGTGAGCAGTGGTGCCCATGGATACCTGTTAACAGATGGGAGCTGAGGTACACAGTTACCATCAGAGCCTGTCCTCTGCTTTGCTCTGGAGTCTCCCTGCCAACAGGACTCTGCCTTCCAGCTGAGGAGTGACTGATGGTTGAAACAACAGTCCCAGTTTATTTCAGGTATGCCACTGACCCACATGACCCATAGGAAGGATAAGGTAAAGGCAATCAAAGCAGCATGTTCCTGTAGCCTCTAAGGGCTATAAAAATGGAAACATGGGAAACAAGCACATAGATATATGAAATGAGGATGAGGGTTCACTGTTACCTGCTATAGGCTAAATCAGGAGTTCATTGAGACTGAGATTTGACCCAGCAAGAGAAAGGAGATGAGTAAGAAATGATCAAAAGATAGAGCTGGTATTTCCTTCATGTTATGCTAGAATCACTCTGTTCAAAAAGTCTCCCGAACCATGGAGAGCTAGGGCAGGCAGGGGTGAAGAGGTGAGTTATGGTGATGGAAGGGTATTGTCATTACATAAATTGGAGCATTTCAAGTCTGCTTAACTGTTTAGTGCCATATCCCGTTAATCTTTTCTGAGCATACTTTGCAGTGGAATGGGGGAAACTGTGCTGACTGCACAACTGGTTGTTTGGCTGTTTCTTTTTTCAGCAAATTAAGCACTGCCTATGCTATGTTCAAGGTTTGGCAAAGGGCTTTTGATGGGTTTGCCATCCTTTTGCCCAACACTTAATCCTGCTTCCTTTTACTAATACGGCTTCTGTACCAAAATGCAGTGATCAGACTGAGTAACAATAAAGCTACTAGTGATTTACCAAGGAGCAGGAAAACCCTTAGTCAGGGGGCAGTTTCTAGCAAAGTGTAGTTCTCAAGATGAATTGAGATCCTTGTCTTTGCAAGGATTACTGCATGGTGGATACAGAAACGATAACCAAGCAGTTAAGTGCTGTTCAGAAAGCAATAAAACACTCACTTTAAAAATCAAGAAGCATGAAATAGATACTATTTTACTGGGGCAGGAAGGGAGAAACAATAGGAGAATCATGAAATGGCTGCATGTTGTTAATTTCTGTGGATATAGTGCCACTTGGAGACCTGTGGTACATATTTGAAATAAGCAATGAAACTCATGTGCTGTATGCTTGTCAAAGCCAGGCATGGGGATCAGCTAATATGCTTATCAGTCAGGCAGTGTACGTGGAGATGCTCTGCTCTCACACTATCTGCTGGTTGGAATTGGGCCCATGAAGAAGCCAGGTGATTAATCTGCAGGGGTTTATTTTTTCTGAACTGTTAATGTCCTCTGTTTCAGAGCAACAGCCCATGGCTCGTTAAGCAGGGAAGATTTGATTGCAAGTGTGAAGGGCAGCACACAAAGATTCTCCACACATCTCTTGTTTGAGCCTTAGAGGGTAGGAAAATTAAGTATTGGTGAAGTTTGTCCTGTGCTGGGGCAGAACCAGTACTTCATGAGAAGCAGTGGTACTGTTAGAAAATATGTATGTATTTGAGTCAATCAGGATAAAATTTAAAGCCACAATGCTCTTGTAAGGTGTTAGCAGACACTTGGTACTAGCCCAGAAATGCACAGCTGTCACTTCAGCTGACCTGCTGTGAGAATCATGCTCTTCTTAAATCTGTTGCTCCATTTCTTTGGTGATGACACCTCGCTCTTGCTGTGCTCTTTCCACCTGTACTGTTGTGTACTCTGGCATTTAATGCTGAGAAAGCAAATGGGGATGAGTCCAACTGCCTCAACAGAAATGCAACAGGGGAATGGAATACTCAGTCTGAAAGATTTTGCAATATTAGAAGAATCTTAAGGGGATTATTTTGAAATTATTAGTCACCACTTATAGTCTGTGTTGTACCTGTTTGTAAAATTAATTTCCATCTTCAGTTGAAATATTTGAAAACATGGTGATTTAGGAAAAATATTTTTCTGACAGTATGGTGTTATGCGAGCATTCATTTATTAACCCTAGTAACTTTCTTGAGAAATAGGGAAGTATTTCAACATTGTTTTTACAATGTTGAAATACAACACTGACTGGGATACGTAAGGCTCAGGATGCATAGATTTAGATCTATATGTTTTAGTGTCTGCTACCTAGCATTTGGCCCTGCTTACTTTCACTCAAGTCTTTCTTCACCTGACCTCCTGGTCATGGAGCAGCTGTGTCCTGTGCAGCTCCTGGCACCTCTCTGACTGCAGCCTGTGAACAAGTCCATGCTGGGAGGGAGGTTAGCAGTGAGGATGGCTTATTGTGGAAAAGGGGCAAGGAAGATAAGCGAATGACTGTCTTGCTTCAGGCTCTCAGAATGATGTACCAAGCTCCCATTTTGAACATGGGAACCAGGGAAGGAGAGTGACTGCACAGGAGGGAGCAGACTGAGGCTCTGTGTTTCCATTCCCAGATGTCCAGATCAGACAAGAGAAGACAGTGAACCAATCTTGGGAATACAGACAAAATCGTGGGCCCTCTAATAATTTATTGGCTCCAGGAACAGGAGAATGTTGTAAACTGTAATTATGACAGACAACAAGGTCTTTGGAAACAGGAGCATGCAGGATAACAAAACAAAACAAGCCTCCCAATAGGACTTCTCATTTCTATGGTGCAATATTTCCATGCTCAGTGGGCTGCTCTAAATGTAACTGTTATATTATTAGATATTTACCAATGATCTGGACTTAAACTGTGCTGTGCAATGCAGTGACAATGGGAAAGGATTGAGAATACTTGTTAGAACAAGCAGCAAGAAAGTTTCAAGGGTTTCTGGGCTTTGTTTGTTTGTTTGTTTCCTTTATTTTTCTCGTATTTTTTGCTTTAAAGTTTTACTATAAACAATTAGAGGAAATTTAACCACAATATTGTCTGTGGAGTCTAGGAAAATAAGAATACATTCTACATCACTGTTTTCCTTTGTTTGTCTTTTTTATTTTGTTTATCTTTGATCAGCTGCAGATGAAACAATCAGCTAACTCTGATTTCCCATACAGGGCTGCCACTCTTGCTGATGAAGCTGTGCTGACATGGGAATATGCTCTGTAGCAGTCTAGCAGTATCCATTTCTTATTCCAGTACACTGACAGGTCATTCAGGGAGACAAAAAACGCTATTCTAAAGTGGAAAAGAAACTGCAATTTCAATTTTGTTTTGATTTTAAATTTTCCAGCTACCTATCAAAACCAAATCCTTGAACTATTTACTTAGAGTAACTGAAATACCCCTATTTGAAATAGTGGATATGCAAGATTTAGCCATTAAAGAGTTGGGGTAAAATTAAAATCCCCTTCAATAATAACTAAAGTCGGAGAAAATCTTTCAAGAAAATTAAACACTTGATCAAAAAGAGAGAAGGGTTATTGTCGAGAGCATAAAGATTAAACAGGAGAGTTGTCTCAGAGAATAACCATCAATGATAAGTAGCAGGCAGTTAATAATATCCCCTCAGGGATCTTCTTTTACTCATGTAGGTTTTTGGACAAATACAATATTACATTTCTTGTAGTTAAAGTGTGAGGGAGCTTCATGTCATTCTAGAGTAGCAATAAAGCTTCAGTGGGATAAGGACAATTGGAATGGTAGGGAAGGGGTGACCCAGGAGCTGAAACAGCAGGAAATCAGTGGCAGTTTTTCCACATAACTCTCCTTTTTCACTGGCAAATTCTGAGCTCTCTTCTCAGTCTCCCTGGCGTGCCTCTTTTTTCATATCCACAGCACTGCATTAATGCTGAGACTTTATATGGTACTGGTCCTCAATATGGAAAAGAAGGAGAGACCAAGTAAATGAAGAGTGGGATTCCATATTGTAATTATGAGCTAGTTTAAAGCTTGATCATGCAAATGGTTGAATTGGCAGAATTAAATGCATGGTGATCTGTAGCCAGGGAAGGCACATAGGGTGGAAAGGATGGGGGCAGAAGGGTCTGGAGAACCTCTGAAGGCAGCTCTGCAGCTGGAGAAACTGTAACATGAAACAACTCCCTTGATCTCATTTTTCTTCCCTTATTCTCTCTCCCTATGTAATTGCAATAATAAATCTTTTTTGTTCCTTAACCATCTTGTGGCCATTGCAAACATTTAAGAATTAATGCAGTTCTCACACATGATGCACATGTTCTTCATGTCCCCTTGTGTCCCTCCATTTATTCATTTATCATGTACACACAAAACTCCCATAAAATATTAATCTGAAATACAAATCTCTCTTTGCATCCTGGGAGCATTTGCATATAGTAATGTTAACGAGAGTATTAATTCTGCATGCACAGTCTGTGGACTGCTCACAGGGCCAAATCTCTCTCGGCAACTGTGCTGAAATCAGTGACAAATTAAGAAACATTATTTTCATATTAAAAATGCTGAGTGGAAAGTGACAGTTTCCTAGAACTGAAATGTTGTCCTTAAAAGTCAAACAAGAATATTTGAAGCCTTATTTTCAAATTTTCCTTCTAAGAATTCCTATGTAAAAGGAATTTTATACTGCTTTATATTTCTACCCAATGGTTCCTAATAAATTGGTACAGTCTAGAAACAAAAGGATTTACTTTTTTTAACAGTGCTGTAATTCATGGGGAATCTGAACATTTATTTTGCCTTTCTTCCCTGTTGGGAACATTAGGAGCAGCTACACGTCTTCCAGTTGGGGAAGGACATGCAGTTGCAGATGGACCAAAAATAATTCAGTTAGGCTGGAGAGAGGATCATTTGCTCTGGGGTAACAAAGAGTGAAAACTGTCTGAGCAGGCATTTGATGAATTGGAAATAGCAGGAGGATCTCCTGTGGTGGAAGAAATCTGCACCTCACGCCTGGCTGTGAGCACAGGTGGGGTTGTCCTGCCTTTGACAGTGGTGAGAGCCTTAGGGCACCTTGGAGGCCATTGGGAACCATGGCAATGCCTCTGGGACAAGGACACATTTCCTGGCCTGGGTTTTACTCTGGAAGGAGGGAAGGAGGGAACAGTCTTGTCTGAGCCTGATGGTCTGCCTTGGATCCTTCACCATCCAAGGCAGGCTTAAGACAAAAGTAGCACCAAAAATGAAAGATGGGTTCTTTGTCTGCACCCAAATCCCACCAGACAGACAAATAAAGGGGCACTGTTACATACACCCCTGGCCCAGGTTCAGTGCATCCCTGCAAGTAATTTTCTTCTCAGTGGTGGATTGTTAAAGGGTTGCATTTCCCTCAGTAAATCTCGTGTCACTGAAGGTTTACAGAAGATTTTTTAAGGGAAAGGCCCTGCAGCTGAAATGGGACCTTTCTTTCTGCAGGGACAGTCTCTGGTGAAAGGCAGTTGCCAAAGCAGATCAGATCCCTGCTGCCAGGAGCTGCAGCTCTTAGAGGGAAAGCTGGAGCTCTCAGTGGATCCCTGGCTGCTGTTTATGGATCTTGCAATTCTCTGTCTGTGCTGCAAAAAATAAAAGCACTCATGTTTCAGGAACAATGTATTTTGAGTTTGACTTTATTTCTACTCTGATACTCAAATTCTGATGTCTGTAGTTTGTGAAAACAGTAAGTGCCTTACTGTCTTCAGGAAAAATGCCATTGATCCCTCAACTCCTTACTGTAAAGCATTCATTTGGCTATACAGCTTTTAAAAGTATTATAAATGAATCATGTGAGACAACCTCCACAGCTGGAGTTAAGCACTTCCATGTGCTTGCTGAATCAGGGACCAAGTTGTTAGGAAGATCTTTTGGGACTCACTGGAGATCCATAAGAAATTGTCTTGACTTAACCAAGCCATGGTATTTCTCTTAATCTTTCACTTCCTTCTTATTCATGCTTAAATGAGACACATCTGTTTCCATTTTTCACATTGTTCTGTTGTGTGAGTAACGATATCAAGCTTTTTTATTTTTTCCCCATGCACTGTGAAAGAATAAATTAGTGTTAAGTTTTGTGAAGTGCTTTAAAACACTAAAGCAAAACATCTGTTTCAGCTGCAGGTCATTAAGATAAAAAACCCTAGTCTGTGTGCAGTGCAAAACTGCCAAAAAATTTATCAGCTCAAACACATTTCTTTACCTATCTTTAACAAGTGAAGATGGTGAAAGGACAGTAAATCTTTGTCAGGGATGGAGCAGTTAAAAGTGTTCAGTGTGGTAATCCACAGCAGTACCTTGTAGTAATGAATCTTGGTCTGATCTGGAGATGCCTGGAGATTGCTGCAGTGTTGTAGACTTCAAGCTGAGAGTCTCCTTGACCTCCACATCTTCCAGCCAGGCACAACATTGTGTAGGGTTGCCTTATCTCCTGTAGATGTTTGTGTTCCTGAACTTCAGCTATGAATCCTTCCACCTGCCCCCAATAATTTGTTTCCAGGGCAGGTGGCCAGAGTAAAGCTGAGCTGGCAAATCTACTTCCTAGGTGAACTGTGACACTCTTTCCATGCCAAAGCTCAAATGTAGGTGTCTGTGTTCCTTTGTTGGTAATGATCTCCTTTATAAAGCATTTTGAGGTATAGAGATGAAAAGCCAGGAGCTACCTGAGAGCTTGACTATTAATAAATAAAATAATCAATATTAACAACAAGTGCATTCCTGAATTCTATAGAAAATGCCAAACCTTGCAGGCAGGTCCTGGCAGGCAGGTAATAACTTACTCCTACAAGAGGCGGTGTCCACCTGTGTATCCCTGTCTTTAATTGAAAGGTCTAGCGCCTTCCTTAGTGTAAAGGAGGTGTTGGGTGTCATGAGTGTGCCCCAAAACTGGATGTGGCTTTTTGGTGTCTTAAGAGAAAGTACTTACTTGTTATTCCAATCTGCCAAAGCAGCAGCCAGTGCAGTGTTGAGCAGTTCTGCTCCACTATGCTCACACTCTCCCTGGAGCAAATGAATGGGATGTTTGGGGTCTTTAGCAGCCCTATGCACTTTTTAAAAGCAGCACTGTGGCTCCCCTCTCATTTAAACCCTCAGTTTGTGAGACAGGAGAGTGTATATCTATTGCTGCACTGAATCTGTTCACCTGCAGCTCTCCCCACCCCCAGCTTATGAACATGATTTCCTTTTATGCACTGCTCTGTCACAGCTTGGCAAGTTTCCCAAGACAATCCATACCAGAAAGGAGAATATGGCTGCTGAGCGGCGTAGACAGGAGAAGTGCCTTATGTAACAGATTCATTTAAATGCTATGAAATGTTGGGACAGGTGAGACAACTGAAAGCAAAATGCAGCCCTTAACCTCTAGCATCAATTCTGCTTGCCCTCACCATCATCAACATTTAATAGTCACTGCCTGTCTCCATTCACATCTCCATCTTTTTCAAGAAACTGCCTGTGGCAGAATGTACAAACAGCTTGGCAAGCGGTTTTAGGAGAAGGGTTGGGTTTTTTTTTTTCTCCTAATTCTTCATGAACCTCATGAGCATTTCTCCACTAATATGCCTGTGGCATCATTAGGTGTTTAATGAGAGTGATGTTGCTTGAATATTACTGTTTTTATAGCTCATTTTGTTTTGACAAGTCTTCAGTTCTGTGGCACTTTATAGTGTACAGACTTCCCCTTCCTATATCTTACAGATTTTGCAGAAATATTACCACAGAGGCATTGTCATAAAACCTGAAATAATATATTGTCAACATTCAGTATGTTTGAGTGCAATATGTGTTCAACACCACAGCAGTTAATGACATCAATTAATTATTTTAGTGTATTTCTTTTGTAATACTGAAGCACCAGGAATACTCCAGTAACAGCCATGTCTCAGACAGCAGTTCAGTCCAATTCTGCACAAACAGTTCTGTTTGGAATCTTCTAGCAGTTCCCCAAAAGACCAACCTGTACTCCAGTGGATAGTGGATCAGAGTCTTGTTCCTCACATCCAGAATCTGGATCATTATAGGCTGTGCTCAGATGAAAAATGCCAGCATTGTACCTGCAGAAAACAAGGCTGCTGAAATTGTAAGTATTGAATAGACCCATAAAATGTCATTTTACCCCCTGCATTTTGTCTACGTGTTGAGGGTACTGCATCCATTTCTTTCCTGATTAAATTAAATGGATGCAGGTTTTGTGTCAATGCAAGACAAATGGCTGTATTTTTAACATACTAATGAATATCCATTAAGTTCTCACTGTTATATTATTTTCCAAGTAATTTTACCTGGTTTAGGCTGCCAGCACATATTTTCTTACTACCACAGTGGCAGAGCCTTTAAAACAACTAGTTGCTGTCATGAATTTGGCTTGCTGGCCTTTACTAAGATGAGGGGAGTTCCTGGAGAGCAGGACAGTGAAGGTACTCTTGCTGCTTCCTTGTGCAGTGTGTCCTGCCTGACAGTAAAGGGAAAGAAGCTGCACTTCTCTGCAGTCCCTGTTCTCCTCCCACCACTCCAGTGTGGCTGCACAAATATTTTCCTCTTGGGATTCCTGCTGCAGGTCCCAGAGGTCTGTGCCTGTGTTCCCAGCACAGGCAGTGGAACTGCACAGCTCCAGGAATAAATAAGGTTAACAAAGCAGTAATTGTATACATAGCTACTGTTTCAAACGTTCATGTACTGGCTTCCAAGGACCCTACTTTTATGTCATTGTTTATATTTAATAGCAGTTACAGTGGTTAACTGGCTTTATTTTGGAAACCTTGATGTTTCTCTTGCCAGTACTGGCACTGTGAAGATCAGAAACAAAGATGTGCCTTTTTACTCTGTGTCTTCTGATAGCTTTTGTCATTTGGCAACTGTTGTTCTGTTAGTCTTTGCAGAATTTGGACAGGATTCTGATCTCCTACAAAGTGACACACACACTTATTAGAATGCAGGAACAGGTCTGGGGCCTTTTTTCTGATTACACCATGCTGAGTGCCATGCATGAGGAATTAGAGGCTGTCTGTTATTATGTGGCCAAGCAGCTGCAGGAACTTCTAGTGAGTGCTTTTAAATACTAGTAAAATAAAAATCAAAATAATATTCCCATGAAGCAGAATGTAAAGCACAGGCACTCCTGCAAGTCTCCCAGGCTTTGGAAAAGAATAATCAAATCTGGACCAGGCCAGTCTTCTTACACTTGAAGTTCCATTGAAGTAAAATATAAAATAAGGAGAAATTTTGAGGTCTTCTACATGCTCTTTTGTAGCAGTTCCTTTTTCTATAGGCTCTTTTCAAACCCAGCCCAGTGTAAGAAAAAAATTTAAAAATCAAAATTTTAATTTCTCAATTAAATTAAACTCGAGGCTTGAGTTTGTGGGGTTTTTTAAGATCGGATAGCTAGGAGGCATTTTAAGTTGAGGTTGATACATACTACATTTTATATTAGGGTATTTTTCCTTTTAGGTTCACAGTTAATCACTCACATGACATTTCCAGTGGGGTACTCCCCAAGCCATTTAATTTTCCTGCTCCTGCTGAGGAATGGGACTTGTTCAGTCAGCCTCCCCTCTCTGCAAGTAAAATATCCTCATCCTGCTCAGAACAAAACAACTGCCAGATGTAGGGAGGTCAACTCGTTTTGTCCTTCTGTCCACTAAAAGTGCTCCTGTGCTACTATTAAGGTTGTGTTGCCTGAGCATCATGTCCCCTCTGGGACTCCATGAGAGTGCTGCAGCTGGGATGCTACAGGAAAATTGCTCAGAAACCTTCTCAGTTTCCCCCCCACATGCATAGAATCTGGATCATCTCTAAGTGACTTTCCCTGAAGCACCTCCATACCTGTCCAACAGAGCCATGTGGCTTAATCTTTACACTGCAGCTCTGCACCTGTGTGTGCCACACCTGCCCACACCTGTGTGTGTGCCACACCTGCCCACACCTGTTCAGCACCAGCTGGCCTGTGGCCCTCTGGTTGTTCTTCATCACCCCCAGTGCAGCCCCCTCCACCTGGCCCTGGGATGCCATCTGCAAACATTTTGGGCTTCTCAAAGTCTTCTTCCATGTTTGGGAGGCCATAGCTACAAGCCAAGCCTTTTCTGCATCTCTTAACCCAGAGGAGGATCAGCTACCTTCCTTCCCAGAAGGAAGAGTGACCCCCCCCCTTCTCTGTATATGCAAAGCAAAAGGAGAGAGCACTACAGGTTTTGTTTCTGAAGTGAAGGCCTGAGTGGGTCATCTCAGAATGTACTGAGAGACCACAGAGGTGCTCACCATCCCAGGGAGGAGACCAACTGGCTGCTGCAGCAGGATCAGAAGGCTGGTCATGGATGAGGTTTTTAACGTAAGGTAGGGTGTGTAGGTTGTGGGTTGTATGTGGTATGTGTGTACTGATGTCACATGAGTGCTGGGAAGGCCTCACATGGTACCCTGCTGCTCTGGGATAGAGGTGCCTACAAGATCTGGAGACCTAACACAGCATGTAGGGACAGCCCCTTGCACGTGTTGTGATTGCCCTGCCTTGATTCCCAACATCTCTGCATTCAGGAGCTCCCCCACTTGCTGCTGCCCCAGGCTGTACTTCACAGTGACCCTTTCTGGCACAAGAGGTACAAAGGGGCCAGAGTTCACGTACACCTGGGGTTAGAAATGGTGGCTCTGTGTCCTGCATGTTCACCCTTGTTTCCAGCCTGGGCTTCTTGTTAACACCAGGTATCACTCCCTGAACTGCTATGAAGCACTGTGATCTCCTGTTCCTGGGTCCTGTGCAGCAAAAGCAGGATGTGTTCTCAGAGAGCGTTTTTCAGCAGGCTGCAGAGCTGTTTGATCAACACAAGCTTTGACAGTCAGGCATCATTAATTTTCCACAACCTACTGCTTGGAACTCCTGAAAGGATGGGCTGTCACTGTTCCTCATAGCCCTTGCTGGCCTGAACTGCCCTCTGCACTGTCCTGCTGCAGCACAGGAGGGCTGCATGCCTTGAGCCACTGCTGTCCTCCCTTGGGCCTGAGATTTGAATTCTGTCAGCTCTGTCAGGGGAAAAAGCATATTCTCAATATATAATTATTTCTTTTTAAAGGATGAGATAAACTGTAATGCATTGATGGTGGAAGTGATCATATACAATTCAGGCTTAGTGAGCACCCATTGTCTTAAATTAATCCTAATAAGCACTGTTTTCCCCAGCATGTGCCATTTTAACAGTCACCGTGGAGAGCTCTGCTTTCTAAAACTATCACAAATGAGATGACACCCTCCTCTTTTGGAAAGCATAATTGATAAAATGTGACAAAACATGGTTATTGCTTATTTGTAAATGGGATACTTTAAAGAGTACTCTCTTACATAGATTGGCTTAAATGACTTGCTGATTAAGACATCGACATGAAATATTAAACCGCCATTATCTGGCTCCTGTTAAAATTCAAAATCAGGATTCTCTTTTGTGCAGAGTAAGTAAAAACTTATATGCTGTTTTAGAGTAGAATATAAGTGTAGTAAGTAAAAGCTGGAGATATATTTGAATGACAATTCACACATAACTTCTTAAGAAAAAATTCTAATATGCTTGAGATGGAATTAGAGGAACATGTTTGACCCACTAATAGACAGATTTGAGTGCTTCCTGAGTGTTCAGATATAGCTTCTTCTGCTGAAATTCCCAAAATTATACTACTCTGCTGACTATTTCTGCTTTTACAGATACCCCATTTTTACTCTATGAATTATCTTCACGATCTAACTAAAAATACACTTCCAAAGCTTTATCTGAGTCCATTTCCACACACTTTGTTGGAACCCAGAGCCAAGGCCTGTGAAACTGGGACAAATTTTAAAACTGAACATGAATGTTCTTCTGAGTTTCCCCACTCTTTCTTTTGTCTGAGAAACCTCTACTCAGCATGCATTCCAGGATACTGAAATAACTACTTTATAGTTATTTTAAATACATAGAGTTTTGTTAGTAGGAAAATTAGTGCTAGAATTTTCTTTCTTAGAGCCTGGTTGAAAGCTCATTAAAGTCTTTGCAGTTATTTCAATGAGCTTATAATGAGACCCTTTATGTTCATATGAGCTTCACACTAAAACCAGTAGTGGCATAATACAAGATCTGCCTGCAAATCCCAAACCTGACAGTATTTCCTGAATGAGATAATGGCAAATAAACTGCTGTTCAAAATAATTCACCTGAGAGTTTAAGTGGGATGTGATATGAAAATACTGGACGAACAAGAGAGAAGCGAAAGTTTTAATATAGCTTTTGGTCATTGCACTGAAGATGCTTTTCAGCAGATGAATGGTAATGGATGTGGTCAAAGTGAGGAGCTAAGAGATGCTCCTCTTCCTTTGGCATAAGAAGGGATTGGCAGGGAGGTTGGAAAGGAAAAAGTTACTGGGTAACAATGCTGTCATTATAATAACCCTAGATTGTACCTTGGTCTTTTCTTTTTTGTCAACAAGCCATGCCATACACCAATTCTGTGCAACCACAAAATTTAATAAATAATTTTTCACAATTGCATATTAACTCTAAGACTGTGTAGAACTCTCATAATTTTATGTAGTTGCCCCCCCCCCCATTTTCAGGATTCAGTTATAAAGATGTCCTTTTTTTATGCCCTGAAGATATATACTTATCCATACAGTACTGTATAGTCTAAAAAAGCTTTTGTAGTTTTTTTTTAAGCTTTATCGCTGATGTCAGAAAACTCAGGTATATTCATAATTAATTGTCTTGATCAAAACCAAACTCCTTACAATTAAGAAACAAACAGAAGGTATGGCATATCAAACAGACTTTCTGCTGCTATGATCTTACCTAAACACAAAATAAGATCCATTGTATTTCCACACTAATAGTAGTAAAATGGTTTTTTGCTTTCTTTACTACTTCTTTAAAAATGATTACTATGTCTTCCTGTACACAAACCTCTGGCACTTTACAAACAAACAAACAATAAAGATTTTTATAATTGAGTCAAGCATAAGGACAAGAAGGTGTGTATGTCCATGGAATGGTGAGAGAAATCAGAATTGCTGATGTAGCAATTGCCTACCAGGCAGAGGAGTAGGAAGTTGCAGGGGAAAGAAGGTGGTTTGAAATCCTGCCTGGCAATGATTTTGATGACTGAGAAACACTGTTCATTTTTCAAGTGCTGCTAAAACATATGGAACTTGCTTCTAAAGGCAAAGGGTTTTGGTGAAGATGTCTTCACTTGGATCTTTGTCCTGGCTTCCATCTGGCCAGATAACTTTGAAGTACGAAAGTGATGGGGGTTGACTAGCAAAGCCTTTTCCTTTTGGGGAGAGTGTTGGAATGGTCTTTGGTCTGAGGGAGGTGACTTCCCCATGTTGTGCCACCTGTGTCCCTCATTGGACATAGAGAAGTCACAACTTTGGAGATGGAATGTGCCTGAAAGAATTCTTCTCATTAATTCTCCACATTGACATTGCTCTGGTCTCCAATACATGCTGCAGCCCCGGGTGTGACCCTGATGCTAGTCACAGAGGTGGACGTAGGAAGTGTGGTGACACACCTTGAAGGAGACAGAACATGACACTCTGAGGCCCAGTGCAGTTTCCCTCTCGTCACTAGTGCTCTGCCAATGTAGCACAGTTGTGGCAAAGGTCCGGCACGTGGCCCATAGTGGGAGCTGGATTAATTCGTGCTGTGACCTCTGCAGGGGGACGTTAAGGGTACCGGGGTGACACTTGAAACAAGGATCTTGAAATTACTATTTCTGTCTTCTCCCTGTGTATCATTTTGGCACTATAATGTGAACTGAATCATCAATTAAGCAGAGCTATGATAATTTATACCTATTAGATCTAGGTCCTTTTCCATCATCTATTGAAGGCCAGTTTATTGCCACTGCTTTCTTCCTCTCACACTAAATTATAATTAATCAACAGATTCAGGAAGCAACCTGTTATGGTTTCGTTGCTCATAGCATATTTACATATATTAATGCTTCCTGTGTATGAGGCAAATGGCAACTCTCCAAGGCAATGCATTGTTTTTAAGGTCAGTGTTAGAATGTATGGTGGTATTTTCCTACACTAATCTCCTTTCTTGTGTTCTTTGAATTCTGTGAGACTTGAGCTCAGTAATTCAGCTGTGAGGAGAGATGGCAAATCCTCCTGAAGGGAACACAGATGTAGGCTTAGCTATTGTCTTTTTAATGGACAATGAATTAGAATAACACCTGATAAAATAAGGACTAAGGTTAATTAATGACTATTGGTAATGAATCCAGGATTCAGAATTGATAATGTTTACTGTGGTGGTACCTGTGGAACAGCTAAGAATGGAGCCTGGTGTGCCAGGCAGGCAGTGCTGCCCCAGCAGCTGCTCCCCTCTGGTCAGTGGCAGATGACAGGAACACTCCATAGTGGTGAGACTGAGAACAGGAGACGACTGTGGGAAGCTGGGAGCGAGCTGCTGTCCTGACAAAAGCTGTTTTGTAATTGCAAGCACAGGCCTAGCCAAGGGGAGCAGGTCTAAGCAAAAGACACAGAAATTTTCGTACCATTGCCTATGGACAGAAACTGAGCAGTGAGAAAACAGAGTGGCAGTTGTGTTTATGATGTAATCTGAGAAATCTTCTCTGAGATTTCAAACACAACAGTAGGACAGTTCTAAAGGCAATCCACAGTGCCAAGCAGTAATGTTTCCCTAGGCACACTGTCTAAACGCCCTTCTGTTGCAAAATGTTTTATTTCAGGACTAACCTTATCTTGGGATCACTGTTAAGAAAAACATAGATTTAGTGGTTAATGGTTTTAATTTTACCTATATGCTCTTACTATTCTCTTATTATTTTACTGATAATTCTAAAAGTTTAATTCATACTGACAAAGATGACTAGAATATCTTGATTTATGGCAGAGACTGTCTAAAAAATAGATGAGACAATCCTCTTTAATTAACATTGACAACTGTATCTCAAAAGAGCCTGTGAAACAAGCAAGCCAGCAAAACATGAATCAACAGCTCAAGCAGCAAAAAAAAAGATTAGGAAAAGTGAGTTTCCCCCTTTTTGTTTTTATAATGTTGAAATAATTCAAACTGCTCCAAATAATTCTTTTATTAGTTCTTCTGATATTTCAGCTGAAATAATGTTGATTACTGTTTGTTGAAAAAACCAGTACATTGAGTTCCTAAATTTGTGGATATTAGTGAAATCAGCATTATGTCATTGTAAGCAAGGCCAAGAAACCAGAAATTTCTCTGTAAAGAAAAACTCTGTGGCAAGTTGAGCAATGAAACACAGATACCTTTCATATCATGTTTCTGTGTGCTTGTTTTTGTAGTTACAAGGGTCTAAAGTCAAAGACAAGACAAACTTTATACATAAAGATAAGGGATTTTATTAGTACAACCATCTCACCTTAAAAAATCCCATCACTATATCTTAGGTACTCAAAAACTCTACATTTTCAGACTGTAGTAGTGTATTTAAGAAAATATGCTACTTTTTCTTATAGAGACCATTTTTTGTCAGAAATTCAGACATCAAGAACCATTTCAATTTTGAAAATGTTATGGAAGACAAAATTTTCTACCAAGGGCTATGGTATAAAGATGAAATTGAAACAGTAAATGGAGAAGGAAAATGAATGTGCTCAATGTGATCTATCCATTACATGACAGCATTTTGTAAACCATACAGCCTTAAATTGTTCTATAACTCAAAATTATATAGCTTAATATTTTATCTGTTTTTGTTTTGTTTGCTGTACACAAGATAACCAGAATATGTGTCAACTGAATATGAAATTTTCAAGGAATGATGTATATAGTGGCTATATTTCCATGGTGAAGCTTTTTGCATAGAGTTAATGAAGTGCTTGGGGTCCTAGGGAATTAAAGGGGCTATATAAATGTAAGAAATTATCATTAAAAAGTTTTCCCCTGCAGGCATTTGGGATTTTGCTACGTGTTACAAGGAGGCATTTGCAGTATTCTTTCATTCAAAATGCTTCAGCTTAAACCTGTTCCAACTCTCTCTATGCAGCTTCAGCTACAAAAACATTTATATGAAGAAACAGTTTCTAAATAGGTTCCAGTTAATCATACTTTGCTGCTAACTTGAAAGAACCTGCCTTGGTTTAAGCTTTTTATAGCCATGTTGAAGACCAGGAGGAACTAGAAGCATCATTCTCTCAAGAGATTTTCAAATGCTGTTTTAACCATTATTAGGCCTTGTCTGAATGGTGGAGAAATAATACAGGACACAGCCAGAATTCCTGCAAACAAAAAGCCAGCTGTGCAGTATCTGGCTTGATTTTCAAGAATCCTATTGTGTGGGACTTTACTGGCCATACATGTTCTTTGACTGACATTAGAATGCTTCACTGGTCTTAAAGTTTATATTTCGTGCAAACATGCAATCCCAATTTTGTGTCTATTTCTCAAGTCTTCTTAATCCACCAGGCAACCTTTAAGATCATCTACTACTTTTCACATACTGTAAATGGCAACAGAAGTGGAGTTAGAAATTAAAAAAGACTTGTGACACCACTGGACATACTCTTTTACCACACTGCCATTTTAATGAAATACTGCATTTATGTTCTGTATTCATTCACACCAAGTGTGGATTTTTCTTTTGGTCCACAGATTATGTGAATCATAAGCATTTTTAAGAATCCACTAGTGCTAATGGAATTGCGCCTCTTAGTTCAAGTATTGAGAGATTAAAAAATTGCTAAATATCTTTAAACTATTAATAAATAGTTTATTATTGTGGAATTTGGCAGCATTAGAAATGAAGTTCAGGTTTTCTTATGCTAAACATTTTACTTGTTCACAAATAGATGTGAAATGTAATCAAACACTGCATCTTCTATAAGTTCATACTTTTATGGAATTTGGTGACTTCCTTTAGTTATTAATTGCAGAATTGAAGCAAGAATTGCTGTTCCTTAAATCTTACCTTCTATGGGAAAAAATATATTTAAGTAAGTGTGATGACCTTAAAATGATTGTATGCAATAAAATATATGATTTTCAGCAAGAAGCATAGGGGTAGTATTAATATTTGCTTTTTCACATTTTTATTATTTGTATTTTGGTTAGCATGGAGCACATGATGCAAGAATCTTAGAAGGAATCTCTGTATTGCACAAGATGATAATGTTTCTTTTGTTTAAGAGCAGTGGAAAAACTGTCATTACAAGCTCCAAAATAATTAGAACTCCATTTTATAAATGTATATTTTCAGAAAACAAGCTTAATTCTCAGAAGAATAATATTAGCACTCATTAGGGGACTGAATGCTTTGGGGTACTGTTAATGAAATTCATAGCCTTTTGCCTGTGGGCTATCAGTTTGAATTCAGTCTAACTCAGTGGAGATGGAAAATTGGCCTATTTAATGGCCTTTTAGTCATCTCTAATGAGCTGAGTTTGGTGGGTCTCAGTCCCACACCATAAACCACTCACACTGCGCTCTCCTGACTGGCAAGCTCCAGAGAAACCCCTAAATTTAATGGATTTTGGGAAAAATTAGCCTCTGGTACCATGGAGAAAAAGCAAAGAAAAGCAAAAGCTGTGACAGACGATGGTTACATGAGCACTAACACACACATTATTTTTAAATGAGGAATTTATAGTGATATATAAAGTTTATAAATTAGCAAATTAGCTGAGCATATGACATATGTTGCCACACAGCTATACTGATTGTAACATGACAAAGACTCCCAAAGGGGATATCTACACCTGTGCGTAAGATCATGACAAAACATTAAATGTTTAAATGCCTCTGGGATTCACTTTTGTCAGAAAAAAATAGGATCAGAACAGACATCTAGGTATCTGGATAGTAACTGCAGCTACAGTAAATTATGCTGAAAACAATTATTACCTAGTGTGCCTCCATTACTTCACAGCAGTCAAATGCTTCTATATTTTCCTTACAGATATTTAACTTAATATTAAAAACCATACTAATAACATTTCCAGGATCCTGTAGAGAATATATGCCGGTTTTATTTATCTGTATCATAACAGAACTGTTCCTAATGTCTGAATGAAATTTCTCAGTACAATTTAAAGCTGTTACGTTTAGCCTTGTCTGTAGTGGACTCAGTGAACAATGGATTTTTCTGCCCATGGTCTTTTATTCTCTGGACTAAAAAATCTCACACATTCCTATTTTCAGTTAGGGTCACATCTTTTAAAATGATGACATTTTTCCCCCCTTCCTTGTACTGTCTTCTACTGGAAGTTTTTGAAAGAAATTTTTCTTGAAATGCAGAGGCCAAATCTGAACATACAGATGAGGCTTCACCAGTATTAAAGATGAGGAATTCCTCCTATGTCCTAGATATGACAGTTCTGTTTATGCATCTCTCTGTACTGCAGCTTTTTCCACAACGGTGTGACATTGTTGATGCATGTTCAGTTTGTGATTTACTCTGATCCCCAGCCCCTTTTCTGTAAACCTGGTGTTTATTCATCTGTTCCCAGTCTTGCAATTGTGCAATTGTTATTTTCCTGCTTAAATGTTGAAGTTGGCACTTGTGTTTATTCAATTGCATCATATTTCTGCAACTATTTTTTCAGGAAGACTTTGAATTCTTTTCTTGTGCTGTAACATGCTTCCAGCTCTGCCAGTTTGGCATTGTTGGCAATCCAATCCATGTAAACTGTATTCTGTCACATATGTAATTAGACTTGGTACCACAGTCAGGACATACCCACCTCCAGGGAACCATATTTGCTGTCCTGCTATTTGTCACAGTGAAACGTTGCTGATGTAATTTTGCACCACTGCAGTCATTTCATGATGTTATGTCTTTTGCTTGCTCAATTAAGACTTCTCTGAGATGGTGTCAAAAACCTTACTTAAGCCATAACCAACTGAGCACTACTCACATCGAAGGCCTGTTATTGTCACAGCTTGGGATGAGTTTGCCTTGATGTGATTTGTTTGACAAATCTGTGTTGGCTGTAACTTACCACTTCATTAGCTATCATGTACTTAAAGATGTGTGATTATTTGCTTCAGTACTTTTCTGGGAATAGAGGCTGGAATGATTGACAGTGCTTGGCTCTACCTCTTCCCCCCTTTTGAATTACATGTGCCGTGTTTTTCCTCTTCCTCTCTCCCGACATCTGTTGTCTCCTTGAGCACTCTGACCACCACTCACACCTCTAACGTCGCCTTTATCAGCTTCTCACTCTAGTGTGAAATCCCCCGGGCACAGCAAGTCTGAAGGGAAAAAATTAACTCATCTAAGCAATCTCTACGCACTCTGCATTCTCCCCTGACTCCGGGAGAACTCCCAATGTTTGCTTCAGCAGCAGTAATCTGAGGAGAAAATGGCACCGAATGTGTCTTTTGGTCACCTTGCGGCTTCCCGCCCCCCGGGCAGTGCCCGCTGCGATCAGCTTCCCCGCGCCCCCTGGCACCGTCCGCAGCAGCCCGAGCCCGAGCCCGAGCCCGAGCC